>JAUTXW010002996.1:0-427500 GCA_030620095.1 Kuschelorhynchus macadamiae
TTAAAATTTGAAAATTATTGACTCTACCATCTTGTAAGTAATTTTTAAGTATGTATTGACTATGTGTATCTAGAGAAAATTTTATTCTTTTGATTGTCATTTTAATCATTTTAATGTTATAATTCAAATTGGACCTATTCTTTATAATTTCTGTAGTTGCTCCTGTTGAAGCTAATAAACATTGGCGAAATATTGAGCACTTAAGATAAAAAGAGTTTCTTCTTTTTTCCACGGACCGCTATATATATATATATATATATATATATATATATATATATATATATATATATATATATATATATATATATATATATATATATATCATATATATATATATATATATATATATATATATATATATATATAACAAAGAGGTTTTATTCGGGTCTAAGCGGTCCGTGGGAAAAAAAAGAAGAAACTCTTTTTATCTTAAGTGCTCAATATTTCGCCAATGTTTCTAGCTTCACCAGGAGCAACTAAACATTATAAAGAATAGGTTCAATTAGAATTATAACATTAAAATGACAATCAAAAGAATAAAATTTTGTCGAGATATACATACTCAACACATACTTAAAAATTACTTACAAGATGGTAGAGTCAATAATTTTTAAATTTTTAACATATCTACTTTACAACAGCTCAAATAATGTGGCGTTTTTAATGATAATATTCGTATCCCAGCAGTTGAATTGCAAAAAAGGAGAACAAAACACATTAGCTACACAAGCCTTATCTAATGTTAATAAATTGTACGAGGTGAACTATTCTACGGTGTGCAGCTAAAAAGTATTGTTACATAAAGTTTAAAAGATTGCAATAAATATTGCTCAGCTGATTGGTATCTGATTTATAATTAATGCAATCCTTATATATATATATATATATATATATATATATATATATTCTATATATATATATATATATATATATATATATTCATATATATATATATATATATATATATATATATATATATATATATATCCTGAGAACCGATGTTTTACACATACCACATCTTGGATAGTTCTCGGGAACCAATATGAAGGTCGCTACTGTTCCCAAAACTCCTACCGCCATGTCGTCATTCGTTTGGTTTTCCTCCTGCTGCGTTTTCTGGGTGAGAGTTGGCCGGTCTGGCGACTCCTAGTCTCTGATCGCTTGAACGCCGTGTGATATTTTGGTGGTAAGCGGGGAAATGTTACCCCCTTTAGGTCCAGAAGCATTGCGATAGTTTTTTCTACATTCTATAAGAATAAGCCTCTGTTCAACCTGAAATTAGATCAATTATCTAGAAGTACTATGATGCTGCAAGAATTTAAGAAAAAAGAAGTTTTAATAGTAGTAAACAACAAATTTTTCTTACTTTATTAACCTTGTTTTGCTAAACAAAAAAAATAAGTTTAATATTTTTTAAATTAATTATATATGGATTCCTAAATTGTATTATCTGGCTGTCATGAATGTATACAAGGGAAGTTGGGGGTAAAGCGGACTTTACAGATTTTTTTTTGAAGTTGCAGAGGTTCTAGAAATGTAAACTGTGGTTAGTTCAAGAGCTAAAATTAAAAAAATTGCCCTGATTCCTAATTTTCCTGACGTCCTATCTAGGAAATGACTCAGCCTCCTGGACTATTTGGTTAACTAATAGGAGGTATTTTCTGAATAGATAACAAAATATTTCTTTCTTGTTATCCTATGTTTACAAATATTTGTTTCTAATTTTTGGAGAGATAATGGTTTCTTTGAGGTTAACGTTTCTTTTTTGATTCTGCATATAAATCGTGTAAACGCTTCTTCTAGGTATAAAAAATCGATTAGACGTAAACCTATGTAATGTTTTAAATTTGCAACTCGAATTTGATTAGGGAGAAACAGATTTATAATTGCTATTAAAGGATACATAATAATAATAGTAATGACGTGAACTTTGTCTCCCAATTTTTTTTCAAAATTAACTTCCGGTGGTGGTTCGTGGGTTTGGGAGGGGTTTAAACAGAGACAATTATATTCGGCATATTTTGATAAAGTAGAAATAAATCTACGAAACGTTGCACAGAATATTATTGTGTCTTTTTAACCTCCTCCAAAACCTACGAACCACCGGTTTTAGTTAATTTTGAATAATAGTAATAATAATAATATCTTTATGGCCCACACTGCCTTAATTAAGAAAAAGCAAAGTCACAAGGTATATATATTATATATATATATATATATATATATATATATATATATATCTATGTATATATATATATATATATATATATATATATATATATATATATATATATATATATATATATATATATATATATATATATATATATATATATATATATATATATATATATATATATATATATATATATATATGGAAGTACCAAGTGATATTGAGGTAGGATAATCAGTTACAAAAGATTAAATTTGTCAATACGATCAATAACAGTTGTAGACTGTATGGTGTATTGTAATGGTGAAAAGAATCACCCTCAGAGATTTTACTATTTCGAGTCCCCAGGCCCCGAAAAACATTTTCCATCAATGTTGGTCTGTCTGTCTGTCCGTCTGCACGCAACATAGCTAAAAAACGACTTATCCGATTGACTTCAAATGTTGGTAAAAAATAAAGGGTCATAAGGGGATGAAATAGTTACATTTTGGTAAAAATCTGATGTGGTGGAACAAAATGGCGGCGTCATAAAATATAAAAAAAAATCATTAGTAAGAGACTCTACTTATCGAATGGACTTCAAAATTGGCACAAAAATAAAGTGTTATATAAGGGATAAACTGGTAAAATGTTTGTGTAAATCCGTAATGGCGGAACAAAATGGCGGCTCAATGAAATGTAGAAAAAATCGGTACCAAAAACTACTTATCCAACTGACTTGAAATTTTGCACAAAAATAAAGTGATATACGAGGGTAAAATTTTTTTGCGAATCCTGTATAGCAAAAAAAGTTGCGAGCTTATAAAATGTTTAGTAAAGTAAGTACTAATAGTAATACTATTTAAATTTGAAACTAAAAAACAAATAAATAAAATACAGTTTATAGAATTTGTATAAAGTTATGACCAAATTATTATATGCATATATATAGACTGTAAATTGTAAGTAGTGGAATCTGTACAAGAGAAGTTGAGGGTAAATGTAAATTTACGGATTTTTTTTACTTGTCATTAACTACGGGAGTAAGGTGCAAGGATTTTTTTACTTCCCTCTTACCTCTGCGATTTTTGCAGTTTGCGTTTTCGGGTCGCTTAACCCCGAAAAACATGTTTTAGCTCAAGATTTACTTATCCTATGAAATGATTATATTTTGGTAAAATTTTAATAAGGCGAAACAAAATGGCGGCGTCACGAAAGGTAAAACAATATTATTATAAAACTACTTATCGAATGGACTTTTCTTGTGTAATCCATTATGGTGGAACAAAATGGCGTCCTAATAAATTATTTAAATATTTGGTAAAATTCCATTTCCTGTAATAAAACCCCACGTAAAGAATGTTATGAGAAATAAAAAATAGTAATAAAGAAAATTATAATAAGTTAATTAAAAATTTAAAAAAAGAAATAAAATATAGTTTATAAGATATGTTAGCTTAAGATATATAAAACTATTTTGTCCTCATCCTCATATTGTACTTGGTATTGCTAAAACAAGCCCCTAAAAACAATTTAACCTTGCCTTTTTTTGTGCAACATTTTTTACCGCGATACGCCTGGGTAGTACTTGTACAACAACTCAGTGTTTACGCAGTGACGTTCGAGACATAACTCTCTTATTTTGATATATTAAAAATTCGCATATCTAGACGAAAATCATTTTTATACAGAAAATCATCAAAGATAGAACGCTTGTGTTTATATTTCAGGTATTTGAAGTAAATAGTACTGTAACTGTCACAATTATCAACGAAACTGACATTTTATGTGATTTGTGTACATTTTAAACACTGCATATAAATAAAACAAATATTTAGTAATATTTATATTTTACTAATATATAAATTGGTATAATTTAAAGAAAATTATTTTAACTGAGTTACATTAGATTTGCCTCAGTTTTAAGGACAATTTTGAAAAATTGTAAATTGAATGTCACAAACGGATATAATAAAAAATAATATACAAATACATGTCAGCATAACAGTAAAAAAAATTGAAAATTTTTTCTTTTCGCGTTTCTAATAAATAACGTAATGAAACTTTAAAACCTTATTATTCAAGCAAAACGTTTTTTTATCAATAAAGCGCGGGGTCATTTTCATTTTGTAATATAAATCTTAACAAAAAGTGGAGGTGTCCCAGTTGTTTACTATAGTATTGGGAGTTTCACTAAAAATGGATGTTTTCTTATTTTTTTTCCTTAATGAGATTGATTTTTTTTTCTATGAATGTTATAGGGTAAATTATTATAAGGTTACGGAAAAGCGTATAAATAACACTTTATATTTTTACTAGAATACCCTGTATTTAATTTGACCATAAAATGGGCTTCTTTTTGGTAGTTTTTTTAGTTTTCACAGATCTAATATCTTTATAGACGAAACAACCTGTTAAGGAACCTAACTGGAAATTCCTTTCTGAGTTTTTCTTTTGTGTAAAAAAAATTAAAGAAAACTCAGTTAATATATGTGTTACCAAATGACTATGTAGAGAACTGAATTAAATAAATGAATTTACTTATTTTTTCCTACTAACGGAAGATACAGGTAACATTCGTTGCCGACCTATGTGTATAAATCTAATGCCTTACCAATAAATGGGTCCTAATTCAGGAAGTAAACACAAAACAATGTTTTTCACATTTGTTAATTCCATATTCATTGCACCAGCTGAACAATAAGCATATAAATTACATGTGGTTGGCCATAAATAAGGCCAGGTTTCATTTGTATTTGTCCATTTTCATAAATAATATTCCAGTTTCGTTCAGATAAAATAGCCACCGTAGAAATTAAAAAGCCGTTATGAAGCTAATCAACATCGACATCGTTTCAATTCCTTGAAAGTGCATTTTTATATTTTTTATCGATTTCAGTACACCAATAGTAATATATCGAAATTAATAAGAATCGCACGATACCTGTCGCGACCAACTTGTAATAAAATAAAAATTAATGAAGTGAAATAAACGTTAAGTTCAATAGCGCACTTGACAACGCTGTCTTTTATGGCCCTATTGGCACAAAGAATAGAATCTGATTCAGCACTACATATATACATATCGACTTTTCCCAAATAAAATTAGATCTTGTAGTGAGAATAGGTTTCCTATTTGTTTTACGAAAGACAAGCGTTCGACATGAACACCACCGGGACAGATAGATAACATTTTAGAGTAGATAGAATTTGAGAGAATTGTTCCCCATGGGAAAATTTAAAAAGAGTTTGTTGCGATTAACACTTGAATGAAACATGTAAATCTGTTGGAAGTTCGAGCCTATATTATGGAGCTGTCATGTTCAGGGTTACGTGTTTTCATTCATTTTGAAAGTAATATTTGAAAACAGTATTTTGTAATGTTATCGGAAATTTCTAAATTTGTGCATTCTTCCTAGTTAGGGCATTCAAAACTGAGTCAATTAAAAACTTTGGTTTCAATACCTTTGCTTTTATGCAAGGATGTAAGTTCATGTTCAGTGGCATAGTTAAAAGATTAAAATTAAATAATGTAAAAGATAACTTTTTAAATGACAAGCTTTTATTTAAATACAATAAAATTAAAAAACAGTCTTTTTGTACAGGGTGTCCCATTTTGGTTAAAATTGCGGGATATCTCGCTTATTTTTAAAGATAGAACCTGGCGGTTTTCGCGAACCAAGCTACTTTTTTGTGAAACAGAAGATGCCGTTAGCAAAATAGTCATAGCCTTCTTAGTTTCCTAGCTACAGGTCGATATTGCTTTTTCAGGTACCCCCTGTATCTTAATTGTCTGACAACATGTCAAAAAGATAAAAACGAACT
The DNA here is from genome assembly GCA_030620095.1 of Kuschelorhynchus macadamiae. NCBI lineage: Eukaryota > Metazoa > Arthropoda > Insecta > Coleoptera > Curculionidae > Kuschelorhynchus > Kuschelorhynchus macadamiae. The sequence goes on from JAUTXW010002996.1 coordinate 5,978, forward strand.
TTTTACATAGAATTCAGTGACGTAGTCAGTTATTTCTAAATATTACTGTTTTTGAAATTGATTGTTTTCATTTGTCAAGAAATTAATTTGTCTTTTACAAGCTTCTCAAAAGTGTATAGGCCATGCAAAACAATGATTTTTTTATTTAAAGTCATTAGCAGTATATTTATGCTAAGAAAATTATTTGTTAACAGCTATTTATCAATATATCTATTGATAATTTTGTACAAAAAAAAGTTCTACTTCCTAGATTTATGTAATGAAAGGAAAAAATATTAATAAATAATTATTATTCCATAAGTCAGCAAAAACCAACTTTGAAAGTCGTAACTTAAGCAATACAACACTCAAGTCATTCAAAGGAACTGTCAAACTGATTTATGTTTTGTTGTATGCATTCTTATAGGCCCATTGGTTTAACTTACATTTCATATATATATATATATATATATATATATATATATATATATATATATATATATATATATATATATATATATATATATATATATATATATATTTGATTTGGAGTGCTTTTCAATAAAACGCTATATAGAGTGCAGATTGTCAAAATATAAGATATATCAATGATATAAAATGTGGTAGTAAGTTATTACCATTATATCAACCTGTGAACATCTGGCGAAATGTTATGACGCAAATATGATGTAAATATGAAAATGGACTTACCACGCGGTAGATCAAATGTTGAGCAATACAAAGACGAGACCACAATATAGGGCCAGACGATGTCCATATATAGGCCTTAGGTTTTTAACGGCACTGCACTTAGAAAAATTAATTAGGACATCCTTTCAGTACTTCTAAAAGATCGGTGTATTAAGGTACTTTTATAAAGCATGTTGAACCAGCAAAGAGAGCCAATATAAAGGGGCGAGAGAATAATCTCCAGAAAACTCTTTGAAGTTTCACATTCCCACACAACCACCATTTTTCCTCACTTCAGAAGGAACTTATGCTAACCTAACGCCATAAAATATAAATATAATTACAGTGGTGTTCATTGCTGGCGCCACTATTACAAGAGAGCCAGAACCCGATAATATTCGGTGTCTCCCCGAATAGAGCTGGCGAATTGCTCATGAGTCGAACCAAAATTATGACCTGAAATGACACAGACATTGTCAAAGCTGGCTGTGTTAAATTAATATTTTACAAGAAAAAAGAGAGTAAAAATGTTTATCATGATTCATGAGAGTTAGATGGACCCAAAGAAGAAACCAGAAAAACAAAATATTATATTGTCAATAAAAAGCTTCTCAAAAGCATATAAGATTATAGGTCTATTTTAATAAACAACAACAAAAATCCTAATTTTCATAATTTGCATTAAAAAATATTCAGTAGGCCATGCAAAACAATGCTACTTTTTATTTAAAGTCATTAGCAGTATATTTATGCTAAGAAAATTATTTATTAACAGCTATTTATCAATATATCTATTGAAAAAACAAAAATAAAGTGCTACCACCTAGATTTATATAACAAAAGGAAAATATTAATAAATAATCATTATTCGATAAACATATCAGCAAAAACCAACTTTGAAAGTCGTAATATAAGCAATACAATAATCAAGTCAATCAAAAGAACTGTTCAAACTGATTTACATTTTGTTGTGTGCATTCTTATAGGCCCATTGGTATAATTATTCTCCCGAAGTAACCTCGTCGTTTGAGAATTGTGTGCAGGAGCCTCGTCCTGTTGAAAATACATTTCGTTTACATGCGCTAAAACAACATCATCAAGCAAATCAGGTATAGCTGTTAAATCTGCGAGTTGGATTTGTCTATATTTACATGTGATGCACTTCATAGAAGAAAGTTAATAGAGTCTGTATTAATAGGGTGATACTATTGAAAGTTACGTATTTTGAATGCATAATCAGTGTTAGTTAATAAGATACTAGTCTTCTTTGTTGATGAAAATAATATTTTTTTCATTTACAATATAATATTTTGTTTTTCTGATTTCTTATTTGGGTCCATTTCAGTCACATGAATTATGATAAACATAATTTACTCTCTTCTTTCTTGTAAAATATTAATTTAACACAGCCAGCTTTGGCAATGTCTTTGCAAAAATTCTGCTTTACTACTTTAATTTGTCTTTTCCCTTAAAAAAAAATATCATAATAGTAATACCTGTAAGAAAATTCAACGTAATCCCGAGTTAAATAGGCTTAAAGAAAAAGTGACTTTGTTTACTGATTTAGCTAGATTTGATCGAACATATCTCAATCTTAGTAAACAAATAAATGTTATTTATAGGGAAAAATTAAAGTTATTTTTACAAAATAAAAACGATCTTAAAGTCCTAAACGCGGAAAATAAGTCAAAAGCAATGTGGCAATGAATAAACAGTATTCAACATACAGATAAACAGAATAATATTAAGATTACTCTAAACGGTAATTAGTTTTCTAATGAAGAATTGGCGGATATTTTTAATACACAATGCGCTTTATTTGAGGATGATGGTCCTGTAAATTTTGCATTTCTGAAAATATACGTCTTTTTCTGAAAACTTTCTTCATGAAACCTGTTTGTGGCACTGATGTTATAGTTATCATTAATAGTCTTAAGAATGCTAATACCTGCGGCTATGACGGTATTTCAAATAAGATTCTGAAAAAGTGTTAATTTTATTTAGCCGATATATTAGGGCATTTAATCAATTTATCCATTAATAAGAATGTTCTTCCTGATAGTTTAAAGCTAGCCACTGTTCTACCTTTACATAGAAAAGAGGACCATAAGAATGTTGAGAATTATTGTGGCATAAGTCTGTTTGTACAAATAATATATTGTCATCGTACCAACCTGGTTTTACTATGAATAAAAGTACAGAGACAGCACTGTGCCAGTTTCAGCATACCATAGTCGAGTCTCTAGATAGAATATTATTGGTATTGGGTATATTTATTGACTTTTCGCGTGCTTTTGATGTAGTAGATCATAAGCTGTTGCTTTCAAAACTGTTTAGATATAGTGTAAGGGGTAAACCTTTAGATCTTCTAAGATCATACTTGTCTGGCAGAAAGCAAACCGTGCGAGTAGATGGTACTCATAGTGACTTAAAAATTGTTGAATCAGGGATTCCTCAAGGTTCCATATTGGGACCGTTCTTTTTTTGATTTTTGCTAATGACCTGATCAGCTACGTTACTTAAATATCGAAAAACATTTTTGTAGTTGCATATGCTGATTACACCAATGTTTAAGTTATTGGTGATAGTTTTCTTTCACTAAAAACACAAGCCGAGAATGTTTATAAAAAATAATACTATGGTCCAAAAAAAAAACAAACTAAAGATAAAAAAAATTAAACTACAATAAACATTTTTAAAAAACACTTAAAAAATGTACTGTTAGACAAATGCTCTTACGATGTTCAGGAATTTACGTAAATGTATCTTATTTTGTATTGTCTAGTTTATAAGTATATCTATGTATTTAAGTTTTCTTTTTTACATTTTTTTGACCTTCTGACTTTTTCTCCAGTTATTGTATATGTTTCGATATGTGCTTTTAAATTGAAGAAATAAACTATTGATTTTCATTTTGATTTTGTCTGGTTTTTCATTTCAGGTTATAATTTTGGTTCTGCTCATGAGCAATTTGCCAGCTCTATTCGGGGAGACACCGAATATTATCGGGTTCTGACCCTCTTAAACTAGTGGCGCCAGCAGTGAACACCACTGTAATAATAACTGTATTTTATGGCGTTAGGTTGGCATAAGTTCCTTCTAAAGTAAGGAAGAATGGTGGAATGTCAAACTTCTTAGAGTTTTCTGGAGATCATTCTTTCGCCCCTTTCTATTGACCCTCCTTGGAAATGCATTATGTGTCCGGCTTCATGAAAGTGCCTTAATGGACCGATTTTTTTAGATGTACTGAAAGTATATCCTAATTAATTTTTCTAAGTGCAGTGCCGTTAAAATAGATGGACATCGTCTGGCCCTAAATTTTGGTCTCATCTTTGTATTGTTCAACATTTAATCAATCACGTGGTAAGTCCATTTAGTTTTTTGCTGTGAGCTAATTCGCAATTGTCTTTTATAAACAGAATGGCGTCCTAAACTTTGGCTGTGAGTTTCTCAAGGAGCCTTTCTACATGCCTGAAAATTCCTTTTGTTGGTGACCGGTGACTCGAAGGAGCCCTCTAGGTGCCTAAAGGTATAGAAATGTCTCTGAATAGTTTTGTTGTAAATAACTTTGTTTTTTTCCACATTCCGTGTCGATTTTATTTTAAGACAAACAATCGTTTGTAGGCTTTCAGGTTGAGAATTTAAGGGTTTTGAGATATAGTTTCAAGTTTATGGTGTAATTTTTGGAGTATATAAACCAAGAGTTCTACAATGGCTTTGGAGTTCCTTCCTGTAAGGCTAAGAGGATTTAATTCTTAAGTTTATATTTATAAAGGAATGTAAGTAACTTTTTTTTGTAAAACAGCCTTGGCGAAGTCTTTTATATTTTTTTTTTATTTGCGGCAGTGTGTTGAAATCAAAAATTCATAAATTTTTGACTTCCTTGTGCGCTATTTAATTTAATTTTCATATTTACATATTTGCGTCATAACATTTCACCAGATCTTCAGAGGTTGATATAATGGTAATAACTTACCACATTTCACATCATTGATATATTTTATATTTTTACATAGTATTTTATTGATGTTTTGATGATTGATTTTTATTTTTTAATATCACTAAAATATGAACTAAATTTCACATTTAAAAATTACTTTACAAAACAATTCTTAAAAAGAAAAGAAAAGAAAAAGATCATTAACATTTGACAATCTACACTTTATATAGTGTTTTATCGAAAAGCACTCCAAATCTTTATTTTATCAGCATTTACATGTCAATATATATTTCTTCCTAACTGAGTCACAGTAAATTAGGTGGTGCTTCTTTTAATTTCTAAAGGTGTACCCGAGAACCTGCGTAATTTTTGACTTCCTTGTGCGCTATTTAATTTAATTTTCATATTTACATATTTGCGTCATAACATTTCACCAGATCTTCAGAGGTTGATATAATGGTAATAACTTACCACATTTCACATCATTGATATATTTTATATTTTTACATAGTATTTTATTGATGTTTTGATGATTGATTTTTATTTCTTAATATCACTAAAATATGAACTAAATTTCACATTTAAAAATTACTTTACAAAACAATTCTTAAAAAGAAAAGAAAAGATCATTAACATTTGACAATCTACACTTTATATAGTGTTTTATCGAAAAGCACTCCAAATCTTTATTTTATCAGCATTTACATGTCAATATATATTTCTTCCTAACTGAGTCACAGTAAATTAGGTGGTGCTTCTTTTAATTTCTAAAGGTGTACCCGAGAACCTGCAACCAATATAGCTCTCCAAAAGAAGACTGCCTGCCGTTCGCTTGTATTGGTAAGTTCATAGGCTCTTTACGCCATCGTGTTCCTAATTTGAAGAAGTAGTATACAAGGCGGGGTACTGTGACCGAGGATGGCCTGTCTGTCCAAAGATTGGGTGTGTCCAACTTCTTCGGCGACGAAGTGACACAATCCTGAAAAATTCCTGAAAATGGCCGAAGAAGAAGTGGTCGACAATGACCAGAGGCTGTTGACCAGAAGGGCCTTATTAGTGTACGGGTTCAAAAAGGCCTTTTATATTTGAAGTGTCTTTTTGGCACTCACACACATGCACCCCTATAATTATTACTAATTTGTTTCTTATAAAAAAAAAAGCCCACGCGCCCGCCTGGATTCGAACCGTCGACACCGAGATTTGTTTTTTGTCAAATTTTTAACTTCTAGACTACTACCGCCATGCAGTACGTCGTAATAAGTAAACAATTTAGATGATCTTGTTTATCTTTTAAACGAGCAATAATAGTAATAATACGCAGTTATACAGTACAACACATGTGGTAAAAAAATAGAATGTTTGTAGGGCTTCACGCCGCACCTCTGGTATAATTTCATGAGCCGAGCCTCGCCTCGCCGAATTCCGAGAATTGTTTTTCTGTTAATATTCGACGTAAGACTAGAGGTCAGGTTCGCAGATAAGAAAAGGTCGAGGATGTAGATAAGGAGATCCTTGTGTAGTATTGAGATGATCAATAATAATGTTGTTATAATAAATAATATTTGTTTCGAATAATAGCTTATACCAGATGATAAAAAACGTATAGCACTTAAAGTAATTAATATATATGTAAAATACAGAGGATTTAATAGCAGTCGATCACGAACCAGACTGGTGGTAATATATGCCTGTTCCAGTCAACAGAACGTGTCAAGAGTGTAAAGGGAACTCAATATCTCCAAACATCTGTGCATTTTGCCGCTGTGAAAAAATTCACAAAGAGGTAACGGACAAAAGAGTATTAATAGATATACCGTTTTGTATTATTTAAAAGAAGAGTACGAAAGAAGGAGAAGGCTGCAAAATAATGAGTAAATTTGTTTTACTTTTCTATGGTATTCTTTTCAATTATTGTGTCCTAACTAATAGTCAACCAACGACGGCGACGACGACGACAAAGAAATATTATCCAGAAGAGCGCAGTTATAATTTTGTTTTAATTAATAATAGACGATATTATATTTTGAGAAATGTTGGTTTAAGAACATTTCAAGACACTGGTTATAATGTATGGTTTCACATACATTATGATTTAATAAAACCTGATGAAAATGTAAAGCCAAACGATAAAATATTTAATTTGGCTAATCAGCAAATAGGTCTAGTGCCTCACTTAAAAGACAGTGTATCAAACTTAACATATGTTCCTGTGAATATTAATGAACCTGCAGATATATATTGTAACTGGTATACTGCCAGATATTTTCGAAATAAAAATATTTATCTTGATTGTAAGCCTGTAGAACTAAAAGACATTTTAGTGCAAATTCCACTGTTTACAGCACTGGTCAGACAGAATTAGGAGACATTTTTAGTGTAAATTCTACTGTTTACAGTACATGTCAAATTATATATTTATTATAATAAGACCCTGTACGTTACACAAAATGGATTTTGAAAGAATACAATTTTTATGTCAAATATGTAATTGTTTAGTTGAAAAAAATATTAATAAACACTTAAAACATAGAGTAAAGTTATTAAAATTTTGTGATACTTGTTTAGTGAATTATGTATTTGGTGTAAATAGTATTAGGTCTATGATTTTAATGTCAAAATAGAACAGTACAAAAATATTGAAATTAAAATGTAAAAAAACTACTATGGTTTATTTTATTTGTTTTTAGTTTTACTTAGTGGGTGTGATGTAAATTCACGTGATTTTTACTCACCAATAGAACAATAATTAAAAAAAAGTGGTAGAGTTTTATTTATAAAAGAAAGTAGATTGAACTAGGCGTCAATAGTGTCTCGTAACTCGAACTATGGCAGGAGAAAATTCAATTTTGTGTCTTGATATCCAGGGATTTAATTGTACCTCTGGATTTATTCCAAAAGAACTAGCTGTGTATGATGGAACACGTTGTTCAAATTTTCTTTTCAAACCACCATATAGCAAAAGCATGTTAAAAGGTCAGGATTTAAAAACGATATCTTATCTCGAAAACTCATATCATGGTCTAATATGGGAGTCTGGTTTAGTAGACTTGAACGAAATAGCAAATGTCTTAGAACATGTGATGAAAAGATATCATGCCCCAAAAATATACGTCAAAGGAGATGAAAAGGTGAATTTTCTAAGAAAATTTATAAGTGCAGAAAAAATTTTTAAAATACCTCTGGAGAGTGAACCGAAGCTAAGCAAGTTTAAGAAAGTTCCCGAATGTCACTTTCACAAGGATCCATATGGCACTACTTGGCACTGTGCATTATCAAACGCCAAGTTGTTATATAATTATAAATATTGTTTTTCTGTTTGAAGATAAATAAATTATTTGTAGAAAACATGTAAATAATATATAATAAATAAAACGTACATGAAACAAAATTATTTTATTAAGTCACTCTACATTATTTTTATCTATCCAACTATTATGCTTATCACTGAAACCTAACCATTTTACAAATACTTTATTATTTTTACGTTTTAACACTTTTTCCACTAAATAAATGTCTGGATATTTAACTTTTTGCAATTGAAGTTCATAGAATCCTCCCTTGATGTCTTGTTTCTCTGCATCTTGAAGTAGGTATGTCACTGGATTTGTAAGTTGAACATTCTTGATTATAAATATTTCAGTAGACCAATTCGGCCTATATTGCTTATCAAACACTCCTCTAAATTTAGAAATGCGAACATGGTCGCCTACATTGTATTTTGGTTTGGGAGCAATTTTTATTTTGCTATAGGCAGTCTCCAACAAAAGTTTTTCATGCTTTTTTGTTATTTCTGAAGGTTTGAAACCTGTGGTCCTATGTTTTCTGTTGTTATAAACATTTGTAATATTTTTAATCAAGTCAAACCATTTGTAGGACCCTTGAATGCTAAATTCTTTCCACATCATTCCTTTTAGTGTGCGATTAACTCTTTCGACGATTGAAGCCTTTTTTTCACTATACACCACGTAATGTTTGACGTTATACTTTTTCATTAAGTTTTGTACTTCTTTGCCCGTGAATTCTCCTCCAGAATCACTGCACAGGTGAATCGGTGTTTGAGATTTGAACACATTTTCCAGCATTGTAGCGACTTCTTTTGACGTTTTCAATTTTAATGGAAATGTCCATACATATTTGGAGAAACAATTAATGACTACTAAGATGTATTTATAACCTTTATTTTCCTTTTCATATTCCCTCATGTCGACTAAATCTGCTTGCATAAGATCCAAAAGGGACTTAATTATAACTTTTCGTCGTTGAAAATTAATTCTGGCTGGCTTATGTATTTCTTCAACAATATGACGTTTTACATCTGTAACGTATTTAGACATTTTCGAAATTATTCTATAATTTGAGCTTCTCGTAATTCCTCGATGATTGAAACGATTTCGTTGTTGTGACTCGAATTACCTGCAGCTTGAGATGCAAGTAACAATCTTAGTCTATCCACAAGTTCATTAGGGTCGTCCCAATGAACATAATCAACTGGTCGGTTTGTTACTGTCATAAGCATTCCTTCTCCTTGTTTAACATTTTCTTCCCTACCACTATCACTATCTGTCTCTTGTTGCATCATAATTGGCTCAATAATTCTTGTAAATTTCTTATTTTTATTTGTAGACACCATAGTTGAATCAAAATATTTTTCAACAGCTTTAGTATTGAATAATATATTTGCGTAATTTTGAGCGTCGTATTTAGTATAGATTTTAGGAATATTCTGATTGAAAAGTAAACCGTAAAGCCCTTTAGTACCTTTATATTTTTTCCCAGCTACTAAAAGATCAGGTCCGTCAAAATCAATCCTCTTGTTTCCAATGGAAAATCGTTCAATGTCTGGATCAAACTGAACTCTAAATTTTCCATCTGAATTCTCACTGTTTGGGTCTTTAATAAACTTTTTAATATACGTTAAAGGAAGTGGGTGATATTGTTCATAATAGTCGCTAAGTGATTTGCCTTTAATCGTTTTATCTAGTTGTTCCTCAAACTCTTTTTGTTTCCGAGCTTCGTCTTCTTGCATTTCCGTTTCCACATCTTGAATCATTTTTTGTTTTAATTTATTTTTCGGCTGACCGATCGCTGAAAAGGATAATCTTCGCTTTGGAGGCGGTGCAGTGGCTGTTAGTACCTTTGGTGTATAATCATATTTTGCTTCTGGTGTGGACTGTATTAGTTTGGGTAGTGATACCGCCGGTTCCGACACTGTGGATTGTGTGTCATAATCGCCAGAGTCAGATACATTATATTCAATTTGTTCTTGTTTTAAACGATTTCTACCTTCTTCGTTGTGAACAGGTATTGAACTTGCATTGCTTAAAGTCACAGTTTCTCTAGGAATTAATTTATTTTCAATATTCTGCAAATGCTTGGTTATGGGTTTGAAAAGATTTTCATGTGTCATTTGACCGTGCTTAAGAAGTTTTAGTTTGTTTTTAATTTCATTTCTTTTGGTTATAAGTTGTTTTTTCACAACTTTTCTCGCAGTTTGTTTCTTGTTTCTATCGAGCCCAACCATAGCTCAACTCAATTTAAGTAGATTTTCAAGTAAACTAATAAAATGTCATTATGTTAGAGATATATATAGTTATCCAAACAATATCGATAACGTCCATCATTCATTTTATTGTCTTTGAAAATTGATAAGAACCCATAAGGTTTTCCCCAGCAGAAGCCGCAAATTGACTTAAAATCTTCAAATGACATATCAGTACCCACGTGATCTGTGTAAACATGACGTAGGTTTAAATCGTCTTGTTTGAATAATATTAAAACATTGGCATTGTCTCTTATTAGGTGTTTTGGTATTTTAGCATAGGTTTGACACAGATAGAAACAGTCAATGTTATTATGACGTCCCATACTGAAATATTCCCTCATAACATCCTGTTTGTCACATGCCACATCGTCAAAAATGATTACAGAGTTAGATTTACTGTCAGAGGGATCGAGGATAGTGTCACCATTGTTAAAGGTATAGTAACCGATACCTTTGATTGGTGTCAACAGCTTTTCCAGATACACATACTTTGGTTGATAAAGAGATTTTGAGTAGAGATAGACGTTTTCGAATTTCAATCCATTTGGATGTTCCAGCAGACTAATCATAACATTGGTCTTTCCACAGTTTGAAGGACCTGTGATAACTGCCCTTATTGTAGACGGTAGCAATTTACTGTGTTTGATACTTCCTCTTTTAACTTCGTCGTGATTTTGAATGTTTAAAGTTGTTTTTTGTTTCACAACTTTCTTCATAGCGTTAAAAAACAAATCTTGACATGAAAAAGAATAAAATATGAATAACAATAATAGACGACAACATAACAATTTATAGTTAGTATGTTTTGTTACGTCTTACAATCATGAGATATTATACAAATCAAAGTGAAACAAAAAAAACCGGAAATGGTCTGCTAAATACTGTAATAAATAAACTACCATTCGAGATGCACATACCTGGCTACCAGTTCTGTGGACCGGGTACCAAGCTGCAGAAACGTTTAGCACGTGGTGATAAAGGAATTAATCCCTTGGATGCAGCATGTAAGCAACATGATATTGCCTATTCAAATAACAAGGATTTAAGTAATCGTCATCAGGCTGATAAGATTCTTCTTAAAAGTGCTTTGAGCAGAATCAGTTCATCATCAGAGGCTGGTTGGAGCGAAAAACTAGCTGCATTAGGTGTATCAACAGCCATGCAAGCTAAACTAAAACTAGGTATGGGTATAAAAAGGAAAGAGAGTTCTAAAAATAATCAGTGTGTGAAACAAACTTGTAACGTTCTACGTAAAGGTTCAACTGTCATGGCACAAAGTGCAAAAAGTATGGAAAATTATTTAAAAAAGATTGAAGCCTTGCTTGAAGAAGTGAATTCTTACAAGAGTAAAGCTCAACAAAAGCAGCAGCAGCAGCGAGTTAGAAAGAATTCTCCCCTTAGTCCCACAAAAAATAAAAAGAAAATCGTTAAAAATTTTGAAGAGGAATCAAGTGATAGTGAACACATTGACAATTATCATGAAAAGAAAATGAAAGAAAAAATGTTAAATCGTAACATAAAAACTGTTAAAAGTAGCCGACCCAGCAGCAGCAGCAGCAATAAAATAAAAAAACTTTTCGAAAATGAAATGAAAATGGATATCCAAACGTTTAACAAGCGTAAAGCAGATATTTCGTCTGATATTGACTATGATAACAATACAAAAAAACCGAAGTTAGAAATCAACGACAACGATTTAATTTCACAAAAATTGCAAAAACGTAAACGAAGTGATTCTGAGGACAACAATATTGTTTTTGAACCGAAGAAAAGATTTAAAGGCTAGATACCGTATAAATATTTAAGATTTTTAGTTTTCAAATTAGTTAATACCGAGCACTATTAAAGTAACAATGTCCTCAAAGAATAAGCAATGTAACCGAAAGAAAAGATCCTCCAAAGTGCTGAAAAGACAACAAAAAATACAACACAAAAAGATGCAGAGAAGCAGAAGACAAGGAAAGAAACGTATAAACTTTCCACAGTTAACTAAAAAAATTAAAAATAATGTTTTAAAAAATCAACCTCGTACTATCGATGACGCTTTAAAGATTGCAGTTCAAACAGTTAAGGGTGAAAAACGAAGGATCAAACCACCATCCTTGAGAATAATTAGAATTCCCAAGACAGGAGGTGTGTTACCACTAATACCGATTTTTGCCGGTTTGAGTGCCTTGGGAGCATTAAGCGGTGGAGCTTCAGCCATAGCAAAAACTATCAATGATGCACAAGCAGCGAAACGTCAATTGGAAGAAAATAAACGACACAATAGAACTATGGAAGCAGTTGCACTTGGCAAGGGACTCTACTTGAAACCCTTTAAAACTGGATATGGACTTTTTTTTCCCAACTTAGGTCCAAAACGTCAAATAAGCTAACATTACCAGCACACGCCCTAAACAACTTGGAACTTGATTTCTATGCAAAAAAATTGAAAATACCCTATTTTCGTGGAACTTTTATGAAAGATAAACTCCCCAAAAAAATTTATAGAAATGAATCGGCTATAGTTAATTTGGACAACTCCTACGGACCTGGCACTCATTGGACTGCATATCGAAAATATGGAAAAAATATTATTTACTTTGACAGTTTTGGTAATTTACACCCACCCGTAGAGCTTTTAAGATATTTTAATTCTAATGGTACTTGTAATATATTTTATAATCATTCTCAGTTTCAGTCCTACAATTCTTACAACTGTGGCCATTTATGTTTGAATTTTTTATCTCATATGGAACAATGAATAAATAGATTAACATTATCTGGTTTGTTTCATTTATTTTAATAGATTTGTAGTGATCGTTTCTCTCTCTTTTAGTTATAATGTCATATACATTTACCTTATCGGGGAAAGAATCAACAATTTCTGCAAAGATTTACCCACCAATTATATTGAGTGAAAGTGACGAGTACGTTTTAGGTTTAATAAATTTCGAAAGTTACAATTCAATTCCAAATGTGGATAAATCAAACAATGTATTTCACTATGGTAAAAATAAAAAAATAGAACTACCTGAAGGCTCTTATGAAATACAGGATATCCAGAACTACTTGTTTAGGGCGTTAAATTTGGAAAAAGAAGGTGATCCAATTGTACTGCGATTGCAAGCAAACCATAATACACTACAGTGTGAAATAAAATGCAATAGGTCAATAGACTTTTCAAAAGACAACTCAATTGGAAGTTTGTTGGGGTTCAAAAATAAAGTATTGGAAGCAGACAAATTGCATATATCCGAAAACCCAGTAGATATATTTAAGGTCAACTCCATTGCTGTAGACTGTAATTTAGTTACAAATGCCTACAATAACGGTAATCTGGTTCACATAGTTCACATGTTTTATCCCGAGATGGCGCCCGGTTTTAAGATTGTTGAAAAACCCTCAAACGTTATATATTTACCAATAAACACGCGCTATGTGGATGAAATATTGCTTAAAATAACCGATCAGGACGGAAAATTGGTCAATTTCCGAAAAGAACTGATAACAGTAAGACTACATCTAAAGCAGGTATAAGAGCATGGTTTTTCTTTATGAAGATAATGCATTAGGGTTACCCATTAAGTACCATAAAAACAAGTCGTCCACTGGAATAATCAACAGTCCAAGACTACGTGAACATCAGTTAACATCTGAAAATAGATCTTTTTTATTTTCCTTAGTATTTAAACTAATTAATAATAATAATAATAATAATAATAATAATAATAATAATAGGAAAAATAAGGAGATATTGGTGTAGTTTTAAGTTACTTCTTAGTGCAAATCTTCGACACTTTTTTTTAATATTCAACTGGAATTGTGCCTATAGTCAAAGAAATGAGTTCCAATATTCTAAAAGTAGGAGACAACGTAATAAGTGATGATTCAATAGTTAGTTACCAATATCATACACATCAACCGTACTCTGCTACGACTTTGAACAACAACGATGAAATTAGGATACCTATTCAAACCCAAGATCTCTATACCTTACCTAGTCAAAGCTTTCTATACATTGAAGGCAAACTGACAAAAGAGGATGGTACATTTAGTGATAACATAAAGTTTACCAACAATGGTCTTATGTACCTTTTCGAAGAGATCCGTTACGAATTGGGAGGAGTATGCATAGATCGAGTAAGGAATCCTGGAATAACCTCAACTATTAAAGGTTATGTATCGCTTACGCGAAGTGAAAGTTCTAATTTACAAAATGCAGGATGGAACACTGAAAACCATCCAAGTCTATTAGATGACAAAGGAAACTTTAGTGTATGCATTCCCTTAAAACTTATAATGGGCTATGCAGAAGACTTTAATAAAATTATCATGAATATTCGACAAGAATTAGTGCTTATTAGAAGCAACAATGATTTGAATGCAATATGTCAGTTGGCCGATAGAAAGGAAACTTATAAAATTGCACTTAGTAAGGTGTTGTGGAAAATACCACACGTCACCGTGAGTGATAGCCAGAAGTTACGTCTGTTAAGACAATTTAAAAGTAACAGAGATTTGAATATTGCTTTTAGAAGCTGGGAATTACATGAATACCCTCAGCTGCAACAGAGTAAAAATCACAGTTGGGCAGTCAAATCATCAAATCAGCTGGAGAAACCTCGTTTCATAATAATAGGGTTTTAAACCGATGTGAAAGGAAAAATTGCTAAAAACAGCAGTCATTTTAACCACTGTGGTTTAACAAACCTAAAGGTTTACCTAAATTCAGAAGTATTTCCATACGATAACTTAAACGTGGACTATGACACCAACAAATTTGCCATTCTTTACGATATGTATGCACAGTTCCAAAGATTGTATTATTACAAACGTCACAGCGATCCATGTTATGAACTTGCAAGTTTTAAAGGTAAAGCTCCACTGGTAGTCGTCGATTGTTCTCGACAAGGTGAAGACGTGCTGAAAGGAGGGGCCGTAGATGTTCGCATAGAGTTTGAAACAAGTAAAGCAGTGTCTGCCAATACTACAGCCTATTGTCTTATTCTACACGATAGACTAGTTAAATATAATCCTCTAACTAGCACAGTAAAAGTTCTTTAGTAGAAAAAAAAAATGTACGTTTTGGATGTTCAAGGATTTCAATATGGAAACACTAGTTTTTTTTGTAAAGAAATTGCAATTCTGGATACTTCAAGTGGTAACTACAAGCACGCAATGGTTAAATTTCAATTTGATCTAAATCTATTTAAGTACAAGATTGAAAACCACATGAATTGGTTAACTCGAAATATACATGGTTTGGAATGGTTTAGTGATCGTTGTGGTGGTGTCGGAAGTATTATTATAAACTATGAAAACTTGACAGATTTTATCAAGAATTTTATCAATACATCTTATGGTGTTGACACTGTTGATGGAGCAAATGTCATAATCGCCGTAAAGGGAGGTCAAAAGAAAGAGTGGTTAAGCAAGCTGTTGGAAGAGAATTACCATGTAATTGATTTAGAGGAAAACAACTGTCCTTCTTTGGAAAATTTAAAGAAAATGTTAAAATCTAATCACTGTAATAAACATGAAAATAACGACTTAAATTGTGCGTTAGAAAATGTATTTTTTATATACTACTACTGGAATTTGCTACACAGTAAAACCTTGTAAACAATTTTGTAAATAAAACTGTATATTAAATAAACCATTTTGTTTTTTCTCAAATAGTTAAAATGCTGAAAGTGGGAGTGATTAAATTTAATATAAATACCTGCAGCTCATTCAAAGTAAAAAAAAAAAATTAGTTCACATTTTGTTCGTGGACTGAGTGGTATTACAAGTTCTATTTATGGAGTCTATTTCAGCCAACTCTAGTTTTAAACAAAATTCTAAAAGAAAAACTAACAACGATGAAAAATGGTTGCTGACGTATGGACCGACTGCGCTGTGTATTGAAAAAGCAAGAGCGTTAATTCCACCTGGTGTAAATAAGTTTATTTTATGTTTATATATAAATCGAGGATGGGTGAATAGTGGCATAAAATTCATACCTGTGACGTCTTCCATTGAAGAAACAAGAACTTTATTAGAAATTGTGTTTAAAAATTTCACATACAAATTACCAAGTGAGGAAAAAATGAAAAATCGACGGAATATTTATAAACACGCGGCACGGGAAGAAGCAGATGATGGAATGTTTTCTATTTGTATTGCCGAAGAACACGCCTACATATGTGTTGCTAAAGCTATGCATTCAACAGAAAATTATAAGGAAACCTTCTTTTACTTTCTGGAATTTCGTTACCGTAAAAATAAGGAAGAATTACGAAATATGTGATTGTAACTATTTATTATTACATACATGTACATTATTTTTAACACTTGTTATTTTTCTAAGACATAGCATAGATAAAGAATCTGCATTTAATTCATGTTCAGTACGCCTTGATATATATTCAACACGACGCGATACTCTTGCTACACAATCTTCAATACTTTTCATTTGATTCATTTTTATGATATGTAATGTATTGTTGATTAAAAGTAATGCTGTTTTACATATATCGAAATCAAATTCCATTATTGTCTTTACAATTAATTCTTCGTAAGTTAAATATATATAGTTAGCTTTTAAAAATATACACTGTATAAGCATATTTTTCTTTTTTGTTTTTAAAGTAATATTTCGAATATCAAAAAATTTGAAAGGTTTGTAATTTACTTCTCTTCTTGTATTAGTATATATTATATCTCTATAATCATTTTCTATGAGTTTCTCAATAAAAATATTGAACGCTAATAAACATACCTCTTCTTTCAAAGGATTGAGTTCGATATAAATGTCTATGTCAGAAAATCTGTCAGTCCGTCCTACCAAAAAACTAGGAAAGCCTCCTGCTACGAAAGATCTTAACGGTACAGATTTTAGAAATAACGTTATAATTTTTAATTCATCTCCCAGATTGTGTGAATATCGAATAGTTTCAATTAAAGGTTTAGAAGTCCAGAACTTTTTAGAGCTGAAATAATCGTAACACTCTCCCAATGTTAAATCTTTCTAAAATTAGTAAAATAAATTGATATTAATAATAATAATAAAATATTTATTTTTATTTATATTACATAGCTTGATCCCGCTTGGCTTGGTCCCGCTTGGGTCAAATTCTTCTGCTGCTCCTCCTCCTCCTCCTCCTCCAAATCACTAAAGATGTCTTCAAATAGCATTCTTTTTCCACCCGATTCCAGCATTTTATGTGTTTGTTGTTTTTGTTGTTCTTCTGTATTATCATCCAACAAATTAAATTTATACCTTTTAACAACCTTTTCTAAAATCTTGAAATCTTCATTGTTTTCAATTTTTGTTCTCATATAACGAACCGGTAAATTTCCAAACTTCCTTTTTAAGGTTATAGCCTTAGGACTGTATGTTAGTGATATAAAAATTTTATCACCTTTTTCCAGTATTTCTTTTACACCATACCTACAAATTTATACACAACAGTAGAATTACATCAACCCACTGCAAAACACACACACACACACACACACACACACACACACACTTTTCCCTAGCGGATAACAATCGGGCAGTGAACTGGTCACTCCGTCAAGCCGATCAAACCATACAGTTCGCACGTAGCCAGACAAAGCACTTGCTACACGCGAGCACATTATGATTCAATATGTAACTTATATCTATTCACACACACACTTTTCCCTAGCGGATAACACTCGGGCAGTGAACTGGTCACTCCGTCAAGCCGATCAAACCATACAGTTCGCACGTAGCCAGACAAAGCACTTGCTACACGCGAGCACATTATGATTCAATATGTAACTTATATCTATTCACACACACACTTTTCCCTAGCGGATAACAATCGGGCAGTGAACTGGTCACTCCGTCAAGCCGATCAAACCATACAGTTCGCACGTAGCCAGACAAAGCACTTGCTACACGCGAGCACATTATGATTCAATATGTAACTTATAATCTAACACTGTATATCTATTAACAAAACCAAAAATAACTTACTGGAAAAGTTGTTTTATAACAACGGACGCATATTTTAGAGGAAAATTAATTTTGTCCTCGGTATACACTACTATGGTGGTTGGAGTGGATGCCATTTCTTATAGTTGTTACTGCTGTTGCTACGTCTTGTAGTAATGAAGAAGAACAAACGAAGACTGGTGATTTTGCATGTTCATTTTAATTGCTTATATATGAATATACAAAAAAAAAATCTATTAATATTTTGTAATTAAAGATTTCACGCTAGTTCCAACACATCATATATTTTTAATAACAACAACAACTAGATAAGCAAAATCAGCAAAACAAGTTCAAGTTCAAGTTAACAAACATGTGCTTATCATTAAAAAAAACATTTATCAAACATATGCAGCATTTTTTGTAATGAAAATTTTAGTTAAATAGATCATCGAATTAATGAAAATCTCAGACTAGTCAAGTAGCCAGCAGAAGCATACAGCACTTAGATACCAACAACAACAACAACAACAACAACAATGGATAAATATTCAACAGAAACAGTCAAAAAAACTGAATTGGTGAGTAGACTACTTAAAACGAAAGAAGAATACAGACACCATATTCATTTACTTAAAAAAACTATTTTTATTTTAAAAAAAGCTTTAAAAAATAAGGTTTATGTCAATAATTATAACAAAGTTGAAACTAATCTAAGTATTTTAAAAAACTATTTGCAAACGTTTAAAATGAAAAGTAAAAGTAACAAAGTTTTAGCCAAAAGGCAGTTAATATGGCAAGACATAGACTCTTGCTTTAATGGTAGAATTAAGTCCGGAATTATCACAAATTTAAAATTTAAAGAACCAAAAGAATTTTTACGACAAGCATTTAGGATTTTTTCTTTCAGAGTTAAAAAAGAGTTAAATCATTGTTTGTTAAAAGTAAACGTTGTGTTTTCGGGATTATTTATAAAACCTCAAAATCTGGAAACATCAGTAAAGCATTTTTCAACAAAAAATAATATTATTGACCATAATACAAATATTTTTCAATGGTTTCAAGAGAACGTTGTTGATAAAATTTTATGTAAATTAGAGGACTTTCAAGAAAAAGATAGTGGTTGGGCTTTGTGTGAAATTTGGTATCTAAAAGTTAATATAAATAAATATAATCCAATTACAGTAGGTTTCAGCACATATGTAGAAGTACCTAAATTTATTCAAAAAACTAAGAGTGTAATAAATATTAAAAATAATGATTCATATTGTTTTTTGTGGTCTGTGGTTTGCGCCTTGCATCCACCACCTCAGTACAAAAATGTTTATCGTACATCGTCTTATCCTCATTTCAGTCAAGTTTTAAAATACAATGAAATTACCTTTCCTATGACTTTAAAAGATATCCCAAAATTTGAATCTCTAAACGAATAGCTATAAATATATTTTGCATTGAAAAACAAACAATTTTACCATTAACTTTGACCAAAACAAATTTTCCCACAAAAATCAATTTACTAATTTTACCTTGTAATAACTCTAAGGAAATTAGCTATTCTGAAAACAATATTAACGGTAGTAGTCGTTTAAACCATTTTCATTTTGTCTGTATTAAAAATTTAGGTCGATTATTAAACAAACAAGTTGGAAATGTACAAAATAAAAAATGGTTTTGTGAGCGATGTTTTAATCATTTTAAAAGTGAATCAATTTTATTAAAACATTCAACTGAATGTCAACTTGTAAATAAGTCTAAAATAACTTTACCTACAGAAAATGATAAGACTTTAACCTTTAAAAATTATTCAAATAGATTGGAAGTTCCTTTTGTAATTTATGCAGACTTGGAAAGTTTGCTTCTAAGTTATAATGATACAAATAAAACAAATAAAACCAAAAAGTATCAAAAACATGAACCTTTTAGTATTGCATTTTATTTAAAATGTTCTTTTGATGACTCTCTTTCTACATTTCAAATGCACACTGGAACAGACTGTCAGACATGGTTTGTAAGGAAACTTGAAAAAATTGCTTTAAAAATAAAGTCTATATATTCAAATCCTATTACCAAGAATAAATTAACCCAAGAAGAAAATAATACTTTTTATCGCTTAACGGTTTGTCACATTTGTTCGAAACCATTTTCAGAGTCTGATTTCAAAGTTAAAGATCACTGCCACTTAACTGGAAATTATAGGGGACCTGCACACAATTCTTGTAATTTAAACTTTAAAAATAAACCCTTTATCCCTGTAATATTTCACAATCTCTCTGGCTACGACAGTCATTTCATAATAAAAACCCTTTGTACTGATATAAAAGGAAAAATAAGTATACTTCCTATTAATAAAGAGAAATATATTTCATTTACAAAATATATTGAAAATTCCAACATTCAATTTCGATTTTTAGACTCTTTCAAATTTATGGCTAGTAGTTTAAATAAATTAGCTTCATATCTAAATGATGATCAGAAAACAGTTACAAAACGATTTTATAAAAATGAATCACAATTTAAGTTAGTTACACGAAAAGGGGTTTTTCCATATGAATATGTTGACTGTTGGGAAAAGTTGCAATCAAAATGTTTGCCACCGATTGAAAAATTTTTTAGCAAAATTCATAATTCCTCCATTTCACCAGAGGAATATCAACATGCATGCCAAGTGTGGGACACCTTTAATATTCAGACTCTTCAACAATACGCTGAACTCTATTTAAAAACTGATGTCTTACTTCTCGTCGATGTTTTTGAGAATTTTCGGAAAATTTGTTTAAATACTTACCAGTTAGATAGTTTACATTATTTTACGGCTCCTGGTTTGGCATTTGACAGCATGTTAAAAATAACTAAAGTAAAGCTTGATTTATTAACTGACATTGATATGATTATGTTTATTGAAAAAGGAATTAGAGGTGGTATTTCTCAGTGTTCTAATAGATATGGTAAGGCAAATAATAAATATTTGGGCAGTGATTATAAACCTCACGAACCAACTACTTATCTTATGTATTTTGACGTAAACAACTTATATGGAGCTGCCATGAGTTATTCTCTACCCACTGGAGATTTTCAATGGATTGAGGATATTTATCATGAGTTAAATATTTTAGAAATACCCACTGATTCTGATTTTGGTTACATTTTTGAATTAGATCTTCAATATCCCAAAAATTTATTTGACCTACATAAAGATTTACCACTTTGTCCTGAGCATTTAGTCCCTCCCACTTCTGCGACTCTTATTCCCAAATTATTAAATACACTTTATGACAAAAAAAAATATGTTATTCATTATATAGCTTTACAACAAGCTATTCAGCTGGGTCTTAAAGTTGGAAATATTTATAGATGTTTAAAATTTAAACAATCTCCATGGTTAAAAACCTATATTGATTTAAATACTGAACTACGTAAACGTAGCAAAAATGATTTTGAGAAGAACTTTTTTAAACTCATGAATAATGCACCTTACGGTAAAACCATTGAAAATGTAAGAAAATACCGAGACGTAAAAGTGGTTAATAAATGGTCAGGACGTTTTGGCGCAAATTATTATATCTCTCAACCTAATTTTCATAGTTGTGAAATATTTGATAAAGACATGATTCTTATTGAAATGAATAGATTAAATATTAAATTTAATAAACCCATTTATATTGGAATGTCAATTTTGGATATTTCGAAAACAATTTTATTCAATTTTCATTACAATTATATTAAACCAAAATTTCAATCCAACTCAAAATTATTATACACTGATACAGATAGTTTAATATATCAATTTTCAGATGTTGATATTTATGCTCACATTAAAGAAGACATACACTTATTTGATACATCTGACTATCCTTAAAATAATGTATATGATATTCCACTTAAAAATAAAAAGATTTACGGACTAATGAAAGACGAAAATAATGGAAATATTATGACTGAATTTATTGGTTTACGTTCTAAAATGTATTGTTTTAAATTGCTTAAAAACAATGATACTGATAAAAACATCGCTGACAAAAGCATAAACGCGAATCAGTTTAAAAATATGGTTTCAAATATAGGAATTGTCAAAAAAGCTAAGGGAGTTCAATCTTCAGCTTTAAAAGTCATATCATTTGATGATTATTACGAATGTTTATTTAACAATATTACTATTGATGTCCCTCAAAATTATATTAGGTCTGAAAAACACAACGTTTATACAATGAAACAAGTTAAAACTGCACTAAGTCCATTCGATGATAAGCGAATTGTAAATTATAGTTACACAGACACATTACCTTGGGGATTTCATGATTAGCTTAATATCTTAATTGTAAACTGGTATTCTTGTTCTTCTCTTGTCACAAGTAGTCTACAGCTGACTGCAGGCCTCTTGTTCATTAGTCTCAATCAAAAATGGTAATATAATAATAATAATAATAACAGTGATAAAAATTATCTATTAATTTTTTCTTTTTAGACTGGTGATAAGAAGGATATTTGGTACTCTGCCATCGATAATCCTAAACGATTTTACTCCAACATTCAATCACACAAAAAAATTAAACCCATTACGCTATGTACTCATGTACATGGTTCCAGATTTTGCTTCAGCTGCCAACGTTTTTTTTGTTTCTGTGAGTCATCAATTAAAAAACACAGTCTACCATCTACATTAAATACCGAACCAATTGATCTGTACTGTAGGGAGTCCATGTCAGATTCTTAGACTTTTCATTTTAGATATCTGGTGGTGGTTGTAGTAGTAGCAGTAGTTGCCCTCCTGTACCATCTGCAAAGCAACTATTTGACATTAAATCTGCAATAGTGACGGATTCCACCACTGATTGTTTTCGACTCTATCAAGCACAACCACGCACACCATGGGAGTGGGAAGAAATGAACTGGAGATTTCACAGCGCTGAAATAGAGGATGCTACTACCAGAAAATATTGGAACAGAATTAAACATGAAACATATTATAACACTCAGCAATTTAAATACCACCACCAACCTAATGTAAACCCTAACCCAAACAAAAAGTTGAAAAAAAACAAATAAAAAATATTAAATACATACAGTTGGTCGTTTGTTTATTAATAATAATAATAATACATGAATTTTATAGTTATAGCTAAATAAAATTTTTATGAAAAATCGAGAGTTTTATTTCGACGGTCCGACGAGGCTAGGCTAGGCTCATGAAATTATACCAGAGGTGCGGCGTGAAGCCCTACAAACATTCTATTTTTTTTACCACATGTGTTGTACTGTATAACTGCGTATTATTACTATTATTGCTCGTTTAAAAGATAAACAAGATCATCTAAATTGTTTACTTATTACGACGTACTGCATGGCGGTAGTAGTCTAGAAGTTAAAAATTTGACAAAAAACAAATCTCGGTGTCGACGGTTTGAATCCAGGCGGGCGCGTGGGCTTTTTTTTTTATAAGAAACAAATTAGTAATAATTATAGGGGTGCATGTGTGTGAGTGCCAAAAAGACACTTCAAATATAAAAGGCCTTTTTGAACCCGTACACTAATAAGGCCCTTCTGGTCAACAGCCTCTGGTCATTGTCGACCACTTCTTCTTCGGCCATTTTCAGGAATTTTTCAGGATTGTGTCACTTCGTCGCCGAAGAAGTTGGACACACCCAATCTTTGGACAGACAGGCCATCCTCGGTCACAGTACCCCGCCTTGTATACTACTCATATTTAACCCAAATCCTGCGACCAGAATCTGCTATTGTACCTATCAAGTATTCCAGAATTACTAAAATGAGCTACGTCTGACCATATAACCTTCATTTCAAAATGTCTTACCATATCACATCTTTCTCGATCGGGATGTAAGGGCTGGACAAGCCTAAATTTGTATGGTAGTATTGGCCTTTTTTT
Organism: Kuschelorhynchus macadamiae; assembly: GCA_030620095.1. Classification (NCBI taxonomy): domain Eukaryota; kingdom Metazoa; phylum Arthropoda; class Insecta; order Coleoptera; family Curculionidae; genus Kuschelorhynchus; species Kuschelorhynchus macadamiae. Next base: position 29,943 of record JAUTXW010002996.1, read on the forward strand.
TTAGAATTTTGTGAACTTTAGTTTTTAAAATCCCTAGGCTCTTTTCAGTGACTCTACAGGAGTTTGCAGAGTAAGCTTCTGCATTAGTCAAAACTGTGATTTTCTGAACCTCTCGATTTTCTTTATTATATGTTTCTGAAACAGGTTTATTAAATGATCCGTGATCAAGTAAATTCTTTTATAATTCGGTAAAAAGTGGATCTATTAGGTTGTCTCCTTTCTGGATATCTAAACAAAAATTAAGTAATAATATTTAAACATACCTAAAAACTAACTATTTATGTGTTAAAATGTATCCCAGATGCCGCTTCAATATTTTCGTTACTTAATATGAAACAAGCTATCATATCGTATTTCTCAAAATGTTCAAAAGTTTGGTTTCCTGCTATAATTTCAAATATACTTCGACACAATAAATAAATACAAAAAACTAGCAAAATTTAAAAATAAAACACAACATTTATATAAATAAGACAAATAAGGACACGGCATAGAACAAAATTTGTCAACTGTTACTTGCTTCCAAATAAACAGTAAAAAGCAGCATTGTTTTGCATGGCCTACTGAATGCGAATTTTAAAAATTCGAATTTCTGTTGTTTATTAAAACAAACCCATACTGTTATATATTTTTGACAAGACAAATTAATTTCTTGACAAATATATAGAGTGCCTCATTTGAAAAAACCACGCATTGGTTAAAAGGAATCTTTTTATCTTTTTGACAAGTTGTCAGACAACTGAGATACAAGGGGTACGTGAAAATATGATATTTTCAATATCGCCCTGTAGCTCGAAAACTAAGAGGACTAAAAAAAAGTAGCTTAGGTTCGCAAAAACCCCAAGGTTCTATCTTAAAAAAAAAAGCGAGAAGGACTAAAAAAAAGTAGCTTAGGTTCGCAAAAACCCCAAGGTTCTATCTTAAAAAAAAAGCGAGATCCACACTAGATAATACAAACCTAAAATATACTTAAATACTTGACTAAAAATAAAATCGTGTGTCAAAAATATCGCAGATATTGCAACATGTCCCACACTTTTATTGTTGGCCAGTTATTTAGCTTGTCATTTAAATAGTTCTTTTACTCCTCTGGTAAGAGGGAAGTATCGTAGTCGTGAACAAATCACAATCCGTGATTTTTTCAGATCTTCATGTTTTAGGGTCTCTGGAGGCCGAAAAACTTATCTTCTCGATTCCGTCGGTCTATCGGTCTGCGTATCTGTCAATTGGCCGTATAGCTAAAAAATTACTTACCCGATTGACTTAAAATTTGGGTCAAAAATTAAGCACGGAGATGACCTGGTAATATTATGGTAAAAATCCAATATGGCGAAACAAAATGGCTCAGTGAAATGTTAAACTAATTATTACTAAAAAACTATTTATCCAATTTACTATACATTTTGCCAAAAAAATTATTTTACGTAGGAATCAACTGGTAAAATTTGGTACGGAACCAATATGTCAAAACAAAATGGGGCTTAATAAAGTATTTAAAAATTTAGCCCGAAACACTACTTAATAGATTAATTTCAAATGTTAGACAAGAATTAAGCATTTTGGTATAAATCGAAAATAGCGGCCTAATAAATTGTTTAAGAAACCAACCTGAAAAAATAATTCTTATATTAATTTCAAATTCAAACATTATATGTGACGCCGCGATAAAATAGTGGCACAAATAAAGATGGAGAATCAAAATGGCGGCCAAATAAGTTGTTTTAAGAATAAACGTCGAAAAATCTTCTTATCAATGTATTTTAAATTGTGCCCAAAAATCAAGTGTGGCATAGGTAGAAACTGGTAAAATATTGGTTTGGTTCGAATCCAATATGGTGAAACAAACTGGCGCTCAATAAAAATATTTGAAAAGGCATATATATATATATATATATATATATATATATATATATATATATATATATATATATATATGTGTGTGTGTGGGTGTGTGTTACTAAATGATTATGTGCGGAATTAAACTGGGTCACACTTCACCATTTCTAATAAAAAAAAATAATTCATAACAAGGGAAGTTCCGGGTAACGAAAATAAACCGATTTTCTTATATTATTTTGTTTTAAACAAACAAACTCCTACAGTTACTAACAAACAAAAACACAAATCTATTTTTCAAACCACTCGGTTTGGAAGGAAGAAAACCAAACTTGACCTAATAATAATGGTATATAATTTAGGATATATAACGACCTTCCAACTGAAATATTGGTTCCAATGTAATAGTTCAACCACCCATTTAGCGTCTTTTTGTTTCAACATCTTTTAAAGTCTGTGACATTAACATTGGCGAATTGAAACGAAAAGTTCTGGCTCCATTGTAAGGTTGGCCTGTCAATCCCTTTTGACTGTCTGTGCCTAACTACAGAATCATTGAAATCGCATGAGGAGTGAACAAAGTCCGCTTAAGGTACGGTTTCATTTGAGCGTTCGGCGGATGCGGCTGGTGATTACGACCACAAATTCTTCAACTTGACGAAGGGCCAGAGGAACTTTTTTCATTACTTAAGAAAGGCAAACGAATTGTCAATATGTATGTTACCGACAAAATCCGTTGCTCCGTCAAACCTAGATTTACCTAGGCAAAACGGATAGTGCCTATACGTTTCAGGCAAAGTCCAAAATTATTTATTATTTGGGGCTTTGCCTGTTGTGTAATTGGGCAAATTTAATTTCACCTAACGTAAATTATGCAAAATACGAAATATGTATATACCTTTATTATGTTCAATGGTAATTTTATTGATACTTACTAGTGAAGTTGAACTTGAAAATAAATAATATGTTAAAGTCAGTAGGTGGATAATAATAACATATACTTGTGAAACAGCTTTTACGTTAATAAAAAATTTAATACATATTATTAAATAGTAAAATTAAGGTAGTGGTAGCACATAATATAACATTTATAGCAAATAATGGATTCATTGTTTATTGACCGATGAAGACGAACAGTGACATTTTTTTTGCATTTAAAGGAATACGTGGTACATTTTTAGAACTATTACATTTTAGGAATCCCCTATCCTCGAAAGCGAATTTTCATTTGTTAATTCTCTGAAGTGATAATCCTTTATCAGCAACGTCATCGATTTTTAAAAATGCATTCTTGCTAATTTAAATTTACTTTCTTGAATATATTACACCAATCTTTTTTGCCTAGTATCCATTTTATAGTAACCATCAACCTTTCAATTGTAACTCTTACTATGTATATATATATATATATATATATATATATATATATATATATATATATAATCTCTAAGCCCTCATAAGCAGAGACACAGAAATGTTGATCGGTAACCTTCTTCGGCATTACTAGACCGCAAACTTTTTACAATGATCTGACGTCGTGATCTTTAGAGATTCAGAACCTGGTATTAAGTCGCATTCGTTTGCCACTTCAGTGCCTCCAATACCGGAGCATAATCTATTTCATCAGTGTTTAATGTAGCGACTTTTACCCGAATTAGGTAGATATTAAATTCCAACATGCCCTTTCCTCAAAATGGGTAAACAGCATGTTTGATTCACCATTCGTCTTTGTGTGCCAAATAAATTATACTCTTCCACCCTTGAAATATTTTTAAAATGGGTCAACAGCATTATTTATCTTTTCAAAAACATTAAAAATTGAGGAATATCTGGGTGACGACTTGCTACAGTAACTACTAACGGAAGTCAAGTTGGATTAAGACTTTAGATTGGAAGCATTGAAATAGCAAACGAATTGCACTGGTTGCTAAATTTATATGCTAAAGAACCATTGCGCTCCTGTATTTGCACATTTTTGTCCTCCCTGGAGAATTTTCAAACGGCGTTGCCTTCCCCTGAAATGTGTTCCGTATGTTGAATGAGTGTTCATGTTATTGCGATCTGATAGTCCTGAAGAAGGTTTCGGACCACTATTTCTGGTTTTCAGCTCTATGCAAAAAAATAAAGTTGAAATTAACTTGTGACAGTTATTATAATGTGGGTACTAGGCAGGTAAAGATTAATAATTGGAAACTTAAAGGGCTTTGTACTCATGGGTAAGTAATGAAAGGATAAAGCCTGTATTACATGTATTATATCCAAAATATCATAGCAGAGCGCTTTTGACTAACAAGACACCCTCAGTGCTACTCCTCAGTAAACAGGCAGAAAAGATACTTGGTCAATCAGTCAATGTAATTTAAAATTTTTCATGTAATAATAGACAAAACAAACGATAGCTGACACCAAAATCACATTTTAAAATGGGCAAGAAAACAGCTGTCTGATCAACTTAATAGCCCCAAAGGTTGGAGCAAGTTAAAATACTTAAACAGTATTTTTGAAAATTTTTTACAGGGCTAGTTGTTTTTGAGAATGACTTGAAGGGTGCAAGTAATTTCAACTTTCACAAAATGAATAAAGGGGTTGCCAATGTTTGAATCAGTTCAAAAATGTTTGTTATTAGTTTCGCCCATTGTCAATGTCAAAACGATAAAGCTATTCCAAATTTGGATGGGGCAATATAAAGACATCTTGGTTTATATGAATGATTTCTCGAATATAATAAGGCGGAAATGGAAAGCTATTCCTCAAAATTTTATTGTTAATTGTTGGTGCTGACTCTTCCTAATATTGGTTTAATTATTTTTGTTTTGTTAAACTTCACTTAAAATAATGTTTCTTTGTTATTGCGCATTTAGTTGATTTGGAAAAATAATATTTTCTGATAATTCTGTATGTACATAAAAACCCAAGTAAAATGTGGTAAATAGGTAAAACACCTCTCACATAAATAATCATTTAAAACTTTACAATAGCAAGTTACGAAACATCGCATTGGTATACTATTAAACGGTGTACAAGTGAAATGATACCATATGCTTCTAAAATTATCACTAAAACCGAAATCGGTGCAATTATTTAACAAACCCAAAAACGTCCCGAAGTACCACTCTTCATAATATTTTGGCTGTATCCAATCCCTTCTTCACTACGTTTTCACAAAAATGTGCAATCTTTATCGCCTTGATTATTAAATTGGAAAACAAAGAGATTAGTTGCAGTTTACTTAAAATCCAATAAGATAGCATACTTAAATTTTCCAACATCATGAAAATATATAAAGTAGTTTGTAAGATATTGGGCCTCAAATTTCAGCACTTCCACTTGAATTAGAGCTTAGTTCACTTCAAATTAGTTTAATCTCACTAGCAACTAACTGACGGCTAAAAGTGTTAAGCTGAACTCAAATTATTCTTTAAAAAGTAATTAATTTTTATCATTTATTCATATACCTATTGAGAGAAACATTTATTGAGAAAACAATTAATTTCATAAAATTTGGCAACGATCAGTTAAAAATAATTTTCGATCTATAACATAATTAAAGGCGCTCTTAATGGTATAATCATTTAAAACGCAATTACCTGGGAACTAACTACAACAGATACAAGACCAGCTCGGCCAAAAGCTTCAACTCTAACAAGGTTATGTGCAAAATTCGATATGGCATGTCTTATAGAGTTTGGGATTTTTGCGATGAAAATGGCAACAAAAAGGTAATTGTAGTATAAAGGAACGTAATTGAATGGAGCACACGGGAAATTTGATGTTGCGTTGCCGTTTGTGTTAAGTAATCAAATTTGTCTAAAGCTGGTAGTAGGTAAATATAAAGTTTAAGTCATTGGGTAATATTTTAAAATATGAATAACTGATAGAAGAGTACCTTATCTGACCAGAAATATTTTCAACTTGATAGACAGACAACTTTATGTTAGGCAATAATATTCCAAATTCTAAATAGAAATGTTTTGATCTTCTGATTGAATTTTGCAGTCAATTAATACTCAGAGAAGAATAGAAACATCTCTAAAAAGATATACAAATATTAAAATTATTGTTAATGGGTATTGAAAAATGAAATACAAGAGGGCATTCACGCTAGAAAAGAGAATAGGGGCTTTCTCCCATCCTTCCCAAGTTTAGTTTGAATCATCTTGTTTTCCCACTATGTTTCCTTTTTTCTCATTATCCATATCTAAACCTAATCCTAAATATTTCTACATCTTTTCCTAGCAATTTTATTTTGTATCACATTTCACCTCTCTCCTTTCATCTTTCTCTCTACTCCCTTTTTCCCATAACAATGTTAGTTTACTATTAAAATAACTTCTTTTACGAAGAACTAACTTTTTTTCTGTACAAATACTAAATAACTTCCAGTCCAAATCGAAACTATTCATGTATATGTTTTAGAGGACTTGTTAATTATTCGAAATTGATATTTGCATCAAATTAGTCTTAACTAACACTTTTTCTTTTCATTAACTCGAAATTAAATAGTAAACTCTTAGTAACTTTAGAAAAATGTGAGATAAGAAAACTGACTGCAAATAATATCTAATTTAATAAGCTGCGTTGAAAATTTTTGATTAATGTTAAAAATTAAAGTTTACTCCAATTGAATTTGTAATAAAGCTGAATGTCATTCATGATCAAGTCTGGACACACTCTTTAATAAACCTCCTGCTTACGGTCTTTGTACAAAACTTTTGTAATTGGATTGCCAATTTCGCTTCTAACAGAAGTATTTTCGTAGTGGTTCATGCTCATTTATCTGACTTTCACAAAATCAACACAGGCTCTCTACAGGTTAGCCCGTATCCTAGCAATCCTATTCACAGCTATGCTGACGACACAATTCCCCACACCTGTTTCCAAGACTGAAATGCATAATTGACATAGAGTAATTACTTTATCCTTGATCGGTGACCTCTATAAAATAAATCGTAGAATCGGGAGCAAACAACCTTGCCCAGTTTAACACCACTAAGACACTATCATGTTTACTATCTTACAAATTATCTTCTAATACTAACGCCAATCAAGTAACTGATGAAATTTTTGAAGCTTTTAGGGCAGTTAGTATCACTCTTTAGCAGAAACTTCGCTGGCATCATCACGTCAACTGCCACAACAGCCATTAAGAAATTCGGTTTCCCTCTTGGAGCCCGAAAATAGTTTTCTTCTGCCAACTTGTATGCTCTTTACACAGAGCATGCTCAGCGTTGAGTATTGGGCGCATATTTAAACAGTAGGTTTTCGTTTAATACCCAACATTCTTGACTTTGTCCAAAAAAAGGTATTCTCCTAAATGATGGTCCAAGCATCACAAATAAGCTTGCATTATTAGAGCATCGTCGAATTGTAGACGATGTGTTTCTATTTTACAGATACCACCATTGATTTTATTCTGACGATTTATCATCCGTTATGCCTTTCCTAGCCATTCTTGCCAGGAGGACGCGAACATCGACCTACATGCATTCCTTCACCGTCTTGGTAACTACAAAGTCCAAGAATCTCCCACGTTCTTCGCTTCTTTATTCCCAGAGTGTATCTGTATTAAGGCGGTCACAGTACCCAGTACTTAGGCCTTTGACCCTCACGGTCTGCCCATAGATAATAATGTTACTGAAAAAATGTATTAATGTATTTTTACACCAGAAGGGCTGACTTAAAATTTAGTAAGAAAAGACAAATGATTTTGAATAACTTTCATATATCTGTATTATCACAACATTTATTTTAGTTATTATTGTTTACTGTTTCTTTGATTTCTCTAGCTAGTATCCAATAAAAATAAATATATATATATATATATATATATATATATATATATATATATATATATATATATATATATATATATATATATATATATATATATATATATATATATATATATATATATATATATATATATATATATATATATATATATATATACATTTATATATATATACATATATATATTTATATATATATATACATATATATATATACATATATATATATATATATATATATATATATATATATATATATATATATATATATACATATATATATTTATATATATATATATATATATATACATATATATATATATATATATATATATATATATATATATATATATATATATATATATAACTTGAGGGTCATAGCCAACAGCCAACAGATACGTCCGCGGCATAGTCTGTCTGTGATTTACATGACCCACGTGACCAAGAGAATAGGTCCCACGCTGGCCGCCATACTAAACTAATGCGGTCCTTTCCAAGCTTTCTAAAAGGTAGAGTAGCGGAAGTAGACCGTAATAGAGACATCAAATGTGCAGGTAACCCTATTGCGAACTTCCTTAAAGGGGCTTAAAGAAGGTCACACAGAAAGAAAAGGTTGAACGGGGCATTGTACCCGCTAATATATAACTGGCTCCCATAACCGAAAACAAGATACAAGACAAATATCGCACAGAGAGAGGAATTTCTCAAATCGGTGAAGTTCCTCTTTTGCATTTTTATCCTAGAGCGTAAAAATCGAATGAAGAATCAAATATTTTTTAGTCAAAATCACTTTATTTTCTGCCCTGTGTATGCCTGTCATCTGACACTACACATTCAATCTATACCTCGATTGAAAGTTATTCGATTACTTCAAAAAGTTCATATTTATCAAAATCAGCGTGTTACTTTTTAAAATAGAAAATTTTGAAAATGGGGTTAAAACCTTGGGTGGGCGCTTTGAGTGCGACAACTTACCTAAACAGCATTTTAAAGATAAATCTTTCAAATCAAATGGATGACAGAACTTTTTTCTTATCTTATATCCAATAATCGACATTTCCGAGCAGAATTGTGAATATCTTTGCCTTCGAAGGTCCACATTTTCTAATAATAGTTTGTATTAAATATTATTACAACTGTTGTAAATAATATATTTTCATTAATTTAACTTAATGTAATTTGGGGGTAATTTTTCATATATAATAGCCGTTGATATTAGGTATACATTGTGGTCATGTGTGATAATAAGCCCGTTGAGGACGTTGGCAAAAGATTTATTCATTGCAAAGGCTTCCGTTCTATCCTGCATGGAGTTATACATGTAATTATAAGTTTTATTTAAGAACTTGAATGAGAGACGTGACCAGTGATTTTTAAGATAAAGTAAAAGACCAATTCTAATATTTGGAAATTTGAAGAACAATATCAATTTTCAGTATAAGGATTCTAAAAGATTTTTGTCTATCTGAGAATGTTATAAAAATGTGTCTCAGTTTAAGCTATATTCACCAGATGCTGGAGATATTTCATTATTGCAAATAATAATAATTTCTGTTAAGCTTTAACCTATCTTAATATTGAAAAAGAGAATTAAATTCTGTGTGTGAATGTTGTTTTCTATAACTTAAACATAAAGAGAGAATAATAAAAAATCCTAAGGGATATTGTAATGACCGTTTTCGGGGAAACGTAAATTTGTTTTGCTAGTTTAGTACAACTTAAGATCTTCAAAATAATCTTGGAAAATATACACTGAAAAGACGAGGAAAAGCTATATTATGCAAATTGGAAAAAGTTCGGAGTTACAGGCACCCTTTCTCATTAATCTACAGAGTTGAGTCTTTTTTATATATACCCATATATAAAACGAATTTATGGGTGAATACCCAGAGCATGAGTATATACATAAGAATAGTGTGATGAAAGGAAATATTTTTATGAGGAAAGTTTAGGGTGATTTGTAAAGAACGCAAAACTCTCGGAACTTTTTTGCCAAGGAGGTAAGCACATATTTATTACCAAATGCCTAAAATTTATATACAACGTATACAAAATTTTAACTTATTTTATTTTTTCTAATAAAAGGACGGAAGTTCCAGGTAAAAGCCAATTAGCCATTTTGTCCCTTTTACTCGTTTTTTATTTTCAAGCTTGGAGAACTTTGGCAAACAAAGGGCGAATTGTAAGCTTAAATAATAATTAATTATTTAAACTGAAAGGTTTAGCGATCTAAATGTATATATTAATATTATACAATATATTAATTGCCTAATATATTGTAGACTAGCGTTTTGTATGCCGTATAAAATATTAACTATTGATGGATGTAAAAAATTTTCTCGTCTTGTTAACGTTTATATATTCGTAAACTTTTAATAATTGGATATAAGAAATTTTGGAAGTTAATACGACATTTTATTATTACTGTAAGGCAAACTTTAAAGATAATTGGCCATCATTAATTTAAAATAAAACACTAGTCTGTCCCCTTAGTTCAAATGTATCATAATTTAATTTAGAATTGTGCTCTTTAAATTATTCCAAGAAAAATATATAAACATTCTTATCAAACTTGTTCTTTTGATATCGTGGACGGTCCTAATTTGAGTTTCTAAAGAGTTTTTTGGAACAGTCAAAAAAAGAAAATCCTGTTTTAATTTATATTTTTCTTAATGTTTTTAGTGTTTCATGTGTTTTTTATGAGCATAAATAGTTTTAAGAAAACCTACGCGGGAATATTACAAGTACCTTGCGCCCGCTAAAAATATTTTTGCTGAGGATCGCTTTATTCATATCTAGATAATAGTTTAACAGGTTTATAGTTTTGACCAAACGACGAATGAATAAATATAAGAATTGATAGTAATTGGTTCATGCGATAAGCGATCCTGCAACTGCGTACCGTGGCCATAGAAATATACCAGGTATAGCCTGTAAACTGAGCGAGAAAAGAGACTTATATTATTTAAATAATAGCGTACCTGGTCTTGCATTATCGGTATATTTTACTAGTCTCGATTAAATTTGCAATAAGATTTTTGTTAAAACGTGGTGAATTTTTATTGTAATAGGGATACTTTTTAAAGTTTCATTTGAGATAGTTTATGTGATACAGTATGTCTTCCCAAAGTCAGCAAACGTCCGGCTTAGGTAAGTATTGATATTTATATCTTTTTATTTTTATTACTTTTCCAGACAAGAAAGTCTCATTTATTTTTGCTGATTATTTGATTACTTTGTCCTAGATGATATTTTTCAAGCATAAAATATACAGCACGTTTTAACTGGATTAAGAAGTATTGATATTTATATTTTTTATTCTTATTATTTTTCCAGACAAGAAAGCCTCATTTATTTTTGCTGATTATTTTATTACTTTGTACTAGCTATTTTTCAAGCATAAAATATACAGCACGTTTTAACTGGATTAATAAGGGAGGCATATTTAGGCGCAGTCTTCATAAAGATACAATAATTCATTAAATATTACTTATTTATTTATTTTTATTATCTACACTTATATAAATAGCAATTTAATAAATTGTTTAAGAATCGGTAAAGGCATTTTTCCATAATAGAAAACATATTCTATTAAAAAACCTAAAATATAATGTAATTTATATTACCCTAATGTGTAAAATGTCGAAAACTCAAAGATAATAATAAAAAATACCAATATGTAAAATGTAAAAATAAACCCTATTTGTTTATAGCAACGTGACATATGCCTACATAGTGGCTTTTTTAGATGTTACATCTCTAAAACATGTCGACTTTTCAACGTCTTATTAACCGACGAAGAAAAAAATAACCCGAGTAAAAGTTTGTTGTTGTTTCGTTAGTATTATCGGAAATTCAGTATTTTTTCTTATTGCCCTCGTCAAAGAGAAGTTTTGGAATCGTGAAAAATCTCCCTCCCAGGATTTTAAAGAAATTCACGTTTTAAGGCTCCTAGATGTACATCAGTCTGTCTGCCTGTTTGTCGCTCTGTCTAGCTAAAAATTACTTCTCCGATTATCTTCAACTTTGAATTAAAAATTAAGGGTGATGACCTGGTAATTTTTTGGTAAAAATCCATTATGGCGGAGCAAATGGCAGTCTAGTGAAATGTTAAAAACATTATTATTTAAAAAACTTATACAATTTACCTCAAATTTTGCACAAAAATCAAGTGTTACATAAGAATGAACTGGTAACATGTTGGTACGAATCCAAGGTGACAAAACAAACTGGCGGCCTAATAAAATATTTAAAAAATTAGCCTGAAAATACTACGTATTAGATGGATGATTTTAAATTATTTGAAGATTTAAGAAGGATATAGGAGAAACTGGTAAAATTGTGGTATGTCAAGATGTATCACTAAATGACTATGAGCATAGCTAAATTGGGCACTTCACTCTTCCTAATAAAAGGGAAGTTCCGGATAAATTTATCGATTTTTTTTCTGTTTCAAAATATTTATCGTTTAATTCATTGAAAAACAGTAGACTTTCCGACATTCTGTTATAAAATATAGGTACCTTTTATAACACAGTATTTTTCTTACTGACGGCGCGTCAACCGCCATATTTTGTGTCCGGCTAAAAATCTGGCTCGTTCACTAGACTAATAAGATCAGTAACTCAGATCGGTCTGTCAAACTGCAGATAGCCTGTGATTTATGTGCTACAGCAGAATCGTTAATTTAACTTCACTTCGATATCCGATATTAAAGTTTGATTATCCGAGGCATAACGTCCGAAGAAGCTAATGTGTAGCATTGTTTAAACAAATATAGTACATGTATTTGCAAAAATAGTTTTTATTTTTATATTTTACATATACCATAATATTATTATGGATTTTCAGCGAGTGTCTGCTGACATAATCGTATTCTTAAAAAATAAAAAAAAAACAGAAAAACAATCAATAAAGTTGAGTTTGCAAATGTGATTAATCTACATTAGAAACGAATGTATGAAGATAGTATTGGCTTAACCCACAGATTAACAATAAAGAATCGGTAACGTTGTTTACTTGAAATGAACCCATCTTCCAGTGGCTTTCACGATTTTTTTGTAAGATCTTTTGTAAAGATTGCTTCGGAATTTTAGAAGTTGAAATAAATCATATAAATATCTCATCTAAACATAAAACTGAATTGTAAAAACTAAACATATAATAATAATAATAATAATAATAATAATAATAATTGAAATAAATTAAATAATTATTGGTATTACAGTTAAAAATTGTCTATCAAGAAATCTATGATACAAATTAGTATCTCTTTTAATATTTAAAATTTCTCTACTGATATTTTTGATTTTTCAAAGAATTTTTTACATTTTGCTTAGACGAAATGATTAACCCATATCAAAACAAAATCTATGCGGAAATAAAGATATTGAAATAATGTATTAATTTGGCTATAACAATATTACGGAAGATTAAATTTTAAACATAAAACCTTCCCTGTTTGACATTGTTTCAAAGTCCAAAGTTATTAAAAGATGAGTAGTGGACTTTTTGTAGATAATATTTTAAAAACTTTTAAAAACTAAATTTATTAGCTTAACAATATCTGACATTTAACAGCATTGGTCGATAAAAAGTTAGATGCTTATTTTTATTTAACTAGGCACCCTGGTTTCCTTGACTAAGAAAAATGTCACAGAAGTGAGCCAGTTAAAAAAAAATTCGTTTAAATTTTGCAAATTTATATAAAATTATACTCTTTATTAATTAATGATGTTTTTTCATATAACTTCATTGAGAGCATGCAAACCAGGTTTTTGACATTTCTACCAAACCAGAGGTCTTGCCAATAATTTTATAGAGTTATTTTCGGCTACGGAACGTTGGTGATTGATATCAAAAAACTTTGTAGATAATTTATTAAAAACATTATTTTTTCTACGTTGCTTATTAAAAAAGCTCCCGTGATTCTTTAAAATATAATATTAAAAATTCATTTTACATTTGGTACTCTCCGATAATCTTTAAATTTTTAGGAGATTAAGGGTGGTTTATTTAGGTGAAATGTTGCAAGCTAGAACAATGTATCTAAGAATATGTCGGAGTTAATTTTAATTCTCGATTCTGCTGCTGCACATAAATCAGATGACAGGTAGATTTGAGTCACCGACGAAACAAGCCAAAAGTTTAGGCAAATACAAAATATGGCGATGGAGGTTGACTTTGAAAAAGGCGTCATCTAGTAAAAAAAAATCGTTTTTTGAAAAAAGTTAGAATAAAGTTTATCTAATTTTATAACACAATATCGACAAATCTACATTACCACTAAAGAAATAGTTAAATTTTTTGACACAGAAAAAAATTAAATTTTAAAAAATACTGACTAAGTAATGGATATTTTTTTGTGTCTATCTACGTTTAAAAGTTCAGAACGTGTAGAAGAGACAAATCGACGACCTTTTTTTGATAGTCTTCTTGTTCCTAGATCACTAACCTTCGAACCCCCCAAAAGCAATGTCTGTATACGCCACTGGATAGATATCAATTATTTCTACGGTTTTATGTGCTTGATAAAATATATTCGCTATCTTGAATTTTATGTTATAATTTTATTGGAATTGGTTAGCTTTGATTAACATATAGTCTAAGCCAGCATGATTCATACTTTATGTTTATGTATTTGACGTACTTCTAGAGGAAAAAATGGCATGTGAAAATTAAAAATAAAATTAAAATGGTTCTTTACCTCAGAAGCTGAATGACGTACAAAAAAATTTTAATACAATAATTTCTTGGAATAATTTAAGTTTTTAAATTATATTACCTTCATGTATACAGAGAGTTTTGTCGCGCCATGACCAGGCATTAATTTTTTTATCTTAAATAAAAAATCCTATATATATATATATATATATATATATATATATATATATATATATATATATATATATATATATATATATATAGACATTTGAGCAAACATTTTAAAGATGAGTCCAACAATATAGAAAAGTATAGGTCCAATATTCTACGTTTCTGACATATTGGCGTCTTTCCTCAGAACTTCACGTATATTAAAGAAACGCAACATCTAATCTTAAGTATCCAATTTTTTATTTAAAATAAATGATACAGTGTGATATGAGTTTAAACAATTTTATTAATTTTTTTAAAGTGAAAAGCCCTGTATACTATCGTATATTTAAATAGAATATCTGATTTATGTTACGGTTTCCTTAGCTTTTTTTTTTTCATTTTTCTTTTAAATAACCACTTTGGTAAACTCAAAACCACCTTAAGTGCATAAGGTAAATTTTAGGTTGGATATTTTCAAAACGAAAATAGATTTTTAAATTGTTTTATCTATTAATTGGGCAATTCCTTCATTGAATTCCAGTCGATATACGGAGGTTTACAGAATCGCTAGTCACGAATTTTCGGTCTAATAGCAGCCTTGGAGTGAAATTTGTAAATACGTTTTGAAGATACTGATTTTTTTCGGAGAGCAAATAAAAATTAGATTTGGTCCTTTTAAATATCCTCCCAGGGTTAGAGACAGGGTTTTTAAAGGACTACTTTTGTTCTGATTTTACCTAAAGGACATCTAATGTTACATCCAATAAATGTAATTTTATAACATTACTTTAAAAACTGTTCTAAAATGTTGTAAGGATGAGAAAAAGTTTAAAATTCGCTGAACATTTTTGTCATTATTTAAATATATTTTTTTGTTTTCTTTAGATCATATCTTCGGCAAGGTTTTTGAATTTTCCAGTTGGCTCGGTTAGATGGGGCATTACTGCAGTGATAGAAATCTTAACTCGAAGTTTGCAATCATTTGGGTCTTAATTTAAGTTTTACAATTAAAGACAGCTCAAGCTACAAAAACCCATTTCTACATAATTAAAACTTGTTGCTACACTTAACAATATGAAAATAGCAAAATTAAAGAATTCTCATTTATTATAATTTGTTCCTTAGAATTATTCTAATTTAATAAAGATCTATAAACTTGCCTTAAATTATAAAAAATAAATTTACTTAATTAGAACAGAATGTACAAAAACTGATTGAAATATCGACGAATTTCTTCTTTACCTCGTATAACATTTTAGTACTGCACAGTGTATTGTTTCTCCACGGTAGTGTTAATACATTTGAGTTATTGAATTATAGAGAAAATTAGGAGTAAAGTAGTTTTTTACAAAAATATATATCTCTTAACCTTGGAGGGATATCGCAAAACTCACAATCAGTTTTTTCTATTATCATTCCGAAATCACCAAATATCGTAAAAAAGTATTTACAAGATGCATTTCAAGGCTGCCGCTAGGCCAAAAATCCTGATCTGTAACTCTTTTGAGTCGAATAGGCCCATAAATATATTGGCCATCTTGAAGCCGCCATCTAGAATTTATATCGTATAACCTTGTGGGGAAATGGGTCATAAGATTGAATTTAGCTTCAATCGTTTGTTTCGAAACAAAGGAAAATAGCATTAAAATAAAAAACCTTTTGAGCAAAATGGTCATTTCTACCACCCAAAATTGGCATGGAAATCTATAAATATTAGTAATTTTCGGGACACGGGTAAAATAATGGTGAGATAATAAAAAAAATTATAAAAAATGAAAAAATTGTTTTGACTACCCGATCATTTGGCTTTGCTACACTTTGTACATACCTTCGTATCGAATATGGTAGCGGCATCACTTCTGACTACAAATTTGCTTATGCTTAAGTGTGTTTGCGAAAAACGAGTGGCACGAAAAGAAGATTCGAAAATAAAATTATTTATCAGATTGTTGGAACTGCAAAATTTTGAAAAACTAAGGTCTTCATATACAACCCTGCACAGTACCGTTATCTAAAAAACAACAATTGTAGTTTGGGCTAAATAAACTAAAATAAAATGAATATTCACTAAAAATTTACATTATGCACTTGAGGACAGGAGTTTAGATAGTAATATAAAAACAGTACAAGTATTGAAAATAATAAAAATTATTCAATGAAAAACCAATTAAGCAGTACATGCAAACGGCTATTGTCTGTACTGTTGTTAGCCGTGATATAACTAGTTCGTCGTTTTTACGATTAAAGACAACACCGGTTATATAAGTGTATTGCAATATTTTAAAAATATATATATATTAAAAATATATTTATGCAGTACTGTGGTTAAAGAATATTTTACTTTTAAGTTAATTCCTTCATAAAAAATACATTTACGTACTCGCAGTGAGCCTTGAGCAAAAAAATAACAACTTTTTAATAATATTTAAAAAAACCAAAACGCAAAAAGGTGAATAATAAATACATAGTATTAGAAACTGTGTAAATGTCTTAGTTAAATTGCTTTAAATATAGGTGAAATCCTGAAGATAAATTTCAATTTATCATAAACGTTGTATCTCAGATCCATACTGTTATATATTGTTGGAGTCGTCCTTAAAAAATATACTTATCTACGTTATACGTAAACACCCGCTACAAACGATAATTTATTTAAAAATTTAAATTAAACAGAGAAGTTTTTGTCTTGAACTTTTTTTGTATGCCTTAGAGGTTCTGAGATAAGTTAGTAAGTCATCGTAAGTGGGGTACCCTGTACTTTGGCTTCTACGATTTCAGCATATATATAAGCCATTACGAGCCTTGTCCTATTTCAGTTGGCCCGATTGAAAAAAGTCTTAATTATTGTTATTTAAGCTATCAAAAACAATCAAATTATTTCGTTTTGTGCACTGTTTACTACTTCCCAAACATTTTAGATACTTTTATACAAGTTATACCTCCTAACACATTTTATAATTAGAACAAAAGAAAAATGAATAACAAACATAACCGGAGAAACTTAAATATACAATATATTTTTAAAAACTACCACTGCGTAACATCTGCTTTATTTTTTATAACAGCCGTAGTTCTTTGAGGCTTACTAGGTTCTGACAGTACTCCGGACTAAAATAACTGTTTTTTTATTTCATGCCAAAGTGTTTCTATTGGTGATAAGTCAGGACTACTTGAAATCCATTCATAAAGCGAAATATTATTGTCAGAAAATCACTTTAAAGCTTTTTTTGATTCGTGGCATGCTGCTCCATCTTGCTGAAAAATAAAATTTTCTCTAGCGCCTATAATTTCTTCTCTTGTTGGCAACTCCTCTAAAATATTCAGATACTTTTCTGTATTGACAATCCCATTAATAAAATGCAACTTTCCCACCCGCCTTGCAGACATCGAGCCCCATCGCTTTAAACAATCTGGATGGAAATCTTCATTCTTTTGTCGAATGCCTCTACTACGATCGTCTCCCATACAAACTTCAAAGCGTAATTTATCACCCCACTGTATGCACCTCATCGTTCAAGATTCTAATTTTTGTGCTCTTTGGCTCATTCGAGTTTATTTTTTTTCTGCTTCGGAGTCAATAATGGCTTTTCCTTGGCCTAAGTCAATTTCCCGAATAATTTTTTCAATGCCCCTTTGCCATTGTCTGTCAATTTCGTTTTTCTTACGTACCGGCATTTAGGGGGCAATTGAATCACTTGGTTTATGTAAGCGAATAATATTTCGCACATTATATTTTAACATATTTAAAAATTTCGCGATTTGAGAATTCTTTTTTTCCACTTTTAAATAAATTAATTATGATTAATTGAATTTTTTCATCAATAACTTTTCCTCTACCCATTTTAACAAATTACACTAACCTTATTGATTCCAAAATGCATCTGTCAGTAGAAAAGCAATTAGTGATAGCATGCCTTTACACAGCCTACTTTATTGTTAGTGCAATTTAGTCTTACTGAATAGGGCCACGTACGCAGAAAAAAACTTTATTATCAACGAGACATTGCCACTATATTAATTATCATTCCAAATAGTTGACAACACTGATCTAAAAACTATTTTAGAGGTAACCCTAAAAGTTTAAATATATTAACAACATATTATTAACAGTTACACTTTGTCACTTTAAAATAAAATTCAATAAAATGAAAATTTACTAAATGGGCCAAATAAAATGGGACGGGGCTCGTATTTGCTGTAAATAATGCATAACTCCAAAGCCCCTGGAACAAGACCAATAATCAAACATGAGCCTTAAATGAGCAAAACTAAAACTACAACTAAATTGGCGAGACCAAGACTGGGAGTGCAAGAACAGGACCAATACCAAGATTTCAATTGGGTAATGATATTACCATGTCTTGGTCTTGATTCTCTCGCTACTAATTTTGTTATCCCGCGACTTCAGCTTGTAAAATTTATTTTACCCAAATTTGTAGAGGCATTTCTAATAAGAAAAATAGATTTAGAAGTCCTAAAACTGTAAAATAAGTAAAACAACATACAAAGTACAACTGAAAATTTTAGAACTATTGCTTTTAGACATAAGTAACTTTAAACTAATTTTACAACAAACTAATTTGCATCACAGGAATATACATACTGAACCTTACGATATTTTGCCTAAAGTTAAATATATAAGGTCCCACTACATTTTAAAATTGTGTATTTATTATTAATTTTGTATTTTTTCAGATGCCAAGAAGACAAATCTAGCTACTTCAGGTGCCACTGCTCAAGAAGCAAAATACGCTTGTCGTCCAATAAATGCTACAAGTTTGGAGCCACCGGCTGATGAAAACCAGTTGTTTAATCAATGTGATAATCATATAAAAAATTTAAAGGTAAATAGAGTAAAAGAAATAATACCAGCTAATAACATAGAAACAAAGAGTACCGAAGATAAGTCGAAGCCAGCTACTAATTATAGTGTGAAAAGTATCTTTGAAGATCTGTATTTAACATCTGAGGATGAAGACGACGAATTTGAGATTTTTGATAGGACAAATGCAGAAGTCTACAAAAATAAACAAGAAAATGAGAAGATGGACCTTTGTTCATCACCTTCAACAACTTTAACATTTTCAGCTTGTTCCACATCTTCATCAACTTCTGACGATGAAAGCTACGGTGAAATTAACATGTTTGATAGGACAAATGGAAAAATCAAAGAACGAAAAGAAACATATGAGATAATGGAATTGGATTCTTCAACTTCTGAAGACGAGAGTGATGAAGTAGTTGAAATTTTTAATGGGGCGAATATGAAATTGAACGAAAAATTAGAGGTAACTGAGAAAATAGATCTGACTTGTGAAGAGGACAGCGATAGAGAAATTGAAATTGGTAACCCGGCAAATGTGGAAGCCAATGAAAATAAAGAAACAAATGAGGTAATATGTCTGAGTTCATCAAGCTCTGATGATGAATGCACTAAACGCTTCAATGTATTGATTGATAGAGCAAAGGCGCAGATGTTGAGAAGAAATAGAATGGTTTTGGAACAGGATTTGAACTTATCAAGCTCTGATGATGAAAGTGATCACGAATTTGAAATTTTTAATAGAACACAAGTAGACCTCATTGCAGAACAAGAACTAAACAATCTTGCGACAGAAGAGTAGAGTGTATATAAATCACAATACTTTTACATTTATTTGATAAACTAGATTTTAAAAGTGATATTAATTTAAATTTAGTTACTTTTTCTTGTCTTAAAACTTTCAAATGCTCTGGTGTAGTACTACATTTAACTTCAAAAAAATTAAACTGTCTAAATGGCATTAAACCAAATCTTTTACATCTTGTTATTTATACGGTTTTATGTTTAAAAGACACTAATAGGTCAATATCAAACTAGATAAGTTCCATTTTGCCTTAATTTTTGCACTCTATATTTTATATAAATGCCTTTTTTGCATATTATTGATAAGTAACTAGCGTCGATAAACTTTAAAGTTTAGAAGTTAGTAAGTCCATATCATCAACAACCATAATTCTATATTTTGATATATTTTATAGCGTAGTAACACTAAGAGTATAACATTGTTTACTGCACTGCTGCTTGTTCGACTTAACGTTTTACACTACGTTTCTACATATCTGCCGACATTGGGTTTTGAAGTTAGATAGTTTTAGAACGTTGACTTTCCCTTATTCCTAAGTCTTAGTAGAATAGTGCCAGTTTTAAAACACTTGTCTCTTTCTAAGAGCAGATTTTCTGGTTAGGATCACAAATACATTTTCAATTGGGTGATCTTGGTTATTCTAATAATAGATATTTAATATGTATATGTCATCTATAAGCTATATAAATACTAGTAGGAGTAGACTAATTAAGCCGTATTGTTAAAACTAGATTAAGCGTCCTTAGAATCATTTAGCAGGGCTATGAGTTGGCAAAAATTGGAAAATCAAAAACTAAGTAGCTTTCGATATTTTTCCATGTAAATATAATAGTTTTCCTGCATTTAGGTTTACTGTATACTTGCCACATTATTTGAAACACTATTGAGCCAAACTAATGACAGGTGCTATGTCGAAAAGTGAAATAATAGGTCGAACAAAAATACTATATAGATGAGAGTCAAATTTGAAAATACATCCAACTTCTTGTTTTGCTTTTAAAATTAGGGTATCTAATGTATTTTAATACTAAAAATTTGAATTAAGTATAGCTATAACTTGTATACAGGGTATCCCAGGAGGGATGGTAAAAAATAAAAAAAAAAACAGGTAAAGATATAACTTCTTCCCTTATAAACGTAGATCCTAAAATGCACTCCTTTCGAGTTATGATTCTAAGCTAGATTCTTTAAAGTTTTTAAGAAAAAAAATTATTTTTTTACATAATTAACCAGAACTAAACAAAATTCGAAGGTTTAATAGTTTTCGATATGCTCTGTTCAACTTTGACAGAAAAAAAACTTTTTTCTTCCTTACATATTTCTTCATGTAGCCGCCGCTCAGTGGTTCCAAACGCATTTCTAGTGGAACAATTATTTTTATGATATATATGTAGCGAAAATAATTACGCCATTATTTTTTAGAACATTTTAATGATAATATAAGCTAAAAAACATAAAGTTTCTTTAATTCTTATCCAAGAATGTGATTAAATGAATTGACAATTGCTATTGCTTCTTTGTTTTTAATTATGTTGTGCAGATTCATATTATTAACAGAAATATTATTATTTTCCTGATTATCGATTATCTGAAATACGAGCAAACAATTACTTATGCTAATTAACCATGATAATATATTATTGTACATATTACTTATAAGTCTTAGCGGTTTGTGGCAATCTGACCACATTACTAACTGTAGGTTATATAGGACGCACGAAATAAGATAAAAAAGTTTATATAAACATGAGGCTGCAGATGTTTAATAATAATAATAATAATAATAATAATAATAAATAAGTCTGACGCGACGATAATTTCGTAGTCCGTACTGTCACCGGCGTCCAGCTGTCCGCTGTCCCCACACCTTAGCCACCCCAAACCCCTCCTAACCTTTGAAACCGCACGGAGCAACTAACCTGGGTTAAGTTGCTTGGGGAGTGACATGACGCCTCCACGGACACGAGTTACCTGGACCACCAGGGTCAAATAGTGGCACACCCATGAAAATGGAGAAAGCATCGAGCCTGGGAAAGAGCCGTTGTCTGGGGATCGCCAGGGCACCTTTGGAGCCACAGCTGAACGTGACAACATGCGGGACGGTGGCGGCGAAAGGCTGAACAGGCCCGAAAAAGCTGCTACATCCGAACCTATTCCCGAGAATTTCATCATAGCCGACATTGTTGGAGACGGAAGTTGTCTGTTCCGATCAGTCAGCTTGCACATATACGGTCATCAAAACAGTCATGCCAAACTTCGAGAAGACGCATTGAAATACCTACGACAAAACTGGTCGCAACTTCAGATATTTTCATTATTTCACGAAGACGACATGAAGGACTTCGACAACTATTATAAGTTAATAAGCAAAACCACCACATACGGAACGAGCCTAGAAATATTTGCTCTCTCCGAAACCCAGAAGCACATCTTTCATATTTTCTCGAAACCAAGAACAAGAACAAAACAGATGTGCATTAAAGAGGGACTAAGAATAATAAGCAAACAAACACACAATAAAATGATCTACCTTCTACTAACAGGCGATCCAATGTCGGGACACTTTGAGCTGCTAACACCACAAAACATCAATCTAAACAACAAAGCATCGGGCGAGCAGCGTAACGGTCGCTGACGCTGCGGGAAAGGACACCTCGACCGAGGCAGGAAAGGCAGGGTAACGCATGAGCCGCATTACAGAAACGAGCGAACCGATCATGCGCTGCCCAAATGGATACACAAATAAATCTGACACAGATGCTAACCAAACACAACAACTTGAGCCCATAACAACAGCGGATATATCACAACGACTAACTGCAACTACCAAGGCAGGTAAACCAAGGAAGAGGCTAAAATAGACAGATGAAATGAATCGAACGGTGATGCATTCCTACTACACCGCTACCAAACTTGAGACAATTTCATCAGGATACGGACATAAACTGCGTACACTTTTCAAAGCACAATATCCAGAATACAAATCACTTATCACAGAACAGAGAGTAATAGATCAAAAAAGAGTCATCACTAAGACCAGTAAGCTCACCCCACTCGCATTGCAAAACATCAAAGCTATGTTAGCTGCTGAACTAAACATTCATCAACCAAACATTGGGGTTAGTGGGGCAGATGTCGAACCGATCCCACATACAAACCAGCCCAACTTTGTGCAAGAGGATCTGCAACCTCACTTAATGTTCAGTAGGGGCGAAACACCCAGCAACAACCCACGACAAGCACCATACAGCGCACAGGACAAGTGAATCATTCGCCCAAAGCACCATATACGCAGCTACACCTCGGACCGTCTCTCACACAAGCAATCAAAGTAGAAATGAAGTCACATCTAAACAAATGGTCAGGCTCCGATCATACAACAAGAGATCCTATTCCTCGTGTAATCTTCAAACGGGACACACATAAAATCCTAAAGACCGTCATCGAACACATAATTCCCGAGTACATAACGAATGCGAGCACAATTGAGGACATTCATACAGTGATCTACGCAGCAGCTATGACCACGATAACACAGAACAATCAGAAGGTCCCGCCACGACACAGAAACACCAACAACATAAACCCAAAATTCAAATGGCAGATAAGGATCGAAAACAAAATTAGAAAAGAATTGGGACATCTTACCCAATCCATGAACGGCAACAAGTCAAAACGTATCACACAAAGTGTAGATAAAATCAAATCCGCATCTCCTGATCACATGCTTACAGAAATCCTTGACACTCTGAAGCAAAAATTATCAGTGTATGCCGCAAGACTCCGAAGATACAAAGAATCAAATGAAAGAAAGGACGCTAACAAACTGTTTCGAAGAAGCGAAAAACAGTTCTACCAAAAAATCATGAGCAATGAGGAGGCACGAGTAATATAACCACCGACCAAACAAGAGTTCACAGAATACTGGAAAAGTGTTTGGTCAGAACCGAAACTACACAATAATAACCCTTCATGGTTTAAAGCGGAAGAAGACAGACACAAGTGCTTGGAGGAACAAGAAGACTTTGCAATGACAACACAAGAAGTTGCAGAAACAATCAAATACACGCATAACTGAAGATGTCCTGGAGTAGATAACATTCATAACTTCTAGTACAAACAGTTTACCTCCACACATGAAGCTCTCACTCGGCAAATTAATGAAATTACTTTAAAACCTAGCACACTCATCTAAAACAATAACTTACAAATTTTAGGATTTGTGAGTGTGATTATTTACTAAGGTTCTCTATGTTGTTTGTAGGTCTGATGATGCTCAAAAGGGTGAAACAGGTGTCATGTTGGTAATTATAATTTACTGAGGCCGAGCCTTGGAGTCTTTTTCTATGTTTGTTATTAAAACTAGGTCTCTTTGAGAAATATAGATATTTATATGCTCATATGCCTAAAATTATTTTTTAAGCTGAAACTACTGATTTCGCGAGTACCTATTTATGAATATATTTTCCGCTGCAAACAAAAGCAAAAAAAGTAGCTTTAAATTAATTCGAATGCAGCAAATAATTTATTTATTTTAAAAAGTAGTGTGACAGTTGATCAGACAAGATTTTTTTATCGTAAATACCACCCCATGGAGATTATTTTGAAAATTTGTAAGTTATTGTTCTGACAGCAAGGAAATGTTTTGCTTTGTGTAAGTAAATCTAATTCGGTGGCTTGAAAAATCAATTTTATACAGATTTTTTCATTAGAATTTGTTTTCGCCCTTCGGCTAATTTTATTTACCTTGCAAAACGGAGATGAATGAGATTTGAGTGGTAAAAAAAACCATAATCAATCCTAATCCATTTTTAAACCTGCTCGGTGAAAAGCAAACAAATCCAAATTAACTTACAAATAACAACATTAATATCAGCGCTATCGGGTAGCAAAAAAGTCAAATATTGGGGTGGATAAAATATTGGGAAAATGCTCGATAAAAAGGATGTATATTCCGTTTAGAGAGTGTCAAACTTTTCACGAAGAAGCATTTTATATGCTAGCCGTGCCGTTTTTCTCTTCGACTTATTTTATGGGGAATATTTTTCCAGAATGCGCGCCACATGTAGCGAAATCAATGCCAAGTAAAAGCATTTTAACAGAGAAGTGCATATATATACAGCGTCAGTGCATTTAGACGCTGTTTTTCTATTACTGTTCATTTAAGTTAAAACGAAATTGAGTTTAAACGCTAATGGTTTAAGACCAGTTTAGATAAATACTGAAACACTGAGAATGTAATTTCATTTTGCAGAGTACTGAGCTACCGAAAGAAGCAGTTGAATAAAACTATTACTTTAATTTTTTTTCTTGGTCATATTAAAAGAATTAAAAACCTTAGTTGCAAATATAATAAAACAAAAAATGATCAGTATTAGAAATAGGGAAGTGTGACACAGTTTAGTTCAGTACATATTCATTTAGTAACACATATAAATATACTGTATTTTCAAACATTTTTTCCTACCAATATTTTACCAGTTTCTTCTTGCTATGCCATACCTGATTTTGGGCTTAATTTAAAATAAATTCAATAAGGAGTTTTTACATGACACACACTGCCATTTTGTTACGTCATATTAAATTCCTACTAGTTTATCCCTATATCAAATTTAACTTTTCTGCAAAATTTAAAGTCATTTGAATAAGAATTTTTTCACGTTAATTTTTTTAAAACAAATATTTGGCCGCCATTTTTTTTCACCATCTGGAATTCGTATCATAAATTTACCAGTTTATCTCTATATCACACTTAATGCTTGCACAAAGTTTAAAATGTATCTAATAAGTAGTTTTTCAAGCTGTTTTTTATTAGGTCGTTATTTTGTTTTGCTATCTTGGATTCATACCAAAATGTTACTAGTTCACTCATATGTAACACTTGATTTTTTATGCAAAATTGGACAATTAGATTTTTAGTAATCATTTTTTGATGTTTGACTAGGCCGTCATCTTATACCGTCATATTGGATTTCTATAAAAATATTACCAGACCATTCCTATATGACCCTTAATGTTTGCCTAAAATTTGGAGTCAATCTGGTAAGCAGTTTTTAAATTCAAATTCTATTTCAAAACTTTTTATTTGCCTTATAAGACATACAAACAATTGAAATACAGAATATTAGTAATAAATTGAAATACAAAATATTGGAATGTAAAAATTTAACAAAATATTAGAATATAAAAAATTAAATGTCATGTTTATAGGCAAACAGTGTCTGCATAGCGATTTTAATAACCGTTGCACAGACTCATACGCTTTCCGAGTCAGTGTAATGCAGCCCTTAGAAAATTGAAAAATATCAACGAGATTAATAATTTATAAATAATAATAAGCATTAAAACTTATCTTATTATTAAAAAGTTAATATCAAGAATGAAGTGTGAAAACCAACAAAAACAATATCAATATGTTATAGTTATACAGCGGACACCAGGGGGCTCAGAATGCAGGAAGCATGCGCGGGCGGACACTTGAGAGGACGTGGCTAGTATTATAGTTATTATTAGTTAAATTCTATTATTTGTTAAAAACTGGGCGAGTGCAGCAAACAAAAATATAATTAAAAAATATGTGAATATATAAAAATCAGTATGAATGAAGAGGTGCTTGTCAATAACTATTTAAATAAATAAGCAATAATAGTTTTCATGGAATGCAAAATTCATCGGTTCAAATTAAAATTAGGTTTGCGAATGTAACAACATATTTTTTATATGTGTCTTGAAGATGCGTAACGGAAGTTGTTTAATATTATTTGATAAATTATTCCACATCTGAACTGCGACGAAGCTGAATGATTTTTGAAATGCTGCTGACCTATGCTGTGCGGTCCTAAAAGAATCTAAATATCGAGTACCGTAGTTATGCTCCTGCGTTGTGAATATCGACCTTAAATATGGAGGTTGATTGGTTGTTAATATGCGAAAAATAAATAAGAACATATGATACTCGGGCCTTCTCGCCAGGATAGAATATCTATTGAGATACGGTGTAATATGGTTTCTAAATGGTATATTATGTGCGAAACGTAGGCATGCATTTTGAAGTTTTTGTATGGAATGTCTAGTGTGCGCGCTTAGTGAGTTATGATAGACGACATCGCCATAGTCAAGTAACGCTAACACAAGAGAATCACATAATGAATATTTTGTACCACTAGGTAGATGGCGTTTAAGTTTATACAATTTCCCCAGACGCATATACGCAATACTAAGTTTCTCCTTAATATGAGCCTCAAAATTTAGTTTGTTATCGATAAAAATACCCAAATTCTTAGCTAGAGTTACAATTGGTACGGATAAATCATCTATTTTAACTTGGAAATTAGTTGACACATATTCCAAAAGATTTTTATTAGATCCAAAAAATATGACGCATTTGTAGGCATTTAACTTTAAGTTATGATTTTTTGTAAACTTATTTAATTCGCTAAGATCTTCATTGAAGTTTGTTTGTGAAGTAAGTAAAGTATCTATAGTAAAAGACTTGTAGAGTTGAGAATCGTCTGAGAATTGTTGCAGTTCGGAGTGTTTAATTATTCTTTCCATGTCCGCAACATACAAAGAGAACAGCAAAGGCCCTAAGATGGATCCTTGTGGTACGCCTCTTTCGAGAGGAATATAACTGGACTGTTTCTAAACCTGTCCACATTTTATGGCCACACAATGAAATCTATTAGTTAGATAAGACTTTAAAAACCCCATTGAATTGTTAGAAAAACCAAAGTAGTGAAGCTTAGCCAGTAGCATCCTATAGTCTAGAGTATCAAATGATTTACTGAAATCAAGCAAGCTAAGGCACGTAAACACTTTTTTATCTTCCTTATGTCTGATTTCATTAACAAGATTACAAAGACAAGTGGTTGTGCTAAATGCCTTTCTAAAACCCGATTGACATTCCGGAATTATATCATATAAACTACAAAATGAGTTTTTCCAGCACTTTAGAAATTACAGACAAGATGCTGACAGGCCTTAGATCTTTTAGTTCTTTAGGGTTGGGTTTCTTAGGCAGAGGTTTTATAATGGCTTTTTTCCAAAGTTTTGGAAAGACGCCATTTAATATGCAAGTATTAACAATATTCAATAACGGATTTTATGCCGCATATTGACAGACAGACAGACCGACACAGGGATCGACAGAATTGATAAAACATATTTTTTCGCGTCTACGGTCGCTAAAACGTGAAGATATGCGATTTTGTTTCGCCATATTGGATTTTTAGCAAAATTTTACCAGATCATCCCCATATGATTCTTAATTTGTGATCAAAATTTGAACTCAATCAGGTAAGTTTTTATGCTATGCCGCTAAATGACAGACAGACAAACAGACCGACAAACGGATCGACGGAATTGATAAAACATATTTTTTGGTGTCTAGGAACGCTAAAATGTGAAGATATGTAAACTCAGGTGACTTTTTCACAATTAAAAACATTTTATTTGGTCGCCATTTTGTTCGGCTATCTTGAATTAGAACGACAATTTTACTAGTTGACCCCTATATCAAAATTAGTTATGGCCCGTAATTAGAAATAAATCCATGCTGGTAGTTTTTCAGGCTAAATTTTTAAATATTTTATTAGGCCGACATTTTGTTTCGCCATCTTGGATTCGTACTAAAATTTTACCAGTTGATTCTAACATAATAATTTGTTGTTTATGCAAAATGTCAGATAAATTGGATAAGTAGTTTTTTAATGATAATTTTTTTAACATTTCACTAGGTCAAGGGTCTTTAAGCCATGCCGCAAAATAACAGACAGACAGACAGACGGACCGACGGAATTGATAAAACATATGTTTTGGCATCTAGAGACGCTAAAACGTGAAGATATGTAAAACCTGACAGGGTGATTCTTTTCACGATCAAAAACACTTTATTTGGCCGCCGTTTTAAATTAGTAACAGAATTTTACTAGTTGATCTCTATTTGAACACAATTTGAAATCAATCCATTAAGTATTTTTTGAGGCTGAATTTTAAAATATTTTATTATGCCGCCATTTTCTTCCGCCGTCTGGGATTCGTACCAAAATGTTACCAGTTAATTCCAACAAAATACTTGCTGTTTGTGAGATGAATTGTAAAAAAAAGGAGTTTTTTAATAATAATTTTTTTAACATTTCTCTAGGCAGTCATTTTGTGTCGCCATATTTGATTTTTACCATAATATTACCAGGTCATCCCCATATGACTCTTAATTTTTGACGCCCCTTTTCCGAGGGAAATAAAAATCGGTAAATTTTCTTTACCCGAAACATCCCTCGTTATGAATATTTCCACAGACCATATGAATGTTGAAGTGAGCATACCTAAGGCGACCGTCTTGGGCCCTTATTATTTTCCATTTTTGTTAATGTTATTTAAAGTTTACATTTCAGTTATAATGGAGGTTCGTAATGTCGCAGATCTCAGCGAGAAGACAAGCGAGTGTACCACGGAGTTGCAATAGTTTATTAGTGACAATAAGCTGTATTTAAAAAATGGCAAAACAAAATCAGATATATTCTTAAAGTAAGATCAGGAAACAATATTAATTGTCAAGAAATCTGAACTACGTTTTGGATGTCATGGTTGACCAGGGCTTGTTATAGGACGATCATGAAAAAAGCTCTCTACGTAATTTTTTGTGGTATATAAATTATCTCTGTCACCAATAGAAATATTGTGATATCTGTAATAGCTTATGACATAGTCAGGTGGGACTATGGCAGGAGAGTAATTGGGGTCTTGCTTTCTCAGAAAAAAATATTTTGCATTATGCCTTATAAGCATCCTCTGTATTCACGTAGAAACTGATTTAGGAAACTGAAAATCCTTGCTGTTGTGTCAGTTTATTTTACAATGCTCTTATAATATAAGCAAACACATAGTTATAACTTCAAAGAGACGGGCATTTTCTGAGCACCTGTTATTTAATGTCTGTTAAAATTTTCAGTCATCTTCTTATGACTTTGAAGTGTTCAAAGCACTTGATTATTTTACAAAAGCTTCCAGCTTCATCGCTGGAGTATGTTTTGTTTTTACTTTCCTCGTAAAAGGGAAATTGTAATCGTGAAAAAATCATCCTCCCAGGTTTTTACAGATCTTCACGCTTTATGGTCCCTAGATGCCCAAAAACACGTTTTCTGAATTCCATCGGTCTGTCTGCCGGTCTGTCTCTTCGCGGGCTAGCTCAAAAACTGTTTATCCGATTGACTTCAAATTTTGGTAAAAACTGGTAAAATCTTGGAGCAAATCCAAGATGGTGAAACAAAATGGTGGCCTAGTGAAATGTTAAAAAAAATTACTAAAAAACTGCTTATCCTATTTACCTGAAATTTTGCACAAAAATCAAATAATACGTAGAAATCAACTGATAAAATTTTCGTACGAATCTAAGATGGCAAAGCAAAAAAGGGCTAATAAAACCTATACAAAATCGGGCTAAAAAATCTACTTATTAGATTGATTTCAAATTTTGTGCAAGAACTAAGTGTGGTATATAGATGAACGGTAAAATTGTAGTACGAATTCTGGATGGCCGCCAAATAAACCAAAATGCACAAAAATCAAGTGTTACATAGAAATAAACTGGTAATATTTTGGTATGAATCCAAGATTGTGGCTTAATAAAATATTTAAAAAAATTCAGCCTAGAAAAACTACTTATTAGCTTAATTTCAAAATGTTTGCAAGTATTAAATTTGATAGGTAAACTAGTAAAATGTTAGTACGAATTTAAAATGGCGGATCAACATGGCAACCAAATAAAATGTTTAAAAAAATCAACGTAAAAAGATTTTCTTATTTAATGATTTTTTCAAAAAAATTAAATGTGTAAACTGGTACGAATTCATCATGACGGAATAAATGGGCCCAATAAAAATGTTTGAAAAGACATTATATTGGTATGTTATTAAATGTCTATAAGCTAAACTAAATTCGGTAACACTTCACTGTTTCTAAAACACGGAACAAGATTCATAACGAGGGCAGTTCCTGGTAAAGGAAATTTACCGATTTTTTCTATATAGTTTAAATAAGTTTTTTATTCGTAATTTATTTGAAGTTAGGTTAAAAATGTTACTGTATTAAGTCTGTAGGAGCTGTATGATTTTCAGTTATTTTATATACCTATTATTTTTTTAATGTAACTTTATATGTATATATTTTAATTATTAACGAACATAATATAATGACATGGTGGAGAAAACCTAAATAAATCAGCTGATGTGGGCATTTCCAAAATAATGGCTTAACTGGAAGTTTTTTTTAAAGAACCACACATGTTCAGGCAAAAGAGGTCCAGGAATGTGTTTATTAGCTTGTATGGTTTTGTAAATGACCTAATTTTGTGAATAATGATAGTTATATTATCATAAATAAGTCTACTTTAACAGTCACATTTCTATGTTAAAAGGTTTTCAAGAATAACATGTACTCAAGGTGTATAAAAGTAGCCAATAATCAGAGAGAAAATATAAAATCCGATTAGGTCTTTTCGACAGCTCTTGTCAATTTTCAATTTCCGTGGCCAAATAAACGTCTTTTCGTATTTAGAGCGAGTTTATCTACCTTCTTTTCCCATTTTTCTAGTACAACGGTTAAGCAAATCCCTACAGCCCTTTCGAGTTAAAAGAGTTTGTTGTGTACTTTAGGGTTTTAACAAATAACTAAATAATCGGAAAGCTTTTGACAACAAGCAATCTTTACTAGTTTAAACCCTCAAAAATTCCTTTTTCCAAATCCGAACTTGGCGACCGGAATCAAAGGAGTAACATTCTGTACGTATCGGGTCTGAGGTAGCTTTGACCTTTTAAACTTCGGACTTAACCCTTTATTTATAATTGGAATTCGTATTGCAATCCCGCAGCTAAAATCGACTACATTGAGTTAGAAATATCTTTAGTGCTTTTGGGAGTTCTGCAAGTTTCTCTGTACTCTAATAAATATCGAAATTTATATTTTTAGCGAACCACATCGTCGCCTCTAGACTATTTGTCGTATGAAGAATTTTCTAGAAAATCCATAATTGAAAAGAGAACGTTTTCTATTGTTTCTTTTTGATAAAAAGAAAATACATACATTTCATGTGCGATTATAAAGTCATGCCCCATGATTAAATATAACTACAGCTTTTTAGACCCTACGTTCGTCTTTTGATTACTATATACAACACGTCTATAAATCTATATATTCTAGTGAAATTCACTTTTGATAAAAATATCAATACATTTTTCCACCATGTAAAATGGCAACACTTCCTTTGACACCAGTGCTAAGTATACAGGGTGTTCGGGAACAACGTCAGGAAACTTAAGGCCGTGATTCTACATGAAAAAGTAAAAGCAGCAAGTCATTTAAGAAAATGTCAAAATCTCAATGTTTTGCTAGTAACAGCTGATCAAAGTTGCATTTTTAATTTTAAGTTTCGGGAATATTTAATTTATTTCATTACGGATCAACTTGATATTCTTGATATTTGACACATAATTTTAAGGTAATGGACGCTCTTATCCAAAGGTAAAACTGTAAGTTTAGCCGCAAATCGATATTAACGTTTTATTCAATTAAATTATAACAATACAACAAATAACAGCATAACACAACTTACACATTTTATAATAAATTCTGAAAATGTCCACCATTAACTTCGATACATTTTCTAACGGCTTTTTGAAAATGTCTCCGAATACGATGAAAAACACCGGGTGTGTTTGTAATATGTTCACAGATATTTATTATTCCAACTCGTAAATCGTCAGGGTTAATGACTGCAGTTTTATACACCAACGTCTTTAAATACCCCGAGAGAAAAAAACAATTGAGTTAAGATCTGGGGAACGGTATGCTCAAGGGAGTGCCTGTTCCTATCCAATGATCCGGAAATACCTCATTCAGATATTCACGGACGTTAAGGCTGTAGTGTGGTGGTGCGCCGTTTTGCAAGAGCCACATCCTTATTCGTTATCGAAGGAGAACATCTTCTAATATGCCAGGAAGATCATTTGGTAAAAAACTTAAATAAAGATTTACATTTAACATGAATCTTCGCTGATGTCCCCTTTCTACATAAGCATGTGGGTTTTCAATAGCCCACTGACGTGTGTTATGTAAATTCACTATTCCATCGCGTATAAAACCAGCTTCATCGGTAAATATTATGATATTAATCAAAGTATTATCATTTTCATATTTAGGTAAAATAGTATTACACATGTTTAGGCGTAATACCTCATGACCGTCATAAACAGTTTTTCACCTTTTTCAAATAGAAATGACAAAGAAGTTCTTCATGGATTATCGCCCAAGTTATAGATTTTGCCATTCATTCTGCAACGGCAATTTTCTGAGTACTGATACCCGGGTTTTCTTTTATCGTTTAAGGTATTCTTTCTTCTGCCTCAACCGTTCTAACGGACTTGGCTCTTCCTGTGTCATATTTGCGATGCGTAAATGAACCTTGTCCACCAAGTCTTCTATGAACACTTACAAAGGTTTGAGCATGAGGAACATTTCGGTCAGGGTATGCTTGTATGTAAAGTTCTGCATTTCCATTGGCTCTCCCATAGCTAAAGTGCATGTCCCGATATTTTACATTCGAATATTGATAAGCCATTTTTTAAATAAGAAATAATTTACTTATGTTGAACATTTCGTTTTTAAAACTGAAAAGTAGACTAAATGTCAGATTTCATGTCTACTGGTATTAATTAAAGTACTTTGACTACGACATTTAAATCATTATAATTTAATTGAATAAAACTTTAATATGGATTTGCAGCTTAACGGTATGATTTATTGATTTAAAGTAAGGGTACATTATTTAAAGAAAATTCGATCGGCTTAAAGATAGCCACTCAATATTGACAATTTCTTCCAAAATAAAAAAAAATCACAGAAGCAAGTTTTCAGTTAGAGGTAAAGTGCCCTCTGGTAGCAACTTGAATAAACATTTTTACCTTTGGATAAGAGCATATATTACCTTAAACTTAAGTGTCAAATATCAATTTGATCTCTAAAGAAATAAATTAAATATTCCCAAAATTAAAAATGCTACTTAGCTGTAAATACAGGTAGCAAAATATTGCATGTGTGAGTCTAAAAGCAACCCAGTGTTTAAGAATAAGGGTCCAATTTGGAAATTTCTAATTATAAGCCTATTTGCAACGAAAATCAAACCGCAAAAGTGTATGAGGCAGCGTGTGCCGTGAGACTGGTCAAATTTCTAGAACAGTTTTAATGTATTAAATTAAATTCATTATAAGCTTTAAAAAGGAACGTCCACAATTAGGCTAGATCTGGTTTCAAGTGCATTTCATAGTGAATAACACAATGTGGGGCTTTTCTATGACCTCAGTTAGGCATTTGACACCATAAATCACGAATTATTGCTAGGTAAACTGCATGCATCAGAATTCCTGAGAAAGCCCATTCCTGGGTTAAACCCCACTTAGTAAATTGTAACCAGGTAGCCGTTAATGGTGGTTGCGGATTTGACAGCAAGTTTAACCGTGTTGGAGTGTCACAAGAAATTTTTTAAAAAAGGCATTGCAACTTCGGAGAAATTCCAGTTAAATTGCCTAGTAAATAGTAAGCTTGACCCTGGAAATTTTATTTTACGGAATTTTTCCCGAAAAATGTAGCATCAAATTGCGACTTACAAATTAGAATGGAGAGAAAATCCACACGGAGTACCCATTATAATAATGCATTGTTAAAACAGTTTTTTTAGAAGAATCTGATTGGGATGAAATAAAAATTCCAGCTCTCCCTGTCTACGAGATACTTTTACGAATTTTCAAATGTATTATGGACGCCATATTGGATTTTTCATGCAGCTCGTAGAGAACACTCAAATGATATATTACAAGTTTTAATTATTATTTTCCCGAAGCTCTAAAAACCAAACGTACTATTTAGTCTATAGTAGGTTTTGAATATGTCTTCCGCCATAACAATAGACAGTTAAGGCATACTTTCTAACAGTGAACTAATTATTGAATTAAACAACACTGTTTGTAAAGAAATTTTTAAAAACTCATGACACATGTCTGCCTTCATTTTCCATACCATTGATCGTTGATTTTAATAAGAACATCTCGTACCCTTTGATCAAATTCTTTTTCTGGTGGAAAACATGCATACACAACATTTTTTGCGTATCCTAATAAATAAAAATCGGGACGTGTAAGATCTAGTGACTTCGCCGGCCTAACAGTGGGATCATTATTGGAAATAACTTTATTGCTAGAAGTGTCTAAGAACCTCTGTAACATCTCTGGTGTTGTGAGCTGGACAGCCATTTCGCTGCACCCAAGTGTTGCACAATTCATTATGTAGAATGATGTGTCTAATTGCTGGATAATTTTTTCTTGCAACAGCTGGAGATATCTATTTCCAGTTAGATTATCTTCGAAGGCTCAATCAAATAGTTGTCTGAAACACAAAAATCCAAGTTTTATTCATTTGTGAATAACGTGAATTTGAGATTCACGTTTCGTCTATCCAAACAACTTTAGACTGAAAAGCAGGTATTTCTCGGCAGTTATTTATAAACCAATCGCAAAATGTTTTTCGTCTGATAAAATATTTTCCGTGAAGACTGACTGTAGGTTTTTATGGATGAAAGCGAAGTTTTTTTTAGAACCAAATGTGCAGTAGATTTAGGAGTTGTTGTGTGTTCTTCAATTTTTCTTACCGATGTTCCTGGGCTATTGATGACAGTGTCTACGATAACTTCAACTCTTTCGTCATAACTTTTTAAATGGGACTTAGGTTTCGAAAAAGAACGTAAGCTAGCAAATTGGTAACTAAGAGTCCAAGATATCTTTCGTTGTATTGAAGTCGTTACGGAAATTGTTCTTCGTATTCACATACTGCAACTTGTGCATTGCTGTTAGCTCTAAAATAAACTTCTGTCATATCTAATTTCTCTTCGTTGGAATAAGTACTGGCCATAATACTAGATAAACTTTAGTGAAAACATACATTAATTAAAGAATTTAAAGGTAACTCAAGGAAGGCGAATAATGACAAGTAGCTCTCTTTTGTTTCGTTATGGCGGCCAGACGTGATCAAAGCCTTCTGTGAAACAAAAAAGCAGTAATTTTGATTTTTAAAGCTTAAGACAAATAATAATCTCGACTTGTAATACATCTCTTTAAAGCTGTTAAGGAGGTCTTCCAAAAGAATGCAAAATTCCATTATGGCGTTCGTAAGAAATTGGAAAATTATGAATGTATCTTGGAAACAGGAGAGAGCTGGAATTTTCATGTTACCTCCAGTAGATCCTTCTAAAACCACAACACCAGGTTAAGGTCACCTTTTCTCGGTCATTTTTATTTAA
The DNA here is from genome assembly GCA_030620095.1 of Kuschelorhynchus macadamiae. NCBI lineage: Eukaryota > Metazoa > Arthropoda > Insecta > Coleoptera > Curculionidae > Kuschelorhynchus > Kuschelorhynchus macadamiae. Next base: position 66,353 of record JAUTXW010002996.1, read on the forward strand.
CAAAATTATTCTTTTTATGACTCATCCTGTAAGAATATAGTTCGGCTTAATGTTCGTCAAACCTCTTCAAAAGGATAACATTTTATAAAAAATGCGGCAATGTTTTTGTAAATTGTTTATAATTTCAATAATGAAATAAGGCAAAAACCTGAGCGACATAAATAAATTATAAAATAAATGAAATTATAATTTTATGGGTACTGTTGAATACAATTTGTGTTAAGTAATTCAAGAAAGTAGTACTAAGTACAGTAGATATTTTTAATGACTAGAAATATTAAAATTGATAGCTAAATTTATGTAGAATATTCTTTATTGGCTACAATTTGTTCAAAACCTCGTGGCATTGATTAATAAAGTTAAACGCCGTCAGGTCAGATTTGTTCAAACTTCATTGATTTATCTGTCAAAATTTAGAAACCTTTCTGTACCAGTTTTACTTTATTTCATAAGTTTTCGATAAGGTTAAAGTTTGGGAGATTGCGCCGGCCATTGTAAAACCTGAGCATCGTTTTTCTTAACCATGATTGAATGAGTTGTGAAGAATGCTTTAGATCAAATTAAAAGCCAAACATTAAGACACTAATTTATATAGGAATGCACTATAATAATTGTTCTAGTACACAATGCTTTTCTCAGATAAACTTCAGACTAGTCCTAATTACAAATATTAAATGAAATTACAAATATTCAGATAGTGACTAAAATTTAATGGGCAGCTCTTAAAAAATTCTGATGTATATTTAATAAAAATAATTGCTACATTTTATACCTTGCTTTCTGTCAATAGCCTGTTTACCAACAAACCTTCAAAACATTCCTTTAGGTACTAAAAGGAATTTTTCTTCTGGAAAAACATTGGAAATTGTTTTAGAATTCATATTACTTGTTTTGAAGCATACTTAATACAAGGTTGCTATATATCTTGAAATAAATTTTACAAAGTTTTGATCGGTACAGGTTTTCTGCAGAAAATATGGCATGTTCTTTGATTTAGTTAGGAATTTCTGAATATAAACTCTTTTTAAAATTTATTATTAAAGTAAAACCTTTTAAGTATATGCTAAGTTAGTAATTTTTATATATTTGATGTACGGCTTGGCTCTTAATTTTTACACTAAGCTAAATAATTTTTATCTTTTTGGGAAATAAATATTTTACCATTAATTTTTTATACTTATTTGATTGTCTATTTTTATTTTCAGAGTATTTAAAATATAGATGCCTATCAGTATATTTAAATATTGCAGCTAAAACGTATTGTTTTAGTGTAAGAAGAATTATAGTTATTATTATCGAACGATTCTAATCGGTATTTATTCAGGTGCAAAAGAAAAATTTAAACTTGACCACGAAGGGGTTGTTTCACATGGTTCTATAAAGTTTTAAGACTATATATAAAATACATGATATATATTAGGAGTCATAAAAATAATAAACATGGAACAGCAGGATCCAGTGTTTTTTATGGTAACAATCTCACAACGTTGTACGAGCTCAAATAAACCCAGTAGAAGTTCATGAATTTTCAATATTTCATAATATTAAGGTCCAGGTGTGAAATTAGAGGCTATGTTTTTTCCTAAAGCAGCGGATAACTATTAAAAGTTAACACATTTATAAGTATCAAATAATTCCGTATGCTACAATTTCGGTTACAGATATTTTATGGAAAAATGTGAACAATTCGCAGGAGGAAAATTCTTGCTTACTTGGCGGTAAAATAGTTAACGAATTAATAGGAGCGTAATAAAATTTTCTCTGTTACAGACGTTTTCCTTGTTATATCTAACAAAAATCCATGCCTGTCGGAAAAATAGAGTGGGTTGTTTCCCCCGAGAAAAACCTGCAGTCTTTCGAATACAAAATCACTTCTGCATACGAAACTAAAACTCTGGATTGTCATATCGGATCATTTTAGCGGCGAATAGAAATTTCGGAATAGTAAATCTATCATATTCTGAACAAGATGCATTTAACTGTGCTTTACCTGGATTTCGATTTATTAGTATATTGAAGTTTTGAAACTTGATGGGAAAACTATAAATACGACAAAAATTTTAATTTTGAAATAATTTAAGACTATAAATTAGTAGAAAAAACTACTTTAGTGGATAAACTAAACATGGGAGATTCTGGATTATTTGAATAGACTTCTTTTGATACCAAAACTAGGAAGCTAGGTTAGGAGAGGTTAAAAGTAAAGTGGATTACATCGACCCTTCTCTGCGACTCTTCGGTCTACTGTGCAAATCTAGCTCCTCAATGAGTCTATCATTGCATTTGGGAAGGCCAACTTCGTGTTCTCTATCCGTACCGAATATAAAGCACTTGCTCTTATTTCTGATCAATCGATTTTTACGAGTAATTATTGGTTTTTTCGATTAATCAGTTTCTACGATTCATCGTAATTGAAACTGAAAAGCTATTAACTGTTTAATTGTTTTCGTAATCGGTTATTCGATTTTTTAAGACATTGATAGTAATTAGTCGTTTTAGTCTTAGTTGGTTTTATGATATATTAAAAGATCAAAGTTGCTTTAAAAAACCATAAGCAGAAAATAACCTTATTAAGTTTTTGAACAATTCCACACATCCAATTATGCTTAATTTTTATATTACCAGATAAATTCTGATTTAGATTTGCTAATAAAAGATTCGTTTTGATTTCTTCTTTTATTTTGCTGATGGTAAATGCAGCTGGAAAATACTGCAGCCCTTTGTATTTGTGTGAAATGTGTGAAAGACGTTTCTTAAACGAGCTATCATGAGAATGAAAAGTTAAACTAAGCGATTAAAGAGTCCTTAAGTAAATTTATTTTATACGTTACATATTACGTTTAAGGGCAGTACGCTATATGTGGTAAGTTGCCTGAAAGATCCTGTCAAATAAATAAGTATAAATACGACTTGTTTGATTTGATTTTGGTGACTAGTTAAAAAGTGACAAGCATTGCAAAGTTTTAACTAAAGTCATTAAAACCAACAAGACAATCACAAGAAATAATTGTTATTTAACGGAAGAAATCAGGTCAGATTATAAAATAAGCATTTGTTGTTCCTAGTAAGTTTAAGCGTGATAAACTTTATATACGGGGTGTTAAAGTAATCCGGTTCGGAATAGTGGCATTTTTCAGTAACCGGGAAATTCAACTTAAATATACTTAAATAGCTTTAATTTAACTTTTGATATTAAGTACTGGATATATAAATCGCCGCTTTTTGTAATTTCTGAAGTTGTTGCGGGCTATTATGCTTATACTGATGGATAATCATCATCAGAGTTTCACATGTTGTACCCATGGGGTATCATAGCATTTTATATTGATTTTATTTTTATTGCAGGGCATATTAGACACTAAATATTTTAATCAAAGCTTTTGTGGTACACATCGATAGTAGGTACAGAGAGACGTTAGTTGTTTAAGGCATTCTGTATTGAGAGCTGCACCATATTTTCTTAGTGTAAATTTTAGACGGTTAAAATACATAATACTTGAGTTTTGTGCAAAATTTGAGATAAATTGGATAAGCAGTTTTTTGGTAATAATTTTTTAACATTTCACTAGGCCGCCATTTTTGTTTTGTTGTTGTTCAATAATTAAAACATTTCAAAACTTTTTTATTCAACCATATTTCTATAATTTAGGTAGATCAGAATATTAAATGTTTCCTCTTATATCTATATCACAGTAGGCTACGTTTGGGAAGCAAAACTCAAAAAAATGACCAAATAGTCAAGTGTTGCTAACGCTCATTTTCTGATTGTTACATTCTTTCGGTAATTAAATAAAGATTTATTTACGAGAAAAGTTAGTGCCACTGTTAATAAAAGCATTTCTGAAATAACTGTAATTCCATTCCATCTGCAATATGTACAGATGCCACCTAATACCAGAAGAAGCAAATCAAGTCATAGGATTATTGCTTAGAAATACGCGGCAGTATGATATGTATGAGAAACCGCTTTAATGTTACACAAAGTTTGATTTCTCGTTTTAACAGCCGTCTCAAGGGTACTGATATGGTATTGGTAACGACTAAAAAAAGGTAGTCCTAGGTCTACGAACGTTAGGAAAGGCAGATTATTTGTCAGAGGAGCTAGAAGGGAGCATACAAGATCCTGCACTCATTTAAGTCATGATTTTTTTGCCGCAAGTAGAGTATACTGGCCGACAAGATTTTTTTAACACAGGCCAGCTCATTATTTTCACAATGGAAATACCCTCCCAATAATAAAAAAAATATTCAGAAAGCCCTAATACGTACCATTTTTTAATAGCCTATTTAGAACCTTTTATATTGGCAGGTAAACAATTTTATTGTGGGGCGCCTAAAAGGGGTCCATTTTACAACGGAAAAATTACCTAGATTGGGTTACAACATTAGACATAAATTAAACGTTAAACATCAGTCTTCTGTTGAGTTTCGAATTGAGTGGTTCTCTGTATATCGATAAGCAAGTGTATGTGAAGACGAGAATGTCGAATCAAACGCGCCGAAGTTGCAAAATTTCTCCTGACAAATTTTCTTATATTTGTGTAGAATTTCTGGTGAAATCACAAGCCAGGCCGTTTTCCGAAAATGTAAAAAAAGCCTACTTTAAATATTTTGGTTGCCTTCTGCAGTTCCAGTGGTATGACGAGAACCCACCAATCATTCTGACGATTGTAATTTTTGCCTGACGAAGACTGAAGGTTATTCCAAAAAGGAAAGCACAATATAGAATATCCAAATTTGCAATCTGCCATACGACCTGCTCCTCATAATGCAAATTTGCAAGTGCCGATTGGGCCTTTAAATTGGCAAGCTATTGATTTGAGAGATAATGGAAGTAACGCATCATCAGGCAGCTCAGAAGAACAGTGCACCGATCCCACAGGTCCCAGTTTCGGCGAGCCACATTTGATTGTTCAAAGTGAATTAAATGATTTAGTACATGATTTGGGGTTATCCAAGCAACAGTCAGAACTCCTGGGTTCCCGTCGTAAGGAATGGAACCTATTGGCCAAAGAAACAAAAATTACGAATTTCAGAAAAAGAAATGCTATGTTTTCTGAATTCTACAGTATGGAAATTTCGTTGTGCGCATGTACTGATATAGACAGTTTAATGCAGGAACTTGATATTGAACATTCTCCCCGTGAGTGGCGCTTATTCATAGACTCATCTAAATATAGCTTAAAAGCTGTGTGTTATTGCATAATGGAAATTTAAAACCTTCTATACCTGTTGCCCATTCAGTTGCTATGAAAGAAAATTATGAAAATATGCGCACGATTTTGGCTAAAATAAACTACAATAGGTATAAATGGCAGATATGTGGGGACTTAAATATTATAGCGATTTTAGTGGGACTTCAGGGGGGATTTACAAAATATTGCTGTTTTCTTTGTTTATGGGACAGTCGTGTAATAAATCAGCATTATGTAACAAAAATTTGGCCAGAAAGAAGCGAATTTCAACCGGGATCTCAAAATGTTAAATTTATACCTCTTGTTGATCTTTGGGATCAATGTCGTTTTGCCTCCTCTTCACATTAAACTTGGGCTGATGAAAAACTTTGTGAAGGCTTTGAATAAAGATGGTGATGGACTTAAATACCTAACACAAGTCTTTCCCCAGTTAAGTGATGCCAAATTAAAAGAAAGCATTTTTATTGGGCTACAAATCGGAAAATTGCTGGACGATGTCAATTTTACGGAAAACCTTACCGAGCAGGAACTCCGAGCATGGAATTCATTTGTTAATGTAGCAAGAGGATTTTTAGGCAACAATATGGATGAAAATTATGAACAATTAGTTAATGAACTCTTAGATGCCTATAAAGCGCTTGGTGCCAGAATATCATTAAAAATTCACTTCCTCCATTCCCATCTGTCATTTTTTCCTAAAAATTTGGGAGCTGTTAGTGACGAGCAGGGTGAAAGGTTTCACCAAGATATCAAAGCAATGGAAATTCGCTACCAAGGACGATGGGATTCGGCCATGATGAGTGACTACTGTTGGTTTTTGAAGAGAGAAGATAGGACACCTCATAAACGGAAAAAATAAAGTTTAATTAGTGTTTAAAGTTAATATTTTTGTCGCTTGCTTTTCTCTTAGATGTATGGTATGTTTAATAGGCGAAAACTGTAAACATAGTCAATAAACAGGGTTAAGAATTTTTTTGTCGGCCAGTGTAATTACAAGAACTGTCTTAAGACATTTAAACGCAGCTGTTCTGCATGGTTTCAGACCTATAAGACATTCTCCTTAGACACAAATCCATAAACCTCACCGTTTATTTTGATACGAGAAACGAGTACACTGGGGTAATGAATGGAACACCCTTTTATTTATTGATGAGAGCCGTTTTTGTCTTCGTAGTAATACATGATCAGTTTGTGTACGGAGACCGCCAAATTCCAGGATGAATGGCAGGTTCGTTTAAGAAGTGTATTTATTCGGAGGAGGATCTGCTATGATCCGGGGTGAAATTTTCCACTGAGTTCGAACAGTTGGTATATCGGCGAACGTACAATGACCGGTGACATTTATGCAAAAGACTATTTCTGTGCAATATGATAAGTCAGTACCGTTGGAATCTAGTCCCTAATTTTAGGTTCGTGTATGACAATGCTCCTCTACATAGAGCTAGAATAGGTCTAGCACAGCTGACAATTGATTAAATTAACAATTTGCCCTTGCCACTTGCTTGGACAAGCACTGAATAATTGGCCAGAATTATGGGATGCCTTGGACCAAGTAGAGATAAATAATTTTATTCTGAGTATGCTTTATATCATCGGCATGGTCGACATACGGTTGATATAAAAAGGTTTGGTTTTTTTTATTTATTGAAGTACGCCAATGGTGTTAACCTTACTTCAAATAGAGTTGACATGACATTTAAAAATAAGGTTCAAGACATACCAGCACTTTTTCAAAAATGATTGAATTGGTCATTGAAAGCCAAATTATTTGTCTATCGCACAACGTATCTGGTTTTCAAACTGGATTAATCAGTTTGAAAAATTACCAATTGAACCAAGTATATTAATATCCTTAACTTTTGTCGGGTAGGTTACATATAGCCACTTCCGTTTTACCCTGTATATTATTGTTTTGTGTTGCAGTCAGACACGTGTTCTTTGTGTATTTGAACTACATCATTTATTTTCAAATATCTATATCGAAACATCTCTCAGAATGTAAAATTATTAATGTCGAGAATAAAGTAAAATGCACGACGAAAACTATTCAAGATCTAACAATAATAGAATTATATATCAATAAAATCCGAAGCAGTTTGCGGCATAAAAGAACCTGTTATGTTTACTACGCCAGGAAAATATATATTTGCATGCGGCTTTTTTACCAACTCAATTTTCTCTCCTTATAAAAGCCAAATAGAGGATTTCAAAAGGAAAGCCGCAAAGTTGATATTGAAAAACATTTTTCATGTATTTCGGAGTGTGTTTCTGATTAACTCAATCAAGTGAACTAAATGAGACAAATGAATCCTGCCAAAGAACAAAGATTTTCTCGGATTTATTCGATATATACAAGTTGTTCGCCTTTCGGCTTCTCGAAATTTAATACAATAGAAGCAATATTTCTTCCGGTTTACTATGCTAACGTAAAAACGGTGTGAGGAAATTGGTTTTTACTGTTTATTACAGCTCGAGATTGCGTAAAAATAAAGCCATTTTTTAACTGAATATTTTATATAGACCGAAAATTGTTAAAAATAATTTTCCTTCTTCACAAAAATACAATAATTAGGCTTAGGCGCGATTGTGTACAGAAGAGTCTAATACTAACATTGTACGAGAGCTTTCACGGCTGGAATCAATCAAGAAATCACGGTTCTTGGCTTTAGATCGTGTCAAATTGGAATTACTTTCCGACGTTTCGCCTGCGATTTCACGAGGCATCTTAAGGTATCTTTACTGCATGAGATCGAAAGACTGAATAACCTCCGATGAGCCGAGTTCAGGTATTTAACCAGTGCCCACCGACCGATGATCGGTTTGCACGCATGTTGTAGCACGTAGCGCGCGTCTCTACTGAAAATTTCAGGGTGCTTCATAATTTGAATAGATTCTCTAATTTTTCTATAATACCCCGACAATGGTGCAAAATCTTAGGTATCTTTTACATTATTCATGTGTCTTGCTGAGTGCTGATTTTCAAACGACAACGAATTGAATAATTTGTTTTTTACTTATACACATTTCATGTTCCTTAAGACTAATAGACACAGACCGTCTAGTTTCACCTATATACACTTTACCGCAGGCACGAGGAATTTTGTAAACTTTTTCTGATTACAGAAAAATTACGTTTTTTAGTGATCTTAAGCATTGCCCATTTTGTATGTGTACGATGGTTAGATCTCCGCAGAATTCGTGCAATTTTCTTTATGGTACCCTGTATAAAAGGTAGAACTGTACTACTGTCTTTAAGTTAAAGACAGGCACACCCATAGACAAACAGACCGATAGAATTAAGAAAATATGTTTTTTTCGCATGTAGGGACCATGAAACGTGATAATCTGAAAAAAAACTCATATGGTGACTTTTCACGATTGCAATACTTTCCTCTTACGAGGGAAGTAAATCTATAGTGAAAATCGGCAAATTTCCTTTACCCGGAACTTCCCTCCTTATGAATATTTTCTTTTATTAGGAATCGTGACCCAATTTAGTTCAGTACATAATCATTTAGTAACACGTATATATTCTGTCTTTCAAAACCTTTTCTACCTATGCCAGAGTTGATTTTTGGAAATAATTTAAAATAAATTCAATAAGTAGTTTTTATATTAACACACACCGCCATTTTGTTACGTCATGTTAAATTCGTACCAGTTTATCCCTATATAACATTTAATTTTTCTGCGAAATATAAAATCAATTGAATAAGATTTTTAACGTGGATTTTTTAAAAATTTTATTTGGCCCCCGTCGCACTTAATGCTTGCACAAAATTTGAGACTAATCTATAAGGCTGATGTTTTAAATATTTTAAAAGGCCGCCATTTTGTTTTACTGTCTTATATTCATACCAAAATGTTACCTATATAACACCTGATTTTTGTGCAAAATTTGAGGTAAATGAGATAATTAGTTTTTTCAGTGACAATTTGTTTCACGTTTCACTAGGCCGCCATCTTATTCCGGCATATTGGATTTTTACCAAACTGACAGACTGACAAGCCGACAGAGGGACCGACGGAATTGATAATATATATTTTTTGCATCTAGGGAGGCTAAAACGTGAAGATATGTAAAAACTGTGAGGGTGATTTTTCACGATTACAACTATTTTATTTAGTCGCCATTTTGTTCATCTGTATACTACAATTATTTTTGGCACACAATTTGAAATAAGTCCTTTGAGTAGTTTTTCAGGCTAAATTTTTAAATATTTTTTTAAACCGTCATTTTGTTTCGACAGCTTGGATTCGTACCAAAAATTTACCAAGTAAATTATACATAATACTTGATTTTTGTGCAAAATTTGAGATAAATTGGAAAAGTAGTTTTTTCGTAACCATTTTTTAACAATTCACTAGGCCACCATTTTGTTTTGCCATATTGGATTTTTACCAAAATATTTCCAGTTAATTATTTTTTTAGCTATGCCGCGAACAGGTAGACGGACAGACAGACAAGCCGACGGAATTGAGAAAACATGTTTTTCGGCATCTAGGGACCCAGAAACGTAAAGATCTGAAAAAATCTCGGAGGGTGATTTTCTACGATTACAATACTTCCCTTTTGCAAGGGAAGTATAAAATAAATTCTGTGATGGTCGCTAAACCACAATGAAAACTAGTCAACCGTAGATACGTTTTTCTGACTTAAGGTCTTTATCACTACAGTCAACTAAAGAATACAACCAACGCCAAATTCAACACCACCTAAAAAGACACTATACAAGTTAGGCAAGAAATAAAAAGTAGAAAAATATTTTTTTTTGGAATTGCCTTAAAGCCCAATGTAAATTGGCCAACAGTAGAAAAGTGTTTGTGACTTAAGGTCTTGATCAGTACAGTCAACTAGTTGAGAGACGAGAAGAACTAGTGCCAAGCCTAACACAAAAAACATCCAAAATCTTCGCCGGACTTGATGTTCTATTACCACGGAGTAGCAACCCACCTGTGGCAAGGCTCATAACCCAAGGCTAATGAAATCAAAAATACAAAAAATATTAGTGGGGCAAGGACTAAAAGATTTTTTTATAAATAAAAACATTATTCCTGATAGCCAATGTGAATTTAGAAGAGATTACAACACGGCCACTGCCCTGGCGTCCATGCTGGATGATGTAATTGGAGCCCACGGTGAAGAATATGCCAACTTACTAATACTTTTAGATTACTCAAATGCATTCGGTACACTCGATCATAAGGTCATGTGCGCCAAGTTGAATTATTACGGTTTTCATAACGCGGTTGTTAACTTAATAACGTCGTTTCTTAATAATCGTTCTTAAAAAATATTAGTAAGGAATTTGTGTTCAGATGTGATTAATATTCTTTCAGGTATGCCACAGGGCTCAATATTATCTCCTTTGCTAATCATTTTATATACCTCCGATATTCTTATGTCTACCAAATTTTGTCAAGCAACTGCATACGCAGATGATACTAGTTTTGATCTAACTAACTCTGAAGAAGCTGTAGAACATATTAACTCCGATTTAGAAAACTTACGATTTCTTTCCGAAATTCCCAATCTTAAATTCAACTCTGAAAAATTTAAATTACTGTGCATATCTAATAAATTAAACAAACAACTGATAAAAAATAATGTTAATGTATCACTGGGGGCATTACTTTTCCATACGTAGATTCCTCGAAAATTTTGGGCTTTACGGTGGACGGACAGCTCCGTTTCAAACAACATGTAATAAACATAAATGAAAACTCATTTAGTTCTCTTAAGCTTATTTTTAATAGTCGCCAGTTTCTGGACTTTAAATTAAAAAGGAATCTTTGTGACTGGTTCTTTCTCACTACGTCTATTGCGATTTTGTGTATATGCCATGTCTTATAGAAACTGAAAAAAATAAAATACAAAAAATGCAAAATTCTTGTTGTCGACTTATTTATGCCATAAGGAAATTCGACCATATAACTCACATAATAAAAGAATGCAAATTGCTAAATATGAGGAATAGGTGTAGTCACGATCTAGGCAATTTTGTGCATAAACTGCTTATCACTCATAACTCCTCAAATATTCTCAATGAAAAGTTTATTCCAAGAAGAAATGTCCACAATAGAAACGCTCGACATAAAAATATGTTTACAATTCCACGACATAGATCGGCAATATTTCAAAGATGCTTTTCTTATAATGTTATAAAACTATACAACTGTATCCGTGAAGAATTTAAGGTTTTTAATATCAATAAATTTAAATTTTAGTTTCGTTCATATTTATTAAACAATGATAACAATGAATGCTGTTGCTGCTGTCGCTGTCGCGTTGGGTTAGTCTAGGTATCAAGGTCTTACTTATGGAGATATATTATTATAATATTAACTTGTATATTTAGACATATTTTGTAAATTTAAGTCTTTTATATCGATTTTTGCATATAGGAATACGTTGTAAAATGAATCTTTTTGAATTTTCGTCTTAATTTAATTTATATAAATTTTATTATATCGCAAATTTAATCACATAACTAACTTGATTACTTATAAGCCGAATAGCAAAATAACAGAAATTGATTTAGAGGTTTAACCTCGATGACGTTGTGGTTGAGTGAGAATAGCTACTATAAGCTAGACTTCGCCAAACTCACGTGGGTTATCCTCATACAACAGATACTTACTACTTGATATGTATTCTTTTGAAATCTCGTATTGTAAAATTCTATATTATTACTAATAAAAGTCTTTATTATTATCTCGACTTGTTGTCTCACAGTATTCCTGTGGTTGTATTTTATACTGATGGGATTATACCAAGTCAGTACAAAAAAAAATAAAAAAGGAAATGAAAAAAAAACAATTATTGTAAATTAAGAAATGAAATAACGATGCTACATGTTTTCAAAATGACCGATTTCTGGATGTTCTTGTGAATGTCTGTATTATGTCCTAATTTAGCCAAATGCGGTGTAGATGTTGTTGGGGTGAGACCTGTTACTGATATGACGAGAGGAACAATGATGAATCTTTCCTGTTTCCACAGCCTTTTTACTTCCATTAAGCATTGCCAAGTCGGTGTATTTGGCGATCTTCTCATTGTATTTCGCTAGGATGTTCTCGTCGTTGGGGACAGCCATGTCAATTAAATAAGTGATTTTCTCTTTTTTGGATTGAAAGGTGATATCAGGTCGGTTTGCGGGGATTGTTTTATCTGTGTGGATGTCAATGTCCCAGTAGAGCTTGTAGTCTTCGTTTTCAAGTATGGATGTTGGTCTATAATGGTAGTAAGGGTCTGTGTTCTCTGTTAGTTTGTATGTTGTGGCTAATGCTTGATGAATGACCTTCGCTGCTGAGTTGTGTCTCGCGGTGCATTCAGTTCCGGCCATTATTCTACATCCACTCATTATGTGATTGATCGTTTCTCTCTACTGGTGACATCTCCTGCACCTGTCGTCTTCAATGGTTGTGTCCTTGATGATGTGCTTTCGGTAGTTTCTGGTTGCTATAACTTTGACCTGGATGGCAAGCAGGAAGCTTTCTGTTTCGGGGAAAGGCTGCCCTTCTTGTAACCACGTATATGAAAGCTTTCTATGTATGTGGTCTACCTTTATGTGGTATCTGTGTCTTCCGCGAAGTGTTTTTTCAGACCAGGTGTTCATCTTTTCTAGTCGTGATTGGATGTGACTGTGTGCGTCTGATGCCTGGCTCGTTTTCATTTATTTTTCAATAATTTCATTAAAAGTTTTTATTATTATTATTATTATTAATATTATTAAAAATAGTAAAATATATTTTTTTGACATAGCCCCTAAAACACAATGTAATTTAGCTAGTCATAGACACGTGTTTCTGACTTGAGGTCTTCACTACAGTCAACTAATTGAGAGACGAGTACAATTAGCTTGAAACTTAGCATACAAAACCACACTAGTTACCAATAGGAGCAAAATCGATGTTTGTGGTTACCAAGAGATCATTTGAAATCTTCTCCGGTCTTGATACTTTATTACCACGGATCAGCATAAGGCCACCAATGAGTCTACTCATAAATCAAAAGAAGGAGAAGATTAACGTGGCATCAGTACTTTAAAAATAGATACGTGTTTCGGATTTTGGTGGAGAAGTAGGTACAGCCCTTTTAACAGAACTCTCCTCCTCAGAGGGACATGGAGGTATTCCCCCACCCCTCTTGATACTTTATTATGACGAAACAACAAGTCATTAGATATAATTCCTTTTAAACTAATTTATATATGTCCCAACGTATACAGCTTATTTTCTCGATTCTGCTGTATACACACTTGTATGTCTAAATCACACTATCTATTTTAAAAACTGTTTGTAAATTTAAATTTTTTACGTCCTGTTTAAACAAAACCTTCCATTTTAAAGAGTATGAAGTATTTTTATTTCCGCTGTGCTAATTTAAATGCAAATTAAAAATAAAAATAAATAAAAATCGAACGAACAAAAAACGCGATAGTGTCACACCGTAGTCATTTGTAAAAAAAATCGGAAATCGCACGAACATTAAATTCAGTGGTAAATAAAATTGTCGTCACCTCTATGCGATAAAATGCTGATTCGTCAATCCTGCATTTCACTAAGGTTTAATGTTGTTTTTGCAGCAATGTGAACGTTAGTTACAAATCAACGGCTGAAGACACTAATGGAGAGTAATAGTATTTGTATGCTGATTTCACACACAGGGTTGCCACTACATGCGGCACTAGCATGGTTGTAAACAAGTCGCAGCTCTAATATTGATGGCACGAAGCCATTGTTGGAACAGCCATTTACCTGAATTAAATTTTCGATGTATTAAGCTTCATTTCAGAAAGACGTGGGTTATTATACCAACTACAAAAAGTCTATAGAACAGGCTTTAATATGCTTTAAAAATAAATGAATGTGCAATTCTGCGTATAAGAGCTATACTACTGACAGGATTAAAGTCAGAAAAATTACTTATATAGTACTTTATATTGTAATTTAAAAAATTTTACTTTACTTTCTTCAAATATTTTGTACGTGTCAAATCACTACATTACGTTCATGATATCATTCATTTTAGAAGCTAAAATGGTAAATGTCTTACGTAACGTCTACTTACTAAATAGTGGTTAGATCGGCATAAAAAAGACGCCTTAAAATTGTAAATTTTACACTTTTCAAACCTATTGTTACATTTAAAAAAAAAATTAGTTTTGTTGTTACCAGGTTTTTTGCAAAGGAGTAAATTAATATGCTTGTCTACGTCCTTTTCCAGTTAACAGTAATTCAGTTTAAACCAAATATTTACCTTACTGACTCAAAAAAACAATTGCTTCTAATATAAGATCATTTTACCAACATATCGCGCCTATATATGCCTGAGAGTGAAATAGGTATCTCTCCTTTAGTTAGCATAGCCTAGGCGATGAGTTTAAGCGTCTTTGCAATTATTGTTCTGGTAAATTGCAGAAGGGTTCCTTTAGATCATCAGTATTTTTTATATGATTACTGAATCAACCCCGGACCACCATGTTCCCATTCGAGAAAAAAAAACGTCCATATTGGGTAAATTCACTGGAGAACAGCAAAAATGTTTCTAAGATCAAAATTGTATAATCTTACTTATCTTATCACTAGTTAATAGTCTGTCTTTCAAAAGTCTCAGTTGGCTTCGGTTTTATAGATCCATGCTTTTATGATAATTTACCTACCAGTCCTTAATCTATGGGAAAGTTCAAACATTAAATGAGAAATATCTGCATTTATTATACAAGGTGTACTTTATAAAAGGTTTAAATACATATAACATAAATCCTAAATTGTTAGTTGGTTGTATTTCAACCACAAGTTGATCGAGCAACTTGTCGCAAGTGTAAATAAGCCATTTTTGTTATATATGTGGTGAAGTGACTTTAGTGGAACAAAAACGTATTCTCCGCCCTTTAATAAAAAAGGCTTACAACATATATTTTGGCTGCAAAGTTGGAGACCACGATAAAAATTGGGCTCCCCATAACTGCTGCAACAAATGTGCGTCCAATATTCGCGGCTGGCTAAGTGGAAAAACAAAGCGTAAGATGCCCTTCGCTGTTCCTATGATCTGGCAAGAACTGAAGGATCACGTCACTGACAGTTACTTTTGCTTGACACCTCCTATCAAAAAAGGCTTTCGGAGAAAATAAGGTCTGCGATAGAGTATCCAAATTTACAATTCGCCTTACGCCCGGTCCCTTATAGTGACGAATTGCCTGTACCTAATCCATCTTAAGGAATTTATCCTTGATTCTGATGATCGCATGGATTCAAACGGTAGTATACCGGAAAATGTGGTCGGCCCATCAACCTCGCAAGACACCGATTTTGTTTGTGAACTCCCCAGTAAAAGCTTTCGAAATAAGTCACAGTGAGTTTAGGGATTTAGATAAGGGATTTAGAAAAAAGCAGAACTATTGGCCTCTCGATTGCAACAATGAAATTTACTTCAAGATGAAGTAAAAGTTTGTGTGTACCGAAGCCGTCAGAAAAACCTAACAATTTTTTAAAAAGGAAAACAATTTGGTAGCCTGTAGGGACACTGCGGGATTAATGACAGCTTTAAATTGGCACTATGATCGAAAAGACTGGAACTTGTCGTTGATTCCTCAAAAGTAGCCTTAATGCTATGTTACTCCATAATGGAAACAAGTTGCCTTCAGTCCCAATTGGTCATGCCGTCCACATGAAAGAAACGTATAGCAATTTCAAATTGTTACTGGAGACCATACAATATGAAAGACATAAATGGCAAATTTGTGGGGATTTAAAAGCTGTGGCGATTTTGCTTGGAATGTAGCTAGGTTATATCAAATATTGCTGCTTCCTCTGCGACTGTCGAGTATTTCGGATCACTACAGAAAGAAAATTTGGTCACCGAGAGAGTCTTTTAAGCCAGGAAAGAAAAATGTAACCAGCGCGCCATTAGTTTCCGCTGAAAAAAAATTACTACCGTCACTTAATATAAAATTGAGACTTATGAAAAATTTTGTGAAGGACAAAGAAGGCCGTCCTTTCATTTGTTTAAAAGAAAAGTTCCCTAGAACCAGTGATGCAGTGATAAAGAGGGAGTATTTGTGGGTCCCCAAATTAGGAAACTTTCCGGTTATGGGCAATTCGATTTCATACTTGAAGGCAATAAAAACGACGCTTGGAATGCCTTTAAAATGGTTGCAATAAAATTTTTGGGAAACATTAAAGCAAAAACTATCAAAACCTGATTGCCCAACTTCTCTTGTGTTACCAATATGTTGTTAAAAATTCATTTCCTGGATTACTTTCCGAAAAATGGTGGTGCTGTAAGTGACGAGCACGGTGAGAGGTTCCACAAGGGTATTTAAAACATGGAATGAAGGTATCAAGGAATATGGAACTGTGAGATGTTAGCCGACTACTGCTGGACTGTTACGAGAGATGTGTGTCAAAAGGCAGGATAGGAGGCGCAAAATGAGTGCCTAAACTTTAGGTTCAATAATAAAAATGTACTATTTTATTTGCTTTTTAACCAACAATATATTATCTGTATTTTGTATATTCATTGTATATGCCTATAAATTAATATTTTATAACAAATAATTCACATTTTTTTTTGGCGAGCCAACTAAATTCTTTTTAGTTATTTGGATGAAGTTGAATACAAAAATAGGTTTTTTTCAGGAAACAAAAAAAAGTTGAAATTTGTTCCCCAGTGAGTTATTGGCAATTAGTTAGTATACATACAGAAGAAAATTCTTAGGATTGCAAGAATTGAAATGGTCAAATGTTAAACTAAAATTTAAATTTCTTAACTCTATTTGCGGTTATACAGGTGGTCCCAGATTATTTACTATAGCCCATAAATCGAAAACTATTAGAGCCATAAACTAGTTTATATTTTTTTTTTCATAGAAATGACATTTGCCTCAAAAACACACAGGATACATAAATGTCGGTAAATTCACATTTATCCACCAACTTTCTTCGTACATAATTCCACTATCTACATATAACACGATCTATTATCTGATAATAAAAACTTTATAAAAATGCTATAAACTCTAGTATATTTAATTTCTTTTTCAGTTTTTTATTAATTTAACAATATTGTGAATACAATTATTTATCTTTCATAACTTTATTTTCATAGTCTATAAAACACAAACTGTGACATTTATTTTAGTATCTTATTTCTTTTAACCATATATAATGTCATGGGTTTTGAGTCAACATTTCTGTTAGTGACGTATCTCATTTTTAGCAATTTTTCAGGAGAGGCGATTTAAAGTTTTTAGTGACATTAATTCGGCCTTTATGAGAGAACCAATAAACATAGGCGGGTTCAACCGCGTATAGTACTGAGATACGCCACTTTGTGTAAAGAAAGATAATAGCAAAATAAACTTCTGCTTGGCGTAACTAAAAGTTGTAAAAAAATTAGATACGTCACTATGTGAGACTAAGGACGTTATTGACTATTATCTTCATAACGTTTTATTACTTCCCTCGTAAAGGGAAGTATTGTAATCGTGAAAAAATCACCCTCCGAGATGTTTTCAGATCTTCATATTTCAGGGATCCTAGTTACCGGAACTCATATTTTCTCAATTCCGTCGGTCTGTCTGTTCGCGGTAAAACTGAAAAACCACTTATCCGATTGACTTCAAATTTTTATCAAAAATTAAAAGTCATATCCCCTTGGCAATATTTTGGTAAAAATTCAGTATGCGAAACAAAATAACGGCCTAGTCAAATTTTAAAAAAAATATTACTAAAAAGCTACTTATCCAGTGTCCCTCAAATTTGGACAAAAATCCAGTTTTACGTAATAATCAACTGGTAAAATTTTGGTATGAATCCAAGATGGCAAATCAAAATGGCGGATTTTACATAGTATCTTCACGTTTTAGCGTCTCTAGATGCCAAAAAATATATTTTCTCAATTCAACTGGTCTGTCTGTCTGTCTGTCAGTTTGTGGTGTACCTAAAAGCTACTTACTCGATTGATTTAAATTTTAATAAAAAATGAAGGATTATGTGGGGATGACCTGGTAATATTTTGGTAAAAATCCAATATGGCGCAACAAAATGGCAACCTAGTGAAGTGTTAAAAAAAGTATTACTAAAAAACAAATTATCCAAATAAATTATTTAAAGAATGAGCCTGAAAAACTACTTAGGTCACTTACTCAAATTATGAGCAAGCATCAAGCGTTATATAGAGAAGACGGCGAAACAAAATAAATGCCTGAAAAATCCATGTAAAAAAATCTTCTTAGTCAATTAACTTCAAATCTTGCAGCAAAATTGAATGTTATACAGGAATCAACTGGTACGAATTAAACATGGCGCTCCAGCAGTGTAAAAACTGCTTATTCAATTTATTTTAAAATATGTTCCTAAATTAAGGGTTGTATAAGTAGAAACTGGTAAAATATTGCTACGAATTTAATATGGTATGGTGGAACAGAAGGCGTTCAATAAAAATGTTTGAAAAGGCATTATTCTAAATGACTATGTGCGAAACTAAATTGGGTTACGCTTTACTATTCTTAATAAAAGGAAGGAAGTTCCGGGTAAAAGAGATTTACCGATTTTTTTTCTGTAAATACCTACGAGAACTTATAAATGCCAGATATATTATCTAATTAATAAAAGGTTACTTTTTTATTCTTAATTTCTTCTTTTACTTGTAAGCATCAGAGAACTAAGTAAATTGGATAAAACACTAATTATTCAAAATAATAAAAATTACCCACTAAATAGCAATTAAACAGTAAATTATCCTATATGTTCACTGCTCATTATAGTAAAAACAATAGTACTTACTCTTTAATTGGTGGTGGAGGTGGGTGGGACCGGGGTTAGCGAAAAGGGCCTTTTAGGCTTAGTTGCGGGGGGGCTTACTACTACTACTACTACTACTCTGTAATTTGTTATTCATAAGGTAATTTTTATTATTTTGAATAATAACTATTTTCATTCAATTTCTGGTGCACTTATACTGACTAGGTACAAATAAAATGTTACCTTTTATTTGTTGTGATAATAATAATCTGGTATTGCTAGGCCATTCATAGTGATGTACATATAAAAATAAAATATTCTGAAGATAATCGTCAATAAGTCAGAAACGTTGACTCGTAAAATCATAGTGTTATATATCGTTGAATTTGTCTTTCCATACTCTATTTAAATTTGAAATAACGTACTTGCAGTTATAGTTAAAGAGAATAAACAAATTATCTAAACTCAAAACTTGACAACACTGCACCATTTCTACCGATTAAAAAACTGAATTAAATTGAAATTAGAAAATACATATCCTGGAAAAATCGTTTAAGTGATATCAGTTTAAAAGAATGTGAAATCCAGAAAATAAATGCCAATATATAAGAAATATAGCATTTGAGTCCAGTACTATTATATATTGTTGGGCTTGTCTTTGGAAGATCTACTAAAATAGCTATAAATATATAGAGTGTTTCATTTAAAATAAGAAACTTGATACCTGGTCAGAGCAACATAAACATCCTGGAGACATGAAGGTAATATAACTTAAAAATTTAAACCAAGAAACTTTGTCATAGGTCCTCTTACGTGGGACACCCTGTACAATACAATGAAAATACGCAACAGCGAAACATCAAAAGCTCTTGAATAATATCCAATTAAGATTTATTTTTCACGCTGGAATTAAAAATAAATCGTCTTCTTTGCATTATTGCTCAGACTGAATATCTTTAGTAAGCCAGTCCCTCCGTTTCATAAACGTGAATATTTTCTTTTAATTCGAAATATCGCAGCGAATATTCTCGAAATAAAAGATAAGCCGAGGACGGGGAGGCAAGAGAGAACAATAATAGAAAAATAAAAGACAAAGATTTAGGTCATCAGATTTGTGGACCGCTTAGACCAGGCCAAATTTATGTATCTGTTAGCGTGTCAACTAGTCGTGGAAATTTCGACGTCCGAATCAGAACTTCCGATTGAAAATCGACGAGTTTATTTCACTATAAGTCATTTGGGAGTTTTTGAGATACACTGGGTTATAAAGAAAACTTTGTGAACTTCCTACATGTAAACATCGCAACGCTAAAGTTTCCGAACATAAATTTAATAGTATTTTCATGCTGATAGGGAAGCTTAATGCTTGTTGCGGAACTACTTTGTTTTGTCTTAAACTGTTGAAAATTCAATACATCTGCTCTTCAGATAGTTATATATTAATAATCAAAAATAAGATACATTTATAAATAAAATGCTCGTCAAAAACAAAAGTTTTTGACAAGGTATTGTCGTTCTGATTTTGTAGACGATTTGAATAAGCTTCTCGGGCCAGCGGCGCCTTTAGGTGACGGAATGTGCGCAAACTAGAATCAAACTCTCACTGTACCTTATTAATAAAATCGTTGGACGAAGGATTTACTCAATTAGTTCCATAGGTTATTTTATAACTTAAACTTAATTTTTTACTCAACAAAGTAAAAAATTAATTAAGAAATTGCATGTAGGCGATGAATGTATCAAAAATAAATTGTTTAGTTTTAGTTTGCTTAAATTCGGTTAGAAGAATTGGCATTCACTTAAATAAAAAGAGAAAGATTTGTCATTAAGCGTTAGTGTAAGTGGATGAAAATAGATCTAATTTTAAAGTGGAATTGGTTTTGGGGTGAGTATCCGAACAAAAAGTCAAGGTTTAGCTGGTCTACGTCGATGGTCAAGAGACTTCCCAAGAGGTCCAAATGTTAGTAGATAAACGATGCAAAATATGTCTACTTTTGAAGTGGAATTTAGGTTGGGGCGAGGTTCTTTTAGTATTGATATAACTAAAAAATCACAAAAGAAGCCAGTTTTTCCTTTTACAAAATGTTAATACAGATCAAGTTTTCTGCGATTTTTTAAAAGATATGTCAAATTTGCAGGGTAAGATAAATCATGTGACTAACTTTTTGTTTTCATTTTGCATTAATATTCTAGAAAAAAACATTCTGCTAACTCAAATTCTCCTAAGGTCAGGTATTAAAATAATTTTCTATGGAATGCAAACTTTACTATTCAGACTATATTTTATACGAGATTTTAGGGAATCGATATATGTAATAGCACTTGTTACAATATGTACCTTATAATTTAATCTGTATGTATTTCAAAGTAAAACATTTAACGGAATTAATAAAATGTTTGATAGTTTTACATTTACATCGAGCCTTACTTTGTGGCACTTTGTATGAGTTAAAAGATACCGTTTACAAATTATTTTCCCAAAATAGACCAAAGGTGTTATTAATTTTGTTATTATATATATATATATATATATATATATATATATATATATATATATATATATATATATATATATAGATTCTTTATAATTTCACGGCTGTTTGAAAATGAAATGGACAACACGAAATAGCGGGGTTGCAGCCTAATAATCCTATTGATGTTACTGGGACATTAAATAGATGACTCTATTTACTTTGTGAAAGCTTTCAGATTTATTTTAATCCTTCATCAGTCACACTACAAAATGGTTTGATAATATAAAGTAAATTATTAAAATATTTTAGACTTACTGTAAGTGAGGTTACAAATATAAACAGCTATCCAATAGGAAATTCATTTCTGTGAATGAAAGGAACACCTTTTTATATAAGTATTTAACACAAAACAAAGAGACAGGAAAAAACAATAACAAAAGTCTCCAGTGCAGACGTCTTGGGTTAACCCCTAGGCATATTACCGATCAAATCAAAGGAGACCAAAGGTGTTATTAATTTTGTTATTAATATATATATATATATATATATATATATATATATATATATATATATATATATATATATATATAGATTCTTTATAATTTCACTGCTGTTTGAAAATGAAATGGACAACACGAAATAGCGGGGTTGCAGCCTAATAATCCTATTGATGTTACTGGGACATTAAATAGATGACTCTATTTACTTTGTGAAAGCTTTCAGATTTATTTTAATCCTTCATCAGTCACACTACAAAATGGTTTGATAATATAAAGTAAATTATTAAAATATTTTAGACTTACTGTAAGTGAGGTTACAAATATAAACAGCTATCCAATAGGAAATTCATTTCTGTGAATGAAAGGAACACCTTTTTATATAAGTATTTAACACAAAACAAAGAGACAGGAAAAAACAATAACAAAAGTCTCCAGTGCAGACGTCTTGGGTTAACCCCTAGGCATATTACCGATCAAATCAAAGGAGTTACAGGCCTCGTGAATGTCCAAGAAGGAAGAACTGGACAGATGTTTTTTAGTTTTAGAAACAAACTTAGCCGTAAGATTTTAAATTTAGAGATTAAGATAACACACGAAAATGTTGAAAGAATGGAAAAGGCACTTAGCACATATCGACTAAGAATAGAGGAAAATATACCTATAAACATTCATCTTGAGTTTTTCCGGAGACAAACTATAGTGTATAACCAGGCTTTTTACAAGACAAAAAGCAACAATCTTAAAAAGATTGACGAACTTAAATCAAATAAATTAAATCGCATTAAAATTAAGGACTGTTGGTTCAAAAATCTTACACCTGTCGTTTTTCCAACAGAAGCAAAAAATATCCTATCATTAGGGCCCAAGTTTTGTCTCCCCGTTTCCAAAAAGGACGTCTCAGTCCCACATATTTTAGCAGACGTTGAATTAACAATATCACACGTAGACAATATCGGTGAAAAAAATATTTACAGTGCACAGGCGGCCAATGTCATTACCAATTATTTTCATACAGAAGAGGTTACTTTCTCAGAGACAACTGAATGGTATAATAAAACCAAGATTTTTTTAAAACAACACCCAGATATCTACATTACGAGATCTGACAAAGGCAACGTCACGGTCGCAATTTACAAATAACAATATTTACAACTGGCTATGTCCTTACTTAGTGACGAAGTTTATTACAAAAAAATTCCACGCGATCCTACATCTACAATTCAACAAAAAGCCAACCAAATAATTTCAAAATTGAAAAAATCAAAACAACTATCCGACGCTACTGCGAAAAAATTGATGATTTATAACTCTATTTGCCCCAAGTTTTACGGTTTACCAAACACACATAAACCCACAATTTCTCTTAGACCAATAATATCCTCCATAGATTCCCCAACTGCTAAACTAGCTGGTTTTATTACAGAGGTTTTAAACACTGCATACGATTATAATAACGAATACTACATAGCAGACTCTTTTAATTTTGCAAATTTTATTAACGAGTTTCAGCTACCGGAAAATTACCACATTATAAGCTTAGATGTTACGTCTTTATTTTCCAATATCCCATTAGAATTAGTCAAAGTTAGTATTAAAAAAAATTGGTCCAAAATCAAAAATCACTGTTCTTTAAATCAATCAAACTTCTTAGAAATAATAGAATTTGTTTTTAACAATACCTGTTTCTCTTTTGACAATCAATTTTACAAACAAGTTTTCGGAACTCCTATGGGCTCAAAAATGTCTCCCATTTTAGCGCAATACGTAATGGATGATTTATTATACGATTGCATCCCAAAGCTGAACTTTGAAATACCCTTTTTAAAAAAATATGTTGATGATTTGTGCCATTCCGATTGGAAGCGAAACAGAGCTACTCAATATTTTCAATAATTATAATCAGTACATTAATTTCACAATTGAAATGGAATCTGAGAGAAGTGTGGCATTTTTAGATACAAGACTTATTAGAACCAACAGTAATAAAATTATATTGAACTGGTACATAAAACCAAGCAGCTCAGGTAGATATTTAAATTATTTCTCATACCATTCAGAAAAAATGAAAATAAACCTCATACTTGATCTAAAAAATAGAATTTTGTCAATCTGTCATCAGTCATTAAGGGATCAAAATCTAAAACGTCTAAATAACCTACTATTGGACAACTCTTACCCTGCTAAAGAAATTAATCTATTCAACTGACACTATAGTACCAAACAATTCACCAACTGTTTCTACTAGCCCTCCAATAATAAAAAAGTATGTTTCCTTTCCATACGTTCAGGAATTAACCCCTAAATTAGCGAACATATTCAAAAAAGAAAATATTGTTATAGCCAATAAAGCCGTTAAACCTACGAGCAAACTTTTTAGTTCTAATAGGTGCATATATTTTATTCTTAATATTCTAGTTAAGCCTCGACTCCCGTCGAATACATTGGAAACCTAGCTTTCAACGGTTTCGTGTGTGGTCAAATTTTTTGTTATTGTTTTTTCCTGTCTCTTTGTTTTGTGTTAAATACTTATATAAAAAGGTGTTCCTTTCATTCACAGAAATGAATTTCCTATTGGATAGCTGTTTATGTTTGTAACCTCACTTACAGTAAGTCTAAAATATTTTAATAATTTACTTTATATTAACAAACCATTTTGTAGTGTGACTGATGAAGGATTAAAATAAATCCGAAAGCTTTCACAAAGTAAATAGAGTCATCTATCTAATGTCCCAGTAACATCAATAGGATTATTAGGCTGCAACCCCGCTATTTCGTGTTGTCTATATATATATATATATATATATATATATATATATATAGTATATATATATATATATATATATATATATATATATATATATATATATATATATATATATATATATATATATATATATATATATATATATATATATATATATATATATATATATATATATATATATATATATATATATATATATATATATATATATATATATATATATATATATATATATATATATATATATATATATATATATATATATATATATATATATATATATATATATATACAGATCTTCACGTTTTAGGGTCACTAGATACTAATAAATATGTTTTCTTAATTCCATCAGTCTATCTGTCTGTCTATTCGCGGCCTAACTAATAAACTACTCACCCAATTCACGTCAAATTTTGGTGAAAAATTAAGGGTCATATGGAGATATCTGGTAAAAATTGGTGAAAATCCAGTATTGCGGAACAAAATGGCGGCCTAGCAACATAATCGAAAAAAGAATTACTAAAAAAGAACGTATCCAATTTACCTCAAATTTCGCACAAAAATCAAGTATTGCGTAGGAATAAACTGGTAAAGTTTTAGTACGAATCCGAGATGGCGAAACAAAATAGCGACCTAATAAACTGTTAAAAAAATCATTTAGAAAAAACCACTTATTTAGTTTATTTGAAAATTTAAAAAACCTGATATTCAGCAGTTTTGGTACATACAATGTTTTGTCAAGAACCCATCGATATGTAAATTAATATTACCATTGTTTAAGTAATTTTTACAAAAAAAAGGAACGTATAATTTTTCAAACTTTTAATAGTCCTGTCTGCAAACTTCAAATAAGACTCTTTTGATACTATGTTTCATTAAATTACTTTTCTAAGTGAAGAATCGCAAGTTATCATAAGCTTTTAAATATCGGGTGATATTTATCCTAATTACAATTTTTGCTCGTTTGTATCGTAAAATTGAAAATTACGGCAGTCCGATAAAATTACACATTTTTCAGCTTATATAGTTATTTCTATTAAAAATTTATGATTGCAAATTTAAAATTAACTCAATTGTCAATATTACTTCCACTTTACTATTTTCCTTAGTGCAAATTAAAATTTTGGCAAATTGGCTGTCGTAGACAATTGAATTATAATTACTCATTTTAGGTAGCCTTGAAAAACCAAGTTTCTTTTTTGACTTTTTTTTATGATTTTGTTTCTCGATATCATTGTTAAATTTTAATATGTCTACCCCAAAAACTTTATTTAGCCTGACTATCACCATTAAAACTCAATGCTGACTTGTAGTAAACCATTAGAAACCCAATTTGACGAAGAACAGTATGGATTAAAAACTATACAATGTCATTTTCAAATTTCAAAAATATGTTGCTGCAATATTTTTATCTGAAAGTGATTCAAAATGGCACAATAAATATGTTTAAGTCACATATTTTAATAATAAAGCATATAGACATAAACACAGACATAGACATAGTGTTTATTGGCTACAGTTTTTGTTCACAAAAAGCAATGATAGCACGTCATAAAAAATAATTAAAAACATTAGGAACATTTAAAATAAAATATGACAAAAAATAATAAAAAACACATTTAAATATTTAATTAAAACTAAATTAGCTAAAAGAAACACAAAACATACAAACAATGAAAATATAAAAGTGCATAAATCATTCATTTTTCTTTGCGTATTCATTTGTTTTTTAAATATAAGAAGAAACTCTTTTATAGTTTAAACTTGATTTTAAATAGAAATTAACACTATGTTTGCTAGGTTAATTTAAAAGTTCTATTTTATAACTATTAATCTCAATTTCAAAAACTTCAATGTCATAGTCTGTAATATGGGTTTCTGTTAAACAAAAATATTAATGGTTGCGGCATTAAAATAGAATTAGAAATTTCTACAAAATAAGTCATAGGTACCCGAGAACTAAGTAAGAAACGAGGATTAACTTGAAATTACTTCTTGCGTTAAATAAACTTTAATTTGTGTTTTATATTTTCAGATTTTTTTCTGCAATTCCTATTTTGTTCCTATGAAAGTTCAGTTGCAATTCAAACTTATTATATTCTCGACAAATGGAGCAGAATTTTTCTTTACTACTACAATAACTCTAGTGATTTTCTACTCCACGTTTCAAAAAAACAGTTTTTTACATATTTTCCCTTTATGGACCATCACTTTTAAAACATCTTGTGGTTGAATAATGTTCAGATACAGAGCACATCGGTAAATTCAAATGTTGCCATATATCTTTATTTATAAATTTTTCAACTTTGAATCTGCTGTAAACTTTGGATTATAACTTTTATTAACATTTACGCAATAATTTTCCTTAATGTATTTCTTTCTTAACTTCTTATTCGGCATCACATCGAAAAAATAATGTTCCTGAATTTATATGTTTCATATTAGATTTTTTTTTACATTTAAGTCTGTAGGTTTTAAAAATTGCCGTATCTCTACCCTGGTTTTTTAATATTTTGCTTCACTTTTGACTTGTGTCAACTTAACTTTGAATATTTTTTGCTGAAACTGATGCATAGCTCCGAGTTGGAGGTCCCTTGCAAAAAGTTTGAATAAACCTAATTTTTATATCCTAACTTTGCCGCTTAAATTTGATGTTTTACATCTTACAAACCAGCATTTCGTTCAAAATTTTCAGTTTTCTTAGATATGATTTGGAAATTTGAAACTCCAAATTTACATTTACAATCTCTAAAGTCACTTTTTTCTACCTAACATTGACAATTTCTTCCGAGTTCGTGTGAAGTTTCTTTCCGCTACGAGCTGTTAAGCATGCTATGCAAAGAAATAAAACGAGCTTTTTTTTACTGATCACGTTTAAGCCTGTCTGCAAAGTTTCTATAAAATAATTCGCTTCTTACCTGCGTGACTGCTATGGTGATCGATTCGACACTAAAGGAAAGAACTATTCCGTCGGTGCGAGTGACCACTACTTGATTTTTTTTGAAAAATAATGACTGCATGACGGTAAGCACTTCAATTACTTATATACAAATTATCGTAAGTAAAATAATATATTTGGCTCCATAGGCAATATTTACGAATTTTAGCTGGCAGTTAACCTGTTAAATAAATTGCGAAACAAAGATCGACGTTTTTATTAGTTTTTTAACTACAAGCTTGGCTGTATTTTTCAATTTTTAGTAATTTCTAATACTCCATATGTTGAAAACTTCTTAATGGGTTTTGACGAAATGCCTATATCTCGAAGGCGTATTTTAAGAAGGTTTTCCTCAATCGAAGAGTTTTTCTTGGACTCTATGAAATTTCAAAATATGATAGGTTAGCAAGAAATAAAATAGCACTGTTGTAAAATAGGGCAAATGGTAGTTGTTAACTGAGCGCTATGTGTTTGTGTTGCTCAAATAATTTACAATTTGAAATTCAAATCAATTAGTCGAAAAAGTTTTATCTGTTTACCTGTTATGTATGAAATACTCAAACCATTTTTATCAGATGTCAATTGGCACATAACGCCATATTAAAGGATGCTTATTTTGCTTATCAGTTTACTAGATAAAATGTTTGTAACATATTTACTTCAATTTGGCTATTTTTTAAGCAACATATACCGGTGAGTTTACAATAACAATGTATCCTATTTTACCAAAATATTTATTACCTACGTTTAATTTCTTATTAATGGAAACCTTCTTGAAATAAGCCCTGGAGATCTAAAAAGATCGTCAAAATTTATTAAGACGTTTCGAAGATATGACATACTGAAAATTATCATATCCAAATTTTACATTTAATAGTGTATCTCCTATCAAAGAGCATGTTATTAAAAAAATCGTCTGGAGAATTTTGAGTACCATATTCGATTATCGAACGTTGTCGATCATGATGGCTATCAATATTTTAATTACCGCTGTTCCAATCATGATCTCTTTGTCATAAAAGACCATTGTCGTTGATTTTTTAAACATGTCTACGTGTTCCAACGTTAAGTTTGTCGACAATTTTCCGTTGCATGTCTTACATAATAGCAAAAATATTCAACCTTTTGTATTTGAGTTGTCTTTATGACAGTTTTTCAGTTCTTATTCTCCGTAATTCTTCTTCGCTCCTTACTCAATCCCCCACCTTATTTTTAACATTCTTCTAAATGCCCGTATTTTGAATTCCTCTAACCTTTTTATGGTATGTTCTGCCAGTGTCTAAGATTCTACCTCATAAAGAAGAACCGGGAATACGCGACAACGCAGAACTCTAACTCTAAGAGCCAAGTTTAGACCATGGTTGGACAACACCTTGTTAAGTTTTCTGAATGCAGAATATATATATATGTATATATATATATATATATATATATATATATATATATATATATATATATATATATATATATATATATTGTGCATATTCAACAATAGAACATTCCTGTGAATACCAGAGGGATTTAGCTGATATTATTTATTTTTATTACTTTCTGTGTCTCTAAGTATTCCTGTTCGTTGTTATACACCCACGTCTTACTTCTATAAGATTTAGTATTTCATCCGTCGTCCAATTTTTCTTATTACTTATTGTACATCTGTTTTATTAAACCAATTAGGGTTGAGTTTGTTTTTCGTTATTTTTGTTTTAAATTTCTTGTCCGCGGCTGCTTTCCGTATATAAAGACGTCTTTTATAGAGTTCGAAATAAGTGTTCCAAACAGTCATATTATTTTGTAAACAAAACCCTTTGATTCTCTCAATCCAAAACGTCCAACCACATCTTCTGCCCTTCCTGATCCTCATTTTCATTAAAATATCCCATTACAATCACCATCTCCCTTTTTTTTGTCATTTTTAGTAGATGATTCATGTTCCTATTTTTTCATCATCGCTAATTGGTGTTGCTTTATAAATTTGAATTAAGTTGATATTTACTTGATAGGCTTGAATTTGTTCTTGAAGAAAGAGGAACAAAGTTTCGTACGGCTCCGGCTTTTCTGAAACTGCCACTGCCACGCCATTTTTGTGGATAGTTCCGTCTTCCCCTCAGTGATATATGGTATAATTGTCTATTACACATCTGCCTGATTTTGGCCATCATATATCTCACTTATTCCTAATATTAATAGATTTAATTTTTGAAATTCTTGAATGAGCTTGTATATTTTGTCAGCTTGAACCAAGCACGGAATGTTCCAATTCCTATTGTGTATTTTTTCTGCAATTTCATGGGGGCTGGGAGATATGTATATTACCTTGGTAACAGACCATACTAAAATTCGTAAAATTTGTTTTTGAGAAAATGATAAACACTGAAACTTTTTAAAACTTTTCCTGGCTATTGATTACCCTGTAAAGAATTTTGGAACTTGCATAATGTAAAAAAGATAGGCTTTTAAAACTTGACATCCGTATCCCACAAAAGTTTAATTTTTAATAAAGTTTAAATCAATTTAAAGAAATATTTAAACTTTGTTAAGCAGTTTATATAAATAATAATGCAGCTGACCTGGAAGGGCCCGTGACTTGAATTTTATGTCAAAAACGGTGAAATATTCCGAAATATGGTGATCCTTCAATTCAAAGCCGTCGATTAAAACATAAAGTAAAGATGTACTATCTGTGTAACGTGATATTAGTTGACAGTGTTAGTATTTTTATTTATATACGTTCGAAAATGAATGTCATATCCTAAGCCAAGACCTACCTCGAAGCACTTCATTTTAATGGGAATAAGCCTACCCAAATAACGCCGCTGATAGAGAATAGAGAATGACGAAAGATTTACGCAAAGTGAGCAATTTATTTAACGACTTCCAGCTTAATCTAAATAGGCACTTTTTGCGTTTCGCTAAGCCCAAGATTTGCCATAGATTTGAAGTTTATCTCCATTTAAATCGCAGGCACTTACTTATTTATGACAACTTCAGTATCTATTACAAATTTTGTTAACAAGGATTAGATTAAGTTTATTAGTAACTTAACAGGTAGGGATTTATGCTAGGATTTTAAATCATTACAGTTTTATAAAATCGAATTCCTATTGCTTTAAGTTTCCAATTTTTTAATTTCTTTTGAAGAAAGCTCCAGTGATATTAACATAACTCTCAGAACACTGTAGGCTTAGGCAATGTATCCCAAGAAACAATTTCATTTTAATGATAGTCTTCAGAATACTGATAAAAAGTTCCTTTTATAAAATCTTTTAAGTTTAATAATTCTTCAGAAGGTTATTAAGTACGTCATATTTCTGAAAAGATCTTATCTTACAAGACCTTTAAGTAGTTTTGATATTAGTCAGCCAGTGCTATTAAGAACTCTAGCCTTGACAACTTCTCCAAACTTCATGACACAATTCTTAAGTATATCGTTTTTTCAACTTGCTTCTACATAAGATATCTCACAAATCCGATATATATTTTAATGTATTAATGTGAAATGTATGATTTCTGAATTTCCATGAATATTAATAATTGCGGATAAGACATCAAACTTTTCAAACGCGGTCAAATTTCTTGTATTTAGCAATATTTTGAGAACATAACTTAAAAAGTTGAAAGTTTTTATTTTGCTGCAAGACTTGCCTTAATTTAATTCAAAAAGGTTAATTAAAGATATTGTTTTTAAGACTATTTGGTCTCAAATTCTGATATTACAGGACTGTAGTTCTTCATCTACTACATAAATGCGCTTTATTTATCCCACAATAAACCCCTTTTAAAACCTATTATTTTCATTTAGGATGTAAAATTTTGCCTTCAGCTCAAGTAATATTTTAGTTTGCGATGTTGATGCATGGTGTCGAAAGTGCTGCTGTTAATATTTTCAAATTTGAAGGGACAGATTCTGTTAAATTAAGTGGATTAACTTGCGTATTATTTTTTTACTGCGTTTAACTTTTAAATATGTGTCAGAAAAACTCATTCAGGCCTCGATATAGATCCGTAAACTTAAAATAATTAAAGAAATCTAAGTCTAACAAATTTTATGAATGAATTTTTGAATCTATGAATATCTAAGCATCATAAAACTTATTTTTAGTTTTTAGTAAAATATTCATGTTTTAAAATGTATGTTTATCTAGATATTCCAAAAATATTAGCAACAATAAACTTATTATTTCACTTTTAGTCAAAGTCTGCGGCCTACCAAATAAGGCAGAGAAACAAAAAAAAATAGTGCCTTAAAACTTGCCATATAAAAATCGTATCCTTTTTATGTAGAATTGATTTCATCTTTGCGTCCTTATTAAACGGCTATGTATCTTCATTTCCCTTTGCTTTTATTATGTTTGTTTTTCAAACCGCATTACACTGGAAATCACTTGCAAAAAACCAAACTGGATCCACAGTGCAAAAACTGTCTATCAGCGATTGATTTTTTAAGGGAGAAGACACCGACAGGAAAAGAACGCGGAGATGCTATAAAGTTATTTTCTTGGGATCTCTGGATTTTGTGTTTCTTTCGGATTTGAATGAGCAAAATATATCGGGGGCGCGTTTGACTTACAGAGAAAAAAATGTTTGTATTACGAACTCGGGCCAAACAGTATTTGTTGCGCTTGTATAGATAATAAAATATTCTGTGGTTAAAATAAACATTATTTCTTTAATAAAAGAATTTGATAATTTACACTGACCCTCTAATAAAGTGACTAGTCGAATATTTTGGTATATTTTGAAACTTTTGAACTGTCTGACTGATCTTGTTATGCTAGGCATCAGTTGAAAGAAAATTTCATACGCAGTAATTCTACATTTCTGTTTTTATCATTTGTTCCGTTCTTTTAATACAAAGGGGGTAATATAAAAGTATGTTTTATGCTTAATTTTCAAAATTCCCTCATAACTACAGAATAATGGTAACAAATATTTGGTTTTTTGACTCAATGTTTTATCTTTTTGCAGGAGATACATTGGTTAAAGCAAAACTTTGCATTTTTACCATATTTTCATAAAGTCTCACCAGTGCTTAAATAAATCTAATAGCCTTGGAAACTTTAGCTTCATTTTTGTATCATTGTCTGTCTCATTTATCATTCCAAGTTAAATTACGAATTTCATGCTGAAACAAGTTATTGTTAAAATATTGAAAGTATCTATATACGATAAGTGTATGTTTTTTTTTCTGGATTGTAAACGGTGTTTGAGACAACTAATAGACATATGCTACATTTGAAACCTCAGAAATATAAGTTTGACTCTACCGTTATTGGCTGGCTGAAAACTACTTACAATGGTTTTCAATTTTCAAAAAAACAAAAACAAATTTTGGGGTACGTCAGAGCAGAGTCTTGGGGACAAATGTGTTTTTCCTTTATATAAATGATATTGTTTTACATATTGAAAATTGTAATATTCGATTATTTGCAGATGATACAATAATATATGTAGTGGGAAAGATTGTAAACAAAATTGTAAATCCTTTGAATTGAAAACTTTTTTTTAATTTAATTTCCAAATGGTTATCTAAAAATTATATGTATGTCAATATTAGTAAAACTAAATGTATGTTGATCAAGAGCAAGTTAAATAGGGCAGATTGAACAGCACAAAAATTGAACAAGTTATTGAGATTGAATATTTAGGAGTTATCATTGGAGAGCACTTGCCCTTCTCAAAACATGCAAACAAGGTATCAAAAAAAAGCTAATTTATAAGGTAGAATAGGAAAAGACCTTGCAGAGGCTTCCAGCTTAAGTATTTATAATACAATTATATTACCTAATTTTAGTTTCTGTGAAGCTGTCTTGTTTTCGTTTTCTAAAATGGAATTTTAGAAATGGCTATGTGCAATGTAAATGCAATGCTTTTACTAATATTAACTATGTAATTAAAATTACATATTGTTAAGCAGGTAATAATTTTAAATACTTTAATATTTATATATAAGCTAAAAAATAAATTATTAGTTCCTGAACATTTGTTAAGCAATTGTACATTTGTAAGAGATATACACCAATATAATACACGCAAGAGGGATAATTTGTATATAACTACGTTTCGAACAACTTATAGCCAGTATAGTCTGTTTCATAAAGGTTTGAATTTATATAAATCTTTGCCTAAATTTGTATAAAATAAACGCCAGATTGAGATACATTTAGATGTGAATGTAGAAAATATATTATAAGGAATATGGAGATTGTTTAGGGTTTTTTAAAAGGAAGAATAAGATTAGTAAGTTAAATTTAAGTAATTCATTTGTCAAGCTATATTGTAGTTGAGTTGTAACTTATTAGCTACGAGCTATTAAATAAATATAATATTATTAATCCTTTTGTAAATTTAAAATGCAAAATATCATTTTATAATCCTATATTAGGTCTGCCGAAATAACCCTTTACTCGCCTACTAAAGAATTGTCACTAACGAAAATCGAATCTGGAAAAATTAGCAGAGCAACCCGAAATCTTCGTTGGTTCATTTATAATTTGGGAAAAATATAGTTTTTAAATGGATGAGATTAAGGGGGCTTATTTAAATTTAGCTAATTGGCATTAAAGTCTCCCGAACAAGATACGCCGTGGAACATTAGAAGGATATTATCAAAGTCTGGAACAAATGTATTAAAATTTGTATAGGGAATATATAAAATATGGCAAACGCCTATTTTTTATTCTCAATTTAAATATCATATATTTAAAAACCTCATTAGTATAAAAATTAATGTTAATTATTTCAGAATTTATAGCTCTCTTAATATAATTAGCGACTCACCACCTCGTCCAACTCTATCCCGTCGAAAAAATGAAGAGAGAGACTTAAATATTTGTTTGCACAATGTGTTTAAAGAATTTTAGTAGATTTGAGATATTTTGAAAGGGTAAGAAACCATTTGTCGCCAAAGAATAACAACATCCTGTTGGAGGATTTAGATGTAAGATAATCTGCTGTGGAGTGATGAAACCCAAACTTATTTTTTTATAGTCCTAAAGCAAATATTACAATTTTACAGAAAATATCAGTTACCAAACATAAAGTACTTTTGAGGAAATATCATTATCTAAGTATATTTCCCCAGATTTGAATGGGTGCGCAAATGTACCCAGATATTCATGAACATTACATACTGCCATTTACTGAGAAGATAATATAATTATAGTGGATTTTGTAATATGACAATGGTCCAGAACGCTAATTGGATTAGATCATTGTATTTGATATAAAAAATTTGATTTTAAATTTTTGTCACCTTTTTATTCTAAAAAAGCTACGTATAATTTGTATTGCTTTATTGAGCATGAATCTAGTTCTTCTAAATTAAGAAACCAATAATTCTGAGTGAATAAGAGGTATTAGAAGAAACACTTACTATTTTTATAATTTTGCAGCACCTGCAACACACCAAAGAAAACATTTTAAAGCAAGCATTGTAAATTGGCACTATCAGTTTGTACACAGTGAATGAACATGAAGCGTATTTGTCTTTAATCTTATAGTATTTTTCATGTGCCAAATTATTAAAAATTGTAATTAGTTTAATTCATACCGATACATTTATGGTAAATTGGGTTGCCTATTTTCAGGTCCGATTTAAACAGTAATGTGTCTTGGAATGGAAATTTTAAGTTTATTTAATTTCCTAGTAAAATAAAAAGAGCAATTCTTATATTTACTTTTAGTTGCAATTTTACAGGTAAAACTGGAATGGAAGCAAGGACAGGAATTTTACTCTTAGAACGACTATATTCTATTTTAATATTTCAACGTGACTAGATTCACGAGCGATGCCGATATATGTTTCTACTTTTCAGTCAATCTTTCCAAACTAACTTTCAGATTTTTTTTTACAGTCTAATGGTGAAATTTTAATTTACCGCTTATTTTCACAAGTCACTTGAGTGACCACTTCCATTTTTTGTCTCGGGACCGGTCATCTATCATCGTCCCTTTGTATCGAAATTCAGGTGTAGAGTCGAGGTACGTAAAACACCTCGATGTGTTGATCCAGAAGAATCGGATATTATCCCGAATATAACCAGTTGTTTGTGATTTAAAATTATGTTTCTTCGTATCGATTAACCGATTGTTTTTTTTTTAAAGCAAAAGAAAAGTCGATTTTTTGAGGAAACCGGGATTTTCGCCCAGTCATTTTTGGCCTAGCGGGAATCATTTCTTTGAAGCCTTTTTCTGGGAACTGTCGATTTTAGTTCAGGTACACTGGTTATAAGAATTCAATTTGCTCTTTTACTGAAAGATTTTACGATGCATTTTCAATTTTTTGTATTCTTTTTGGGTTCTCATCCTGTATTATCTCCTTGATTTTGGACTCTACATGGGAGTCGACTCCTAAGTTTTTGGCATACTCTACCATACCATGAGTTATGATAGTCGTGTTTTTTTGAGTTAAGAGAAACATAATCAATTTTCCTATCCAGGCTTCTTTACTTAATCCAGTTCTGTTGGAATGTTGTTTGTTCCGGAGAATGTGTTTGTTCCTGTGGTTTTGAGATGTTCCTGTTACCTTGAAGTCCTACTTGACGCTCTGTTGTCCCTGAAGGATTTACCCATGCCAGGTAATATTTGTTTTATATATTATTATTTTCTAATTTCTTTCTTTGTGTAACTAGCTTCATCTGATACTATATCAATACTACGCTAGCAGGTGAATGATTTAAACTGATATTTGAACATTCAATTATTTAATATTAATTAATGATAGGAGAATTATTGCAGCTTGTGAACTATAGTTGACTTAGAGGTCTTTCAGTGAAAGATATTTAATTTAATTTTCTATTTAAATCTAGCTACTTTGAACTCTAGATTTTGTATACATATGACGTAACGAGAAAATTTGCCCTATATTTTCATTTATCCTGCCTACACTCGCCTATTTTTTTATAGGGACTAGTTCAGGTAAAATTAATTTTTTTTGGTTTGGCGTTTTTCCGATTAACTAAAAAAAAATACGTGGCACCCCTTTAAGTAATTTTTGTAGTAAGTTATTTGGATTAAGATTTATGTTTGTTTCGAATAACAGAAAAAAAATACAGGTCTAAAATTAACATCAATGTATATTTCACTATTTATTCATTTAACCCCGAATTCACAGTGCTCACCAGACGAAAAGCTGCCGTGCGTCGTGTGGTAC
Organism: Kuschelorhynchus macadamiae; assembly: GCA_030620095.1. Lineage (NCBI taxonomy): Eukaryota > Metazoa > Arthropoda > Insecta > Coleoptera > Curculionidae > Kuschelorhynchus > Kuschelorhynchus macadamiae. The sequence goes on from JAUTXW010002996.1 coordinate 103,127, forward strand.
AAAAAGGGTGCACAATCTGCTTCGGTGCGGCAAAATTTAATTGTAGAGATCATTTTCGTTAACTAAAATCCATTTGGTTTCCTTTTTTCGTGTACGTTGATACTCTTACAAACAAATGTTCCTCTGGAATTATTTTCTGATAGAACATTGCTTGACATACCTTGACACTATATTCAACAGTTATATATATATTTTCTAACACAGATGAATATCACTGTAGCACAAAATCTCCTTGTCTGGAATTGACATGAACATAAATAAGTATTTACATTAATACAAGGTATAAATAAAATAATTTGTTACCCAGTCGTGCTTACAGTAGCAAATTAGAGATAAACCACTGCTGTTTCAAATGCGATTCCTGCCATGTTTCCAGATTGTGTGTTCTAAACTAAGGTTAACTAAATCCTAAAATGTTTTTTTTAATTTTTACAATTCCTTAAACAAAAACCTCAATTGCCTCAATAATGGTGTAACTAATAGTCTTGGATAATAAAATAAATACAATGTTTCATAATTTTCTTAAATTACACAAGTTCAATATGTAACATCCTTTCTTCAGAAATGGGTAAGTTTTTACTTCCGATTAGATGTTTTTTACCTCTTAAAATATTTCCCTTTTATTCTGTATATCTTAGATTTTTCTGATTTCATATTTCTCATAACTTTTTGCTGCATGGCAAATGTTAAATAATCATCATGTACATCAAATCATTAAATTTTAGCTTAAACTAACTTTTCGCAATTCTTATTGCCAGACTAAAACTAGACATTAAAGTCGTTCCAAAGATCCTTCTTCATCTTAAAATAAATTACAGGCATTTCAAAGAGATTAGGGGGAAATAAATGATATACTTAGAATTTTAATACTAGTTTTAAGTATACTTACATAGGACGGCAAATTTTAAACATTATAATTTAAGGTCTGCACTAATTTATGTTAAAAATTATTCCAGCCTTGGCGGAAATATTATTTTGTCACGGAAGCGGGAATCTCCCATGAAAGCGGTTAAACGCTAATGACTCCAAAGTGACAAAAATATATTTTAACAAAATTCTAGCGTGTTTCAAACTATTTAACATTAAAACAGGCGCATAGTTTAAAAGGACCTATTATGAAAATACGTCATTTCAAGGTATAAAACTAATAGAAGGAAAAGTCAAATTTAACGACCAAAAAAAAACCGCAATACATATGATTATTTTACTTCCGAACAGCAAAAACAATTTTTAATATTTGTTTTTATGTAGTCCATTGGTTTGTTCTTTATTGGTTATATTTTTATAGTCACAACTCCTTCATACAGAATTTCGCTATGTACGTATTACACAGTCTATATATACATATAACTATTGGGCAATAACTTTATTCAAATGCTAAAAACTTTAATTGATTTGAGTTTTTTTTTAATTTTGAATTTGTATATTATTATTCCTTTCGTTGCATCGATGATTACTGGGATCTTCACGTGCCACATTTTCTGGATTTCTATTTCAAGGTCTTTGTATTTAGTTGTTTTTTCGGCCTCTTTCTTAATCCGTTATAATCGAATGGTATGGCTGCGTTGACTATGAGACAATTGTTTTTTTTTGTATTTGATAACTAAATCAGGTTTTTTGGCCGGTATATTCCTATCTGTGTGTATTTGATATTGATGTCGTATATGATCGTGACGTCTTGCGCCTCTACTACTGGGTTCGGTTGATGTTGGTACCACTTTTTCGATGATTTCAATATTGTGGAATTTACAAATATTTAAGTGTAGATGACTGGCAACGGCATTATGTCTTTCCAAGTATTCCTTTTTTTGCGAGTATTGGACATCTTGATATTACATTCTCATTTTTGCATAGTCTACACTTTGGGTCTTCCGTTAATTGAGGAACTCTTGTCTGGTAATACTTGATAGCAATGGCCTGATCTTGGGCGGATATAATGAGTGCCTCAGTCTCTCCTTTCAGTTCACGGTTTCTTAGCTAGTTCCATATTAAGTTTATGTCGACGTGCTCTTTTCGCACCTCTCTCAGGAATTGCCCATGGAGTGATTTGTTTTCCCAGTCTTTCTCTAACTTTATTTCAAGCCTCTTCTTGATTTTGTTTTTCACGTCCTTAACTCTTTTTTTCCTGTTTGGTTGGGCCTGTGTTTTCTTCCTTCTCGTTTTCCTTTTCGTCTGCCAGTATTTTGTCTCTATTTTCATTTCATTCTTGTGTAGATGTCTTTTTACGTATTTTTTCATATTCCTTTAATTTCATGTAGTTGGCCAGGCCTTTGAGCGTGATAGTGTACCTTGATTGATATTTGAGTGAAGCTTCTTCCTTCTTGAGATTTTAGCATATAAATTCTGCTCACATCGGCCCGTGGGTGTAACAGACCATGCATAGTCAGCAATTTTCTCGTTTAAGTTTTCTGTTTTCTTATTTCTATTGTGCAAATTGTAAAGTCATTTGGATTAATAGTTTTTTGGTTCTGAATTTCATTAAATGATCACTCTGTTCCGTCAAAATAGCTTTACACAAAACTTTAACCAGTTTATCTCTATATCACCCTTGATTTTTTACCAAAATTTGAAATCAATCGGGTAAGTAGTTTTTGAGTTATGCTTCGTAGAGATAGAACGACAGACCGCAGACTAAAGAAAATAGCAGAATATAATTTTCAGGAGCCCTAAAACGCAATGCTATGTAAAAATCTCAGAGGGTATTTTTTCACAATTACAATACTTCGCTCTTACGAAGAAAGTAAAAACTGGGGTAATTGCCAGATTAACTGAAATCGGTTGACCTTGCCCTTTTTTATTAACCAAGATAGATCATTTTGAGAGCTGGAATAATTACCTGCAGTTATAAAATTAACAGTTTTGTTCTATCCCATATATATAGTTGCTAGTATTCGGACAACACTTGAATAAATGCAACTAATCACGCAATTTGCAATCAGTATATCTTTTTTATTTAGTCCTTCTTCATTTATTATATTTACGGTATACATGGTACTCCCTGCATACTGTATACCTACAGCTTAGTTGGAATTAGAAAACTAATGTTGCGGTTTTTCAAATTTCGCATGATTTCAATAGATTATTTAATCTCAATCCACAAGCACCTTGAAAATATCAGACTACGTGATATATCATACAATGCAAGGAAGATCCCTGTAGATTCATCGTGTAGTCAGAGGTTCAAATTGTAAAACTAATTTCAGTTTGAAGCGTTTTAAACCTAATAATATTCTAATTTATTCCAGCTGTGAAAGTTTGCGTACTATATCTCAAGCCATTCTTAAAAGTACCAATTTAAATACGATGCATTAAAAAGCTGTTGATTTACTTAAAAAAATAAACCATACGTTTCATGTGCAATTCAAAAGTCTATTAGCTTAAATAAGTCACAAGATAGTTCAAATGCCCTACCGTCATTTTTGCATCCATCTTCCCATATAACAAGTTTTCCATTTTTCTTACTGTTAAGCTGAACCTACAGGAAATGTATAATTACCATACTTCTCAAACCTTAATCAAAAAGCTCTAAGTCTTCTTATTTCATCGTCAATGCTATAAACATGAACATAAACATCATAATAATCATATTCCTTAATAATAAATTATAATCTTAATTTAAAATTTTATTATATACTTAAACAATTTTATATATCGTGGGCTTACTGCGAAAAGTGACCAAGTCAATTTTTGAATGTTTTGAGATAATGTGACCAAGTCATAGGTAAAAGTAATAGGTACTACAAAAAAAATTGACCAAGTCATATATACGACTTAAAGTTGTTGAGGTAAATCCACCCAAAGTCATCAATTAAAATAATATACTTTTAACATCCGCTAAAAGTGACTAAATCCACTTGGGCATTTTATCTTGTCAGCAAAGATGCAAATTGCCGATATGCAAAAATGATCAAGTCGACTTGGTCAATTTTTGCTGTAACTATACTTGCATTATTATTTGCGTTTTGACAAGTGGTTATTGTGCAAAAATATCGTTAGCTTGCTATAAAGAAGATACAAAGTTGTTCAAAAATGAGTGGCAGAGGAAAGTTATGTGTTTCGTTATGTTTTAAAAATTAAGGGAACCAAGAAAAATCAGCCAGTAAGTATTAAATAATATAATTAAATAATTAGTAAAAAGTGAGGTTATATATTATAGGGACCGGCATTTTTAAATTCGCATAAAATACTCTTTACTATCATAAAGAAGTTTTAAAAGCCCGTATTATAGTTGGTTGATTTGTTAATAAAACCATTATTTTTCTTGCTTTTAGATTTAGTAGTTCAGGAAGAAGACAAAGTAGACTCGAGTGAAACTAGTTTCTCTGGCACCAAAAATTATATTACTGATACTGATAATGGCCTCATGCATGAAGATATTTAGTAAACATGTGACCGCAGAAAGTAAGTATTACTTAAAGAGTACACAGGGTGTTTCTAAATATTATGTACAGTCTCGGTCAATAAAATTGTACAATGGTTACAGACTAAGTGGGTTTTAATGATTGTTCTAGGGTTTAAGTAGTTTAGAATGTGATCGAGATGTACAGTTTTATTGTCCACGAGTAGACATACAAAATTCCTCTCATAATTTTGTAATAAAAGTCTGGAAATATATTGTTTCCAAGACAGGCTTGGCCAAATTGTTTGAAATTTGACAGCAGTATTTGTAGTAAAAACTATAATAAAATTATTAAGTTTAGTGCGCTCCGGAGGCACTTCAACGACTATTAATGACATAAAAGTATGCCACTGACATGTTTCAATTTTTTTAGCTGATCATTCTGATATTCAAGATGAAGGTGTTATTCAGCAAAACCAATATATAAATTTACATAATTTGGAAGCTGAAAATGCGTCAGACAGTGACGATGAGTACGTTCCAGAAAAAGAACAAAGTAGTAGTGAAGATGACGAAGATAGTGATGAGCCTTTAGCTAAGAAAAGATAACGTTGGAGGAAGTCAACACCAAACAAGTGGAAGAAAAATATTGTTAAAGGAAATAAAAAAAGTGGCAAGCCGTACAGGGTGTCCCATTTTCGTAGGTTTTACGGGGTTTCCAGCTTATGAGTAGAGATAGAGACACCGTGCTACTTTTCGATGAAACTAAAGAGGCCGCAAACAGATTTGCCCTAACCATTTTAGTTTCCGTGCTACAGGGTGATTTTGAAAATTTGTCATTTTCGGACACCCCCTGTAACTCAGCTATCGTAAAATATATTTAAAATGTTTCAACTGGTATTTATAGATTTTTTCACGTAGAATTCAGTGGCGTACTCAGATTTTTGCTGAGAGTCATAGTTTTTGACATATTGGCATAACCTACTATTTTTTAAATGGGACACCCTATATATTATTTTTTCATCTTATTCTTCGTGTCGAGAGCTTTTCAAAAACATACCATAAGTCATATTTATTTTCATAAATAACATGAAAAAATGCATTTTTCTTTAAACGGATTTATGGCATAGCAGATCAATCGAAATAAGAGAAGGTGGCTGTGGAGCCATGGAAAAAGTTAACAAATATTTATTAACGAAATAACAAAGTAACAGCATCAGAAAAAATTAGGAAGTAGGTAAAAGGTAATAATTATAATTTCATTAAAACTACAAATATTGTTCAAATTGTAGACCATTATGTGTCCTACAAGTGTGACAAACTTTAAAAATTCTTTTTAATGCATTTTCTATTGTAAATGACTGTCTTTGTAACTCTGCAAAAGCGTTTTCGGTGGCCATTCTTAGTTGTTCTAAGTTTTCGTATCGCCTTACATAAACCTTGTTTTCTAAATAACCCCACAAAAAGAAATCTAAAACTGAGAGGTCAGGGGATCGTGGTGGCCATCGAACAGGTCCGTGTGTTCCTATCCATCTTCCAGGAAAATGGTCGTTAAGCCAGTTTTGACTTATTCTGGCATCGTGGGCTGGAGCTCCGTCTTGCTGGAAATAAATCCTATTTAGTTGAGCCAAGGGAACATCATCCAAAATTCCTAATGCGTCTTCTAGGATTCGCACGTAACCAATCGAATTCAGATTTCCTTCATATATTTGGTAAACTATTTTTCGGTTGAAAATAAAACAGGAGACATTGAATCCAAATCTGCCCTGACGCTCCCTAGGAAAAATAACATGGTTGTTTTCTTGACTCCAAAATCGCGTGTTGTGTCTATTTAAAATCCCTGAACTAGTAAAATGTGCCTCGTCTGACCAAATAATCTTTTTTTCAAAATCGATATCTTCTGCCTTCATATTTATAAACCAATTGCAGAACTCCAATCTGCGCTCTGCATCACCAGGATGCAGATGATGCACAAGTTTGTATTTATAGGGTTTGAATTTGTGCTTTTTCAAAATTTTCTGCACTTTGGTTTTCGGTACACCCGCCTCTTCGTCTATTTTCCTGCAAGATGTTTCAGGAGCTGTCTGAACGAGGGCTAAAACGTTGACCTCAGATTCTTCCTTGTCTTTATTGTAAGTTCGCGATCGAGGCTTGTTAAAAGATCCATATTGGCAAAGATTATTTTTAATTTTTTGAAAAATTCTTTTTTCTGGTTGTCTTCTCTCGGGATATCTAAGATAAAATAAAGCGAACCAATAAAGTCAAAATGCAGGAAGATAAAAAAGAACTAACCTGTTCAGATAAAGCTCTGCCGCCTGATCTGCATCTTCATTAGACAATATAAAACACGCGTTCATATCATATTTCTCAAAATATTCAAATTTTTGATTCTGAGCCATATTAAAAACAATAATTATAATAGACGTCAAGAAAAATTTAAACGCAATAATGCCAAAAATGACAGCAGTAATGGCTGCCTGATCATATTTTTGTTGGCGTTGCCATGGCTACCACAGCCACCTTCTCTTATTTCGATTGATCTGCTATGCCATAAATCCGTTTAAAGAAAAATGCATTTTTTCATGTTATTTATGAAAATAAATATGACTTATGGTATGTTTTTGAAAAGCTCTCGACACGAAGAATAAGATGAAAAAATAATATATAGGGTCTCCCATTTAAAAAATAGTAGGTTATGCCAATATGTCAAAAACTATGACTCTCAGCAAAAATCTGAGTACGCCACTGAATTCTACGTGAAAAAATCTATAAATACCAGTTGAAACATTTTAAATATATTTTACGATAGCTGAGTTACAGGGGGTGTCCGAAAATGACAAATTTTCAAAATCACCCTGTAGCACGGAAACTAAAATGGTTAAGGCAAATCTGTTTGCGGCCTCTTTAGTTTCATCGAAAAGTAGCACGGTGTCGCGAAAACCGCATCTCTCTATCTCTACTCATAAGCTGGAAACCCCGTAAAACCTACGAAAATGGGACACCCTGTACATTAATAAAAATAAAACTCAACCAGCCTTGTGCTTGTGTGTGCTTTGAACTTCAGTGAAGAGGGCAGAGAGGCTATTTGCATTAATTACTGGCAGCTAGACTACTGCCGGCAAAAAGACTTAATTTTGCCGTGTGTTAGTAACTCTGCACCAAAACTACATAGGGCTCGTACGGGCACAGGTGTGAGAAAAGAGTCCTGCCGAAAGTACCATTTTAAAAAACACAATGACTCTATCCAAGTCTGTAAAAGTTTTTTTTAAAGACTCTTTGTATTAGTCACAGACCCGTTGATCATGCGTTACAAGGAGTAAACGAAACAGGCATTTTCGGGTTGCCTGACAGGAGGGGTAAGGGAATTCCTAAAAATAAAACACCTGATGACCTAATAGAAGAAGTAAAGACCCACATTGAAAGCTTTCCGACTATGGAATCACATTATTGTCGGAAAAGTAGTAAGAGATTATACTTAGATCCAAGTTTGTCTATTAGCAAAATGTATGACGTCTACTTACAGTGGTGCAGAGAAGAGAACGAACAAAATTTTGTGTCAGAAATTACATACAGGAGAACATTTTGCAACAACTACAATATGGCATTTTTCAACCCCAAAAAAGACCAGTGTGAGATATGCGCCCAATACAAAAACAAAACAATCACAGAAGAGGACTACAACCAACACCTACGACGAAAAGATGAGGCAATCAATGCCAAAAATGTAGATAAAATTCGAGCCACTGAAGATGATACCTTCTTAAGCGCAACTTTCGACTTACAAAGTATTCTTCAAATACTTGCCTCTGGAGTATCCCAAATGTATTACTCGTTAAAACTATGTGCATACAACTTTACATTTTATGAAGCGGCACCCCCCAATAATGCGTTCTGTTTTGCGTGGACCGAAGTAAACGGTCAGAGGGGTAGCGCAGAAATAGGAAAGGCATTGTTAAGATGGATCGAAAAAATCCCACGAGGTATAAAAGAACTTAGTTTATACTCTGATACATGTGGTGGGCAAAATCGAAATCAGTTTATTGCTGCATTATTCTTGTATGTCGTACGAAACACTCATATCGAGGTTATACAACACAATTTTTTAGAGAAAGGCCACTCCTATATGGAAGTAGATTCAATGCATAGTGCCATAGAAAAAGCAAAAAAAAATTGTGAAATATACACGATGAATGACCTCCTTAATGTGTTTAAGCTGGCGCGCTCAAAGAGGTTAAAAAATAAAACAAGCGACCCATACTACATCGAAGAGCTACGGTTTGGCGACTTTCTGGACTTAAAATCTTTAGCGTCAACTTTCTTGAAAAATCGAAACAAAGACGAACTCGGAAATCAAGTCTCGTGGCTTAAGTTAAAAGTAATGAGGTACGAAAAGATTAAACCCGGTTGTATTCAGTTTAAGTATAATTACAGCGACGCTGAATTTCGAGTCTTAAGAGCAAAGGAAGACCAGCCGAAATTCCGAAAGATATCATGACATTATACAATTCCCTTTTGGCAATCCCTGAAAAGAAAAAAAATAGTCTACTTAAACTATGCGCCAATAACATTATACCACCTGAATATCATTACTGGTATAAATCTCTCCCAGTGGACAAGAAAAAAGTTGTCACCATACCCGCGGACCCAACGATTCTGAGTAGTGATCAACTGAGTAGTGTTAAGACAAAAATGATTTTTTTTTAATAAAAAATATACATAACATTACTTTTTTTCCAAATTTTGGTTTTTTTATTTATGACCAACCCTAATTTAAATTTTATTTCTTACATCATAAAATGCCTAAGTCATTTTTTTTCAAAAACTTTCATGTAAACTTACATCTCAGTAGGTTTGTGAAAAATTACAGCATTTCATACATCTATATTCCAAAATTTATGTACATGCAAATATTTCTTGATACGCAAAGCCTTAAAATTAAAACGTATTTTCCTAAGAACTTACTATTTGGACTTGGTCACTTTTCGCAGTAAGCCCACGATATTCACCGGAACAAAATTGTAACTCTCAGTTAACCCATTTTTTATTCTTACGTCAATTTATCTACTGTTTAACTGAAGGTTCTGGGGTAAAGGCTTAATTATAAACCGTTATCTATACTGTAACCAAGAGCTCTCTTTTAACCGTTAGGCAACTAACGATTCTAAACCTGGACCTACAAAGACTATAGAAAAAGCGAGATTTATTTTTTCGTCCATCCACAACTAAGAAAGGATACCCCGAGGGGTGCAAATTTAGATGCCCAAATCGTGTACACCAAAGGAATGAATAGCCCTTTGATTAACAATCCATATTTTCAGCAGCATTATTGGCAGCACAAGATGTATAAATCTAGTTTTACCTAAATTTATATTAGAATTAGGTTTAATTTTTTAATGTGATATTTCTAATGCTTATCGGTGTTAAACGGTGATCTTGCCGTAAAACACAAAGCATTTTTGGCAAAAAAATATGCAAAAGTTACAACAAAAGAATTAGAAACATATTAATTTTTTAAATCATATCTATGCAAAAAATGCTTATTTCCAAAATGCTTTGGCTTAGCACGAGCCATTTGTAATAAATACTGAAAATATCGAGTTTTAATTATTACTTTTATTTAAAACCCTGTATTGCGTTCTCATTTATATGTTAAACTGTAAATACTAGTTTTTCTACATATTTGCTTTCAATTTTTATTTAATTTGAGTCGTTTGGTGAATATCGGGATCTACAATACTTAATATCCGTAATTGCAACTCTACTGAACTACTAAATTGCCCGGATCGGTTGGAACGAAGGCCGAGGTGCTAAAAGAAAATGATACTAAAGCAATCGTGCCTACAAGCCAATCTACCCTAAAAAGATATCAAATAATATTTACATAAAAACTGCTGCAGATTCGCTCAGTCGGTACATCCACATCAATACAGTATTACCTAAAGTCGAAGTCTGAAAAAGAACTAATTTAAAAGTGTTTGTCGAGAATTTAATTTCGCTCCTAAAATGGGTGTCTTCGGAGGGAGCGACGCCGACGCAGCCATTTTTCGATTTTAAAGTTAAATACAAAATGAGATATCCGAGTTATGCATGGCTTTTTTTGAAAGTGATTGTAGAAGTGAAGTCTGTATTGCACTATCTATAATGGACAAAAAATATTTTAAATACATATGCAGGGTGTTCCTTTAACACCATGTAGGAAGTACATTCCAAGCTTATCTTATGACAAAAAGTCGTTATAAATATGTGTTGTAAGTTGTTTTTATAAAAAATGTTTTTTTAAGTAATTTTTTACAACCGTCTTCGTCGAATTTGATGAAACTGTAATGATATCTGAACATGTTTATTACATTTTCCGTTATCCTTCATTTTATTGTAATAAACATTTTTTTATGTTGTCCAGGAAGAGTGAGATTTTTTTCTCGAAAACGAAGAGAAAAAAGACATTGAACAAAAAAGCACTAACCTTCCAAGTTTCATCAGAACCTACGAAAACTTTTTTTGAGATATTATTAAAAAAAACCTAAACACCCTAAATCACGAAAACGAGGCAACAAAATACACATGCGTATATGAAATTTCGGTGACAAACTAAGCCAAAAATATACTCCTTTAATATAGGCATGAGATTAATCAAACACTATGTAAAACAGTTTTGGTGCAATGTATATAGAGAAACTTGTGTCAATGTTAAAAGAATATTCTCTTCCTATAAATAATATACAGCGTTCTTTAATATTTTGACATTTTTGGTTATCTTGGTATTTTAGGTAAGAAACTATTTACATGACGTGATATGGAAGTATAAAAGGTCAGGTAAAATACGTTACCTTGAATATTATAAGACAAAATTTTCCTTTAAGCTGTTAAACAGAAAAGATTTTTGTCAACTACTTATAATAAGAAAAAAAATCAGTAAAACATATCCACGCTGTCATTGCGCCTAAAACTTAAAAAAATATTTATACAGGGTGATCCAGATAACTCTTTAAATGGAACTATCTCGGTTATTTTTAGAATAAAAAAAAAATGATCTAAACAAAAGTTGTTTAATTCAATCCGCTTTTTCATATGTTTATATAATCTAAAGTATGTAAAAACCATTTCCTCCTTTCTTGTTTTTTTTTAATAATGTAGCCCATGCACGCATCGGAAAAGTGGCCCTTTAGAAACGTACACTACAGGATGTTAAACATTCCAAAAGGTACGAATTCGTAAAGAACGTCAAATAAATAAATATTGAAGTCAATAACTCTAAGAATAATATGTCAGATCAGTAAACAAACATTACCAACAAGAAGAAAGATTTTCAATTTCTGAAGTAAAATAATACATGAATAATATTAAAACTACACAACTACATAAACAAAAACGAACATCAATGTGGGCTAAAAACATCACAAAATCAATCCGGTTAACTGCCTTTTTAGCTGCAAAGTGGTTTGTCTGAAAATGTCATATTCTGAGAAGTCACGATTGTAATTGTAAACTAGTCGGTCAACAAATGCACTAAACCCATAGTTTGTTCGGTGATAACTTTCAACAATCTGCTGTGATTGTCTTGTTCTCCTAATAGAAACTAAAAACGGGACTGATCCCAGCAGCACTTCACAGTCAATCCACCCATTGACCAGAAGTCTTTCTTCTAAATTCAAGGATTTGAAGGCCGCAAAGAAGAGTTCTAGTATTAGATGACAGACCTTGATATGCTAAATGAAATTTATCTAAAAGGTGTTTTGAAAACCTATTTTTGCACCCTTTCAATTTTGTCGATGTGACAGTGGTTATAGAGACACCCAGTTGCTTTGGTATCATTTACGTGTTTCGTATGTCGCTTTATAAAACCCAGTGGTCTAAAATCCTTAAGTACAATGTTATGAATATCAATATGTAGATTGAAAGTTAGTTTTTCATAAACGCCTAGGTACGTGAAAGAACTAAGAACTTCAAGACTTACGTTATCTATGAAGGAGGTATGGAATTAATATGTGTGTGAAAACGGAGCACTTTACATTTCGAGAGAGATAATTAGTGCTGCACCATTTGACGAGCCTTTCAATATCAGACTGCACTGCTGAGGACTGGAGTCTGAGGAGACTGGTAGAAAGAATTTTAAGTCGTCTGCATATAAAAGACATTCAGAAAGTTCGAAACAAAATACTATATCATTTATAAAAAGCAGAAAGAGAACTGGACCAAGATGCGCACACCCGATGTCACAAGAACCTCGCTGGAAACTGAACCATATATGCTGATTTGCTGTCGACGATTAAATAAATACGGTTTGATCCCTCAAGATATTTTTCACAAAAACCAATTTGCTGTAATTTCCATAATAGAAGCTGATGGCAAACACTGTCAAAAGCCTTAGATATGTCAGTGTAAATAACATCGATCTGTTTGCCAGCCTCAACCGATGTCACTAAGTAGTTTTAACATACTGCAAAATTGGTAGTTGTTGATCGACCACATATTGCATACTCGTAATGTAGATTGGTACCAGTTATTGTCTACCTTCAACGTCTTTCAGCTAACAAGCATTTCTTTCATGGTTTGATTTAAGTCGCTTAGTTTGTTTTCCAATTTCCTTTACCGTACCTATTCATCGATACGTTTTTCACTTAAAGTAATTTTTCTTCTTCAAAGTGGGATATTTTTTTATTTAACATCAAGATTGTTTCGCGCGATTTCTTTAATTTCTCCTCAAAATGCTGCTCTGCCTCTGCAACATCTTCTTGGAAACTCAGCTAATTTTTTCGTTGCCGAAGTAGAAGGGATTCCTTTGGGTTAAGGGTGTCAATTAAATTTTGTATTTATTGTTGATGCTCAGCAAGTTGTTCATCCTTCTCACTGCTACTCCTTTCATAAATTTGCTCTTGGGACCTCAGAGCTTGGTTCAGTGCCCCAAACCTTTCTTCAAACTACTCAAAGTTAGTGAGTATATTTTCTTTACTTATATGATTTTCTTCACCCTTCTTAGAACAGTAAACTCGGCGATTTTCTATTACTATGAAATAGCTTCTTCTGTTAATGCAGCTGAGATTAAAGACGTTGCAGCATACGATACCTTGCCACTCATGACACCAAATTATTTATAAAATTAAAAAAAAAAACAAAAAAAAATATTATACTCAATAGAATAAATAGTGTGTCATGTTATAAAATAAAAACAGATTGTGTTAAGTGTTAAGATAATTATAATGACAGTTGTTTTGAAGAAGCAATGAAATGAAAATAAGACAAAACATCCAGTATTAAATTCTTTAGAATTTTTTACATAAATCTGGTGAAACTATATACATGCCACTAAGACCATAATTAATATTCTTTTGAAATATCTTAGAATTTTGTGAGAAAATTTAAATTGCCTGAAACTATTCTAATTTAAACATCCAATTAGCTATGAGAAAAACCGGGCTCCCACTTTTGTTTCTAGCATAGAAAGTTGTAAAATTCGCTTAAGTAAAGTTGCCGCATTAAAAATAGAAAAAGTTTCTTCCAATAATTCGCAATTTTTCCACATTGTAAAACTCACATTTTCGTGATAGTACCGTTGTTCGTCACAGGTCGGTCAGTGGCAGGGCGACAGACCGCCGCCGTTTTGTTTTGCTATATATTATTCGCACTAAAAATTTACTAGTCTCCCTGTTTGATACTTGCTGCAGAATTTCAAGTCAATTGGATAAGTAGCTTTTTAGTACTGAATTTTTAAACATTCAATAAGTTGTTTCTTAATAATGATTTTTTTTACATTTTGTTGGGCCACCATTTTTTAAAAAATATAACCATTTTATCCCCATATGACCCGTGATGGTTGACCAAAATTTGAAGTCAATCCGATTAGCAGTTTCTGAGCTATTCCGCGTATAGGAAGAATGACAGAACGACAGACTGACGGAAATGGGACACCATGTTTTTCGGGGTCCAGGGTCCCAAAAAGGCAAAGATCTGCAAAAATATCTTAGGTAATTTTTTCATCTGCAATAATTCCCTCTTACGAGGGAAGTAAAAATGTTATATTAAACTAAAAATAGTTTAGCAAATGTGTATTCCAACATGTAGATTAATCTGCCTACATTAGTTTCAGACTTTTAAAAAAAAAATATTTAAATTGGTATTTACCTTCATTTTCTATATCACCGTAATTTTAGACTTGGAATTAAATAACGACTCTGCCCAACTCTTTATTTTCTTTTCAATATCGAAGCAAATGTCAGCCCGTAATATTAAAACTCGTTTTGATAATATATTTTTCACATCCAACAAATTTCTTTACGTTCGTTAATATGTTTTCTATTCAAATAAGTGATAAATACATGCAATTGTTTAAACATTTCTGCTATCCTAATAATCCGAACGCCTCTAAAAACTAGCATAGAACGGAAGCTTTCACGGCTTTGGTCAGTTAAGAAATCATGGTTCTTGGGATTAGACCGTGTCAAATTGGAATTACTATCCGACGTTTCGCCTTCGATTGCGGAAACCGATATTAACACAGGGTCACGGTTCGGCGAGCACAAGTCGGGTATAAAAGCCCGCCTGAATCTCTTCGAGCTCATTTTCGTGAAGTAAAGATCCCTGAAGATGCCTCGTGCAATCGAAGGCGAAACGTCGGATGTTAATTCCAATTTGACACGGTCTAATCCCAAGAACCATGATTTGCCTCTAAAAGCTATTTCCTTTACAAATCCATTATTAATTTTACATACTTTTAGGTAAACTATGTACGTGCCACTGAGACTATAATTAATATAATATAATATAATTTATAACTTAAACATTGCAAAAAAATACCTCAAAAAGGCAAGGCAAGTAGCAATTTAGTTTTTTTTTAGTAAAACATACCACATTAATTAATGTTTTTGAATTTTATATAAAATTCTGCATATCTTTTGTATAATATATCATGTGTTAAAATTAACGATATTCAAAATATGGAAGGTTTTGCTGCTACATGGAGATAAAGGTTTATTTTTCAGATGTTATGACAATAATGTTTGAAGTCTGATTTACTGCTTGACACATTTTTATTTTGTGCCAATATTCTACAAAATATTTACGAAATGAGATAAAACATTTAACATAGTTTTTAAAGTCTGTTTGCTAAAATTGGAAATAACATGGTACTAAATTAAAACTTATACTCAACCATAAATAAGAATATATATAAAACTTATAATTTCTAGTTTAAATCAAATGCTCTGCATGTCTCCTATTAACTTCTTCACATTTATTGTAATCTCTTTTAAATTTCTTCTTTCTTCAACAATTTTTCTCTGAATTCCTTCAATATTATTATGTATTTTTGTATCTTTCAAATAGCCTCAAAGGAAGGTATCCATGGGCGTTAAATCTGGGTAGTTCGCGGGCCAACTGAATGTTTCATATCTCCCCATCTATACTTGATAACTATTTGGAATAAAGTCTTTTACTGGCTCAGTACTATGGGGTAGTGCACCATCTTGCTGCCAGATTATATTTTGTCGAATTTGAAGTAGTAGTTCATGGATAAAGTGCAATGTGATTTTCCAAAATTTCCAGATATCTTAACCTATTTAACTTGCCACGGATAAAAACTGGACCTCACACCTTATGGCCCAATTGCATTGAGGATAGTCCATGAAAAGCGATTGACTCAACAGCTTGTGGATTTTCATAGGACCAAACATAGCAGTTTTTCCGATTATAAATACCGGCAGTGGTAAGTATCGTCTCATCGACCCGTACAATTTTATTGGAATAACCTGGATCTTGATTAAGACTTGCTTTTATAACTTAACAAATTCGTGTCTCCTTTTTTTAACGACATTTAGTTGTTGATCTGGCCTAATTTTAAAATCGTAATATCTGTTTTGCTTTAAAGTTCTCTGAACTGCTCCGTAAGTAACTCTCTTGTTCCGTTGCTCATACCTTATACCTCGACACAGTCTCTGTAGTACGTAAATAGTAAATAATAAATTAATATCCCTTTCTTCATTTCTTTGTTTCGTCCTTTTCTCTTAGAGATGATGTTTCTTGCCATAACTTTGGGTAAGGGGTACAGTAATTGGCACTTTAAGAAACTATTGACAAAAAATGACACAAATTTTTTTTTACACGTTACATATGTATTTAAACTACTGATTACAAAATCCGTTTACATTAGTGATACTTTAACGTCTAAAACACAATAAATATCTAGTTGAACTAAAATTGTGTTATTGGCACCCAAAATATAGTTATTAGCACTTTAAAATACAATTATTGGCACCTGTAAAAAGTTAAACAAAACTACGAATATAGCTTTATTAGGTATACTATATTTATTACAACAAAGAACATAAGATTTATAAAATATTTGTCTAGTTGTCTACGAAACACGATTCTCAATATAGTTTAAACTCATGGTTGTTCTGAAACATTAGGTAAGTACGAAAAACAACATAAATCCTTCAAAACAAACATAAACTACTAAAAAAATTACAATTTTTAAAACTATATTTTTTAGGTACAATAAAGCCTTATAAAATAAAAAATGTGTCATGATAATTCAAAAACCTTTGGTATGTAGGTACGAAAAACATTACTAGTGCTTTAAAATAAATATTATTATTCATTATTTCTATTTTTACCCAATAAAAAACTTAAAGTAGTTTCTAAATTATTTTTAACGATATGTATTTTTCATACGTACTTATTATTTAAATCTTTACTTACTGTTTCTAAACAAGCTTGGCAAACATAGCTTTTTACAACTGGTGGCATATTATTATGTTTTCTAATGCATTGAGGGTGAAAATTTCTATTACAAGTATTACATTTTATACCAGAGATAATTTGTGTAATATTAAAAGTGCAAATAAGGCAAAGCCCTGACAACACTTTTTTATTATTAACAAAATCTTCAAAATTATATACATGAATAGGGTCATTCTCACTTGTTTCATTTTCAAATAAATTTCTGACATGTACTGGTTTTAACGATTTATTCGTTTCACAAGATTTATTTTCATCACACTTACTTCTTATTAAAACGTTAGAAATGACATTTACAACTGCAGACTTTGGATTTATTTTTCCAACGCATTCTTTATTTGTTTTTCCTTTTTCAGGTATTTTCCTAGCTTTTTGCGGTAGTCGTCTTTTTCTTTTTACCGAATCTTTTTTTGTTTCCATCTTTTGTTTAGCCTTAATTGGTCTATTTTTTTTCTATTTTCTTTAGCTTCTTCTTCTGCTTCCCTTTTATTTAACTTTTCTAAATTAATTTTTTTCCACTGGTCAGATGTCAATACAAACGGCAGTTTTTTTTTCCTTTTCTTTGTGGTGTATCAGGCCACATTAAATATTTTTTTATTTCAGGTGTTTCATTGGGGAGTTCTCTAAGGGTCATGGTGTTTGCCATTATAGTTATTAACTCAGGGTGATTTTGTTTCCATAGTTGCTTTCAAGGTACATGTCGCTTCATCTAACATTTCAGGTGACGTATTTTTAACAGATGGCGATTCGTTATTATATGTTTCCACTGGTTTAGATGGAGATGACATAAAAATAATTGGGATATCATTTAAATCAAAGACTTGGGCGTTTTCGTCTCTATCACCGTGATGTATATTTTCAGTTTTTTTAAATTCTTCAAATTCTTCATATGTATCCACTTTTTTTTTCATTAACTTTAATTTTTATCTTATCTTGTGCAAGTGATCTCTCTAAATTCTCGGTTCTTTCTTCCAGTATATTCGTATTCTTCGATTCGCTTTCTGTTTCAGCAACAATGTGGTCCGGTACAAAGACTTTATATATACTGATGAGTGCTTGAAAATGTTCACTTTGTGACTGAATGTTTGCAGCGTTAATACTTTCAATGCATTGAAATAAATTTTCTCCCACTATATTTTTAAATTTGGAAAAAGTGAGAGTTGTGTTTTTTAAAATTCTTGAATTTACAGTATCTTTCGGTAATTTTAGTTTGCCTAAACATTTTGTATAATCTATAGCCGATGGATTCCATGGAGAAATTCCGCACGCACGGAACCCATTCATAATTGTTTAGGGTTTTAACTGATTTATGGCTTTATCCAAAATAGGTGCTAATCTATCTTTTGTTAGTAAATTAGTTTTTCTCCACTCTAACACTCTCTTTTTCCAAAGATTTTTGATGGGTTTAAAAGCCGAAGCATCTGCAGGCTGGAGGATCCTGGTAGAGTTTGTGTATAATGCCACTAAAACAATTTTAAGTCTGGTACATAACTCACTTACTTCATATGTAAGATGTGTTGTATGTCCATCTAGATATAAGATTACAGGGAACTTTATTTCGGATTTTACAAGATGATGATGGAAAACATTGCCGATATACTCGTAAAAAAGTTCTGCTTTCATCCATCCATTTGATGAGGTTCCGACTCCCCAGTTACTTGGAATATTTGAAGTAGTATCAGCTGGTAGTCTTTTATAAGGAAACACACCTCATATACATTGCGAGTACCTACTGGTGCTATAACATTTTTTGTTTTTGGGCATAACTGAAAGTTGGTTTCATCAGAATTAAAGGCTCTCTTTGAATCTTGCAAAATATCGAATAGATTTTCATCCTTTAAATATGTTTCTATTTTTGAAAACCAACCTCTTAAATCCCGCTCACTTACTGACGCACTGGCTGCAGTTACCGTTTCTGGCTGTCTTTCAGTTAAAACTGGATGGCGTCTCAAGAAACTTTTATACCAACCATCACCTGGGTAGTTATTTTTAAATTTGCAATTTGTTCTAGGGTTTTTGTCCAGAAAAGCTTTAACACTGGACTGAAGATTTTCTTTTCTCTGCGGAAAGCCTTTTCTGACACTATCTTCTATTCATTTTACTAAGACGGTCTCCTCTCTCATATTTAAAACTGGTGGGGGTCCATGACGAATTTTAGAGAAGTTTTCACCTAATCGAAACTGCAGTGTACCACGTGGAATACCATATTTTTTTGATGCAGTTTTTTTAGGCATCCCATTTTTTATCTCTTGTAACGCTTTTTGCAGGATCTCTTCACTATATCTTTTATTATATTTCTTTCCTTCGTAAACTTTCGGCATTTTCTGTAAAAAATACGTTTACTATCCTAACTGGGAATATATAAATCGAAACAATAAAGTCGATTTAGTTATTGGCACACACAAAATCCAGTTATTGGCAGGGTGCCACTATAACTTAATATATTTTTGTAAGTTTTTAAAATAAAAAACTCAAATTTATCGTAAGGAAATGTAATGGGCTAGAAAAGTTTAGTAAAAAACGTAGGAAATGTTATTTAGTAATTGGCACTTAGTGCCAATAATTGTTTATCCATTCAATCCACTGGATAGTAATTGGCACCTGAATTAAATAAAAAGGGCGGGAAAAAATCACCAGCGAAAGCGTTTTTTTAAAGCCTTAAACGATATTTATTGTACACATAACCATATCAAAATTTTACTTAAATCCAAAATACTTAAAATCAAGCCAAAATAGCAAGCCTACCTTATGAACTTTACTAAAATTATCCTTGATTATGGAACACACACGTCATGTACTTGTTCATATAAGTGCAACAATACTAACTGTCAAAAGTAGTATGATGCAATTACTGGATGGCGAATGGCAATATTGCCAGATCTTACTCCATTTACCAAAAACTGTGTATTTAATATTGGAATCTTAATATATCCATATTTATGAAAGGGTGCCAATAATACCCTGAGTGCCAACAACTGTACTGTTTACCCTGTTCGTAAAAATTATATTTGGTACATACGGTATTCTCTTAACATTTTGAACATTTTTCCTATATTGTCCTCGAACAATTAAAGCTCCACCATTTTGAACCGTTCAGCAATCGAATAGCTCATTTTTTTTAGTATTAGCACAAAATAAAAATGAGGCAAGCAGAAAATCAGACTTCAAATATCAATTTCATGACTATCAAAATATAAATCTTTATCTCCAGGTACCTAAATAGGTAACCAATTATATCTGAAAAATCGTAGTATTTCGTAATTTTAAAACCTTCCATATTTCGAAAACCGTTAATTTTTGGTACAAAAAATATGATGAAATTAATATTAAATTAAAAAATGCGGTATATAGTTGGTATTTGCCTTGCTTTTTTAAGACACTCTGTATACTTTAAAATAAAAGCATATAAAAAAGCAGTTCGAATCAAATAACTTTTGTTTGGAACATTTTTTATCTAATTTTAAAAATAACCAAGATATTTCCATTTAAAGAGTTATCTGGATCACCCTGTACATGATATTTATTTTATCTAGTTATCTCATAGGTCTGTTTTTTGAACATGTGTAAAAGAAGGAGAAAAATAGAAATCTCGTAAAGAATGGTAACGTTGTGATCGTGCCTTTTCTTCTTTCTATTCTCTATATAGGATATGTATTGAATATTGGGGCGATTATAAGATAAAAATGTGTTTCCGCAATAAATTTATAGAACGGTCTGATTTAATGTAAGTAGATATGGGAGGTTCTAAAGGAAATGGATTATTGTTTTGAGCCATACGCCCCTAGGAGAAGGGAGTGTACGAAAACAGGAGTATGTTTTACCTTTTTTTTCATATTTTATTTTTTATTGGTCAAAATCGGATTATTAGAAAATTTTAAAATATTTTAATGTCCAGTAAAAAGGGGAAGGATAGAGCATAATAATAATATTTTACAGCTCTCTTTGGTGATAGGTCTACAATGCCCTGAAAATTTCCCGCAATGCCTTGACAATGTCCCGAAATGTCTTGGTGATGCCCAGCAATGTCCCACAATCCCCCCTACTTGTCTGCTAAAATGCCCCAGCAGATTACCACTCGGGATACCTAATACTTAAAAAAAACAATTTCACATTTAAAGAAGTCATTATCACCCAAATACTGCTGTTTTAAAAATCCAGATCATAATTACGAATTCGATAATTTTCAAATGATCTTTTAATAGAGCTTTTTTCAACCCTCTGCTTCTATGCTCACGCAAAATTATATACTCTATTAGATAATTCCATTTCCGCTAGAATAATTTTAATAAATCTAATTAACATAACATAAACACCCTCGAGAAAAACTCAAAAGCTTCTTAGAGTGGCAGTGGGAATTTTATGCCGTTAATATAGTTTGTTAATTAGAATTCTCTACAACTTTGTTTAGGTTAAAAATGCTCAAGTGTCGATAAAATATGTGTCACAGCCTCTTGAATGTAATTTTATGCAAAGTTTTATTTAAATTACTGTAATTTCGAGTAACTTAGACAGAGTTGTAGGTAATTCGACATACAAAAATATGTTTTTATTTCTTTCCTCCTAAAGGAAAGTAGTGTAATCGTGCAAAAATCACTCGCCGAGATGTAACGATCTTCACGGTTCAGGCTCTCTAGATGCCAAAGGATATGTTTTCTCATTTCTGCTGGTCTGTCTGTTTGAGGCATAGCTAAAAAACTACTTCTCCGATCGACTTCAAATTTTGGTTAAAAGTTAAGGCTCTTATTGGAATAAAATGGTAATATTTTGGTAAAAATCCAATATGGCGGAATAAAATGGCGACCTAACAAACTAAAAATTTTGCAAAAAAATTAGTTGTGATATGGGGATGAACTGGTAGAATCTTGGTACAAGTCCAATGTGGTGGTACAAAATGGCCGCCTAATAAAATATCTAATAAATCAATTTAAAAAACTACTTCATCGATTGTTTTCAAAATCAAAGTAAATATATTTAAAAGCAGCAAGTAGAGACACATTTGACGGGCATATAATGTATAATTTAAAAATCGGTAAATTTCCTTTACCCGGAACTTCCCTTGTTATGATTTTTTTTCCATTTATTAATAATAGTGAAGTTTGACCCAATTTAGTTCAGTATATGTATAGTCACAGTATATATATATGTTACATATATTGTCTTTTCGTTTTGATTGGGCGCCCTTTTGTTGCTTCATATTAGATTTCTACTAATATTTTGCCATTTTCTTTCAATCTATGCAATCTATGCCACATTTGACAATTGGGCATAACTACGTCAGGTTGAATTCATACCAGTGTATCCTATTTTCCTATTTAACTTTTCTGCAAAATTAAACAAGATCTTTTTACCTTGACTTTTTAAAAATTTTATTTTCGCCATCTTAAACTGAAACCCGTATTATTACGTACTTCGTTGGTCCGCAGATATTTCCAAACCCCAAATAATACAACGGCCGGCGTAAGTAAAGACTAATAATACATGTTTCATGCTGGATATAAAATCTATATATGTGTCGTGAGAATGCAACAATAAAGTTGCGAAACATCGACAATTTTATTGGATCCTAACTCCAAATAGTACAACACTCTAACATAAAAACAAGAGGGTCGTTAACGAAAACGATTTAGAAACTTAATATATGAAAAATATCTATGGACCAACGGTGTAGGTAAAGACTGATAATATGGGTTTCATGTGGGATATAGAATCTATATGTGTCCTGAGGATGCAACAATTAAGTTGCAAAACGTCGACAATTTAAAAAAGACTTGTTTTTTTTTACTGGATCTTAACTCCAAATAATACACCACTCTAATAATTTTTTTTAATATTGTTCCGCTATATTGGATTTCACCAAAATATTATCAGGTCATCCCCATATGATCCTTAATTTTTAGTCAAAATTTGAAGGTAATCGGGTAAGTAGTGTCTAAGCTACGTCGCGAACTGACAGATAGACAAACAGACCGACAGACGGAATTGATAAAACATATCTAGGGACGCTAAAACGTAAAGATGTGTAAAACCTGAGAAGGTGATTTTTCAAGATTATAAGCATTTTATTTGGCCGCCATTTTGTTCGGCCATCTTGTATTAGTAGCACTATTTTACTAGTTGATGATTGATTTATTAAGCCGCCGTTTTGTTCCGCCACTTGGATTCGTACCAATATGTTACCAGTTGATTCCAACATAATACTTGAGGTTTTTACAAACTTTGAGATAAATTGGATGAGTAATTTTTTAAGAATAATTTTTTTAATATTTCACTGGGCCACCATTTTGTTTTGCCATATTAGATTTTTACCATACTGTTACAAGGTCAACCCCATATGACCCTTAATTTTTGACCAACATTTGAAGCGAATTGGGTAAGTAGTTTTTTAGCTACACCGCGAACTGACACAGACAGACAGACAGACCGACCAACGTAATTTGAGAAAACATGTTTTTCGTCATCAAGGACCCTGAAACGTGAAGATCTAAAAAAATCTGGGAGAGTGATTTTTTCACGATTATAATACTTCCCTTTTACGAGGGAAGTAAAAAATGGATTAGTCTGCTACATATATAGTTTTGAGACATCCTTTATAATTAAATAGTAATTTTCTATAAATTATGTAACGAATCCTATAACTTTTATATTTAACATGTTTTTCTATCTCGAAAATTAAACCAATATTGGTGGTGGCGAACTACAAAGAAAGGCTCCAAAGCAAAAGCAAAGAGTTATTTGAGAGTTTA
Organism: Kuschelorhynchus macadamiae; assembly: GCA_030620095.1. Classification (NCBI taxonomy): domain Eukaryota; kingdom Metazoa; phylum Arthropoda; class Insecta; order Coleoptera; family Curculionidae; genus Kuschelorhynchus; species Kuschelorhynchus macadamiae. The sequence goes on from JAUTXW010002996.1 coordinate 126,941, forward strand.
AAAAAGAAGGAAATTTCAAATGCAAAAATCTGTCTCAGCAAAAATTATTATTACTTAAACTTATATAAAAATTAATGGATCTTATTATTATAGCATTTGACTGAACATGAAATTTAGTTTAAAGTAAAAAATACGCAAAACAGATTAACTAAACAACTAAATCAAAATGGTAACAATAGACCAAACCAATAACAATTTTGATGATGTAAATGATGTGTTCAAATCAAAAAAATTCCATCTCGCTGTTAATATGTCTATGCTTTTGATCAGGTGAAAAATAATTGTTTAATGCATACAGAAGTTGAGAAAAGCAATATGTTCAAAAAAAACTACAATTTATTGAAAACAACCTGTATATCAAGAATTAAAAGAAATTTACAAAATAGCGGTAAAACTGATATTTTATATTTAGGCGTTGATTATCTTGGCTACAAAAAAATAGGTTATTTTGTAACAAACATTCTGTAAAACATATTTGTTGAACTAGTACTAGACAATACCGAAATCTACACCTGAGTATCTTAATCTTTATTCAAAATATTTAGACTTAAAAATTTGCATGTATAAGTTCGTTTGTTCAGTAGTTTATTTTTAAAGCTCGTCATGTTTACAAAAAAACGAGCTAGGTAAAACCTGGTTTTTTAGTAAAGAAATTCTTATGATGATTATAAGATATCTTATCGCACGATTTTACTTACATGTCTAACTGTTGTATAATGAGAAAAATTCCTATAAATATAATTTAAATAATTGTACCCAATATACAGTTTAAAATTTTTAGGTTGGCAGTAAATTAGAATGTTAAAAAAAATAACAAGCTTAACACCGGCTATTTTTATTTTTTACAAAATTACAGGGATTTTCAAAAATAAGGCCCTGTTCAATCCTTGTTAAAACATGCTAAAATGCTGCTAAATGTCCGAAAATTGCCTAAACAAAAATAAAGTACCGAGCTTGCAATTTTTTACTGATGTTGCTTAAGTTTGTAAGAGCTAAACCTATATTGGATAAAACTGAAAGTAACATTGTCGTAGCTAACCAACGTTTGATTACATTGATTTTGCTAAATTGCTAACACAAGGATTTCGTTGTTATTTCTGACAACGGGCAACGTTCGAATTCCAAGTTAATTAAGTATAATCTTAATAAAATGAGAGAGATATTACATAGATAAACATAAAAACGTATAGATCCGTTATTAATTAAAATTAAAAAACGTCTGTTCTGTTGTGCTTTGAGTTCAAAATTAAATTTGGTTCTTGTTTCAATTATGAAAATGTACCAATAAAAAATAGTTTATTTTAAAATTGTAAAGATTTTTGTTTTTTTTTTCAGTACCTCATCTGGTTTAAGAATAATATTTTTTTTACTAAAGAATACTAATTTTAAAAATTGTGGAACTCATGATCGGTACTAACATCAATTATTGCGTAAACCCTCGAACAAGGATGGTTCAGTAGAACATAAAACATTAATTTGCTTATTCAAAGTTAGTATGTAAGTGATTGGATATATACCATACCATAGCGGTTTGATATATGATAACTGGGGCACAAAAAATACCCACTAAACCTTTTTTTATTAATTATTTTGATGGGGTTAACTTTTTCTCAACTGAAATAATACTTACTAATAAAAAAAGCAGACACATTTTGCATTAATCTAACAAGACAGAAAAATTGAAAACGTTTAATATATACAACTAAAATTAGTAGCAAAACACGTATAAAACTGAATAAAATGCAGACAATCGAGTAATTATAAGTACAATATTATTAATTTGTTGGGCCGTCCATGTCCCGTGCCAGATTCCTTAACTTGCCTTGGCAAACTGTACACTACATTTCGAACTTGGAATTAAAAAAAGGCCTCCCATTCATTTAGAATTGAATTTGCCAGATTATCCGCATTGATTGTGTGTCGTGACGGTGAATAGTTGTAGAAGATACACGGAGATCACTTATTTCCTTATGTTTCCGTAACAACATATTGTTGAAAAAAATGTTAGACATGGAATATCAAATGCCATTTTTGATGACTTCCTCAGTGTCAATCCAAAATGAGAGGCTAATAAAAACTCTACAGGCCTAAATGTATCTTCCCCTATAAATCATCGTCCTCTCTATGAATGCAACTTTTGAGCTCGTAGATGAGCAACCTGTCCATTGTTGCAGCCGCAGCATCGAGCTGTAAGAAGAAATTGGGCAAGAGTTCATCTAAATTGAGGACTTGCTGAGGATGAGTTGCGTTTTAATTTGTGTAATTCGGATGGACATATTTTAGTGTGGAGAGAAACGGGTGAACGTTATAGGAAAGAGCAAATGAAGGCGAGAGTGACGTTTGGAGTAAGTGTTGTGACTCTTTGGGGCGGGATAATGAGAAACGGAAGAACGGAATTGGTAATGCTAGTTGGTTAAAGTATTAATACTTAAAGATATCGAAATAAATGTTTGAGAGATGTTGTTATCCCCTTTACAAGGAATTTTGTTCATGGATTCATGTTGGATGATGACAGTGATCAGTAACTCAGTTCCTTTCAGCAGAAAATGAATGGGCGATCGCCTGACATGAATTCAATCGAGCACGTTTGGAGTCACTTAAAGTTATATTTAAAACGGCAAGGGAACGAATTTCAAAATATGGATGATTTGGCAAATGCAATTTGAACACTTAGTGGACATTGTGACAAGGCGAGTTGCCGAACTCGTGCAGGTCATGGAAAGCCCAACAAAATATTATCCATTTACTTTAATTTACTCGATTGAAGTTTTATTTGGGTGTGGCTATTGATTTTAGTTGTATATATATTGAACGTTTTCAATTTTTCTGTCTTAATAAATTAATTAAAAATGTGTCTGCTTGTTTTTGTTTTATTAGTAAGTAGCATTTCGGTTAAGAATTTTACCTCCAGCAAGATAATAATATATAGTATATCAAACCACTTACGTACAACTCTGTATAAACAAAATAATGTTTTCTGGTCTAATGAAGCATTTTTGTTTAAGAGTTTACGCAATAATTGATATTAGTTTCGATGTGAGTTCCAATGTTTTTAAAATAACTATTGTTTAGTAAAAGAAAATATTCTTAAACCAAATGAGATATTGAAAAAACCAAAAACGTTCCGAGGGAAGACACAGCTCTTCAAGAATCAGAACAATAAAAATGCCCATAGATAGTTTCCTGACAACTGCGCCATAATGAAGTTGGTCCACAAAAAGTTTTTCCCCCCCTGTATAATTATTTCCAGGAATGGGACGGAAGTACAAAAACCAAAACAAAAATTTTCCTTTCCGGATATGTTCCTGTTTTAAAAATCCTTTAGGGGAGCTGAAACTTACGAGGTGTCAAATATGATGCAAAATTTTGAACTATCGAAACTCCCCTGAACTAGGAAGAATTAAAAATTCTTGATTATATAAATTTTTGTTTAGAAAAATATAACAACTGAACTTTCAACAACCGAAGACCATGTTCGTATTAAGTTTATTTTAAAGGATGGATCGTTTTTGAAAAGTCACTCTTCTGAAATCGATTTAATAGAACTTCTCTTTAGTAATTGGCGTTAAAGGGTGCACACACGCACTCTAGCCTAACAAGAACTTAATTCGGCCACAGTTGAGAGGCAAGAAAGTTCGACGAAGTTTCGGAAAAAGGAACGCCAAGACAGGACTTAAATGGGATGTTTTTCAAGAGGTTTCATCAGCCATTCAGCGGAAAGCTAGAAATTGTTTTCTCAAGCGAACGAAAATAGAGGGTGTGTTTATGTCTCTCTTCTAGCTCACTTTTTATGTGTAAGTTAATTCACTTTTACGTTTTAGTGTCTATACCGAACTCTGACGCCCTTTCGGAATTAATTTGATCGACTGAAGTTTGAATTCGGGGTCACCTTTTAACTTTCAGAAATTTACCAGTCATTTATTGTAATTCCCCCATTACACTGACTGAGCATATACAAGGCGTGAATTAATCCATACATAAAAGTTAGGGGGGAGGTTGACCTCAACAAAAAATAAGAAAAAGAAAGTCATATTAATAGGGGTGAGCAAAGGCTTTACTTTCGGGATACAGGGTGTAAACATTTTAATTTTTTTTTCGTTTTTTTACACACCTCGCATATGTATCTTATGTACCATGTTTCCCGAAGTGGTTTGTCAAAAGTCAGATTCAAAATATCCGAATAAGTACTCATCATTTAGTTAGCGTATTTAAGAAACATTTAACTAAGATACTATAGGCTACCTTGTGGCCACCTGGTGCAAAAATAAATAGGTTTTTTCAATTGAAAAGGAAAACCTTGAGCGAAACATAATAAATGACCAGAATAACCTCAAGATATTCCACGTGAATGCTCAAGGATTACGTAACAAATCTGATGAACTCTCGTTGTTTCGAGTGAAAACAAGTATTATGTAGTATGTGTTAGTGAACACTGGGGTAGTGACGAGATTTTGAACTGTGTTACTTTGAATAATTATATATTGGCGTCTTCCTTTTGTAAAACGGCACATATCCACGCTGGTATCCTGTATATATGTGCGGAGAGATGTAGAATACAAGATTATTGGCGTTAGAACTTATTGTATAGAACTAGATGCCGAATTTTGTGCCATTGATTATTGTCAGGGTAAAATTCTTATTTTAACATTATATGGATCTTGTTCTGGTTGTGTTGACACTTTCCAGTAGTCACTTGATGGTCTGCTCCTCGATCTCTTCTTTGCAGATTTTAATGTTAATTTTCTGGGAAATTCTGCGAGTCTTGCAGAACTTATCTTGATTTTTGATAGTTTTGGCATGAATGCAACCATCTCTGATTTTACTAGAATAAGTGGTACCTCCGCTACCTGTATAGATAATATAGTAACGAACATAAATAAAAACTGTTTTTCTCTGGTGTTGTCGATCCATGCCTATCCGATCATTATGAGCAGTTTATCCATTTGAATTTTGATATTCACATAAAACCCAACATATTAAAAAATAGAAAAATAACAAAAAAGTCGATTCAAAATATGAAACAGGCTTTAGTTGAATTAGATTGGTCAAAGTTTTATCTAAGTGATAACGTTGAATATATGGCGTCCTTTTTGACTTCCAATTTTCAAAATTTAATTCGTAAAAACTTTCGTTTTGAGAAAGTCAAAGGTAATCATCCTCAAACCGTCCGTTGGTTTAACAACGAGCTAAAAGAAAAACGGGAAAAAATGTCAACTGTTAAATTTGTGAGTAATGTAACTTGCAATGAAAATTATAAAAGAGTATATATATTTTTACAAAAAGATTATAAAAAATGTATTATGGAAGCAAAAAAAAACAAGCTTATAGTAATTACATTGCTACATCGAGAAATATATCTAAAAGTACATGGAGGATCATAAATTCTGAAAGGAATCTTGCCACATGCAACTTTGGCGAAACACAATTAAAGGCAACTTTCTATGTGTGGCATCGGAAATTATCCAAAAACTGTCTATTAGCGATACATCACAAAAAGAAATTTTATCTAATATACTATTACTAAACAAATCTTTTGCGCTTCTTCCAGTTACTGAAAATGAAGTACTGCGGGTAATTCATTTACTTCAAAAGTCAGCATTTATTAATGAGGCTAGTGATTATAGACCTATATCTATTATACCAATTTTCGGAAACGAAAAACTTTTTTGAGTCAAATAGCTTGCTTGAAACGGCGCAATATGGCTTTAGAGAGGGCCATTCCACAGTTTAATCGGTTAGTAGGATAGTGCAGAACATAGTCGAGGGCCTTGAAGCAGAGGAACATGTAGATCTTATATTGTGTGATCTCAGCAAAGCCTTCGACTGTGTTTCACATAAACTACCCTTTGAAAAATTATATCGGTATGGCATTAGAGGAAGACCTCCAGACCTTCTGGAATATTACCTTTCATCAAGGAAGCAGTGCGTTTGCCTTGGAGATGATATATCAGAATTTGGTATCTTGGAGAGTGGAGTGCCCCAGGTATCCGTCCTTGGGTCTTTTGTTTTCATTATATACATCTGATCTATTTTCATACCTATTCCCATATAAATGTGTTTGTTATGCGGATGATACATCCTTATTTTGTAGTAATAAAAATATACACGATTTAAAAAATGACAGCAGACAATTGGCCCTTCAGGCTGACCATTGGTTTTCGCAAAATTGTCTAAAGTAGAACGCAGGAAAAACACAGGAGATCACTTTTTCAATAGAGATATCATGGAACATAAAAGCGCTGTTATGGGATTAACACTTGACGATATTCTTAGTTAGAGTCCCCATATAGAATCTCTACGCGGCAAATTATCTTCCGCAATATATGTTATAAGAAGATTGAAACCAACACTAGACCGAGAAGCGATCCTTAATATTTATTACGCACTTTTCCATGCACACATTTGTTATGGTGTCACTCTATCGGGAAGTGCGAGTGGCTGTACTCAAATTTTTAAAATACGAAAAAAGGCTATCTGAGCGATTGTGGGATTTAGTAATCATGACCATTGTAGGCCTTACTTTAAAAGCCTTAAAATCTTGACTTTACCAGCATTACATATAATTAACCAATTGATAGAAATTCACAAAAATGTCGATACATTTCTACGTAATTCCGATATACGTAATTATGGCACAAGATCGGCAAGTTCGATTAGACCGACCAGATATGGATTAAATAAGTCTATAAAAAGTTCTTTAAATTTTGATTTATATAATGTCTTACCATTAAACATTAGATAGCTTTCAAAGCATAAATTTAAAATTGCAATTAAAAGATATCTCGCGTTGCATGCGTTTTACAATGTTTCGGAATATTTTAAAATTACAAACAATGAATTATTTAATTTTACTTAAAATTTAATTGTTATTTGTTACTCGTGTCGTATAAGTATGTGTAGTATTTATATTTTATTTTGTACTATATTTTACTTTTATGTTGTACTTGATGACTTGCTACAATTGTAATTTGCAAAAAGTAGTCAAATAAAGATAAGTCTATATCTATGTCTATAGTTAAAATGATTTTTAATTCGAATTTGGTACCAGAGGGATGAAATAAGTTTAAGATTTTTTTTCTATACAGGGTAAGTATTTTTTTCCGGGGGCCACCATTTTATCCTTCCCGAGGTTTTTAAATAGCCAGTTATGTGTAACTTTCTAGTTCCTCAGATTTTTTCGTTACTTTGCTTCGTTTAGAAATTTTAAAGGTCATAATGCTCGTGGCAAATAGTAAAATTTTAACGCTATTAATCTATGAGCTTCAAAATACCTATGCATGAATGGACACTATAATAAAACTTTTAAGTTGCAGTCTATCGAAAAAATCTAGGACGCAAAAAAAACAGACCAGAATGGGGAATTTTACCTTGTTTGAAAATGGCGCTGCAGTAAACATTTCAAATGATTTTGAAGCGTCATACGCGCCGATATTATGCTAGCAAATCACTATTCTTTTTATTAAATACTTAATTCATACATGCCAAAAAATACACAAGAAATAAATTGATTAAATCGGTCTTAAATCTACAGGGTTTCTATGTTTCTTTGTTAACAAAGCACGGCTGTTGAGATTAGAGTAATCTCGTACAACCGAATATTAATGTTGCCCTGTTGTCAAGAATTTCATTTAAATCTTCTCCAAAATTAAACATCTTAAACTGTAATATCCGGAAAACCATTTAGAAGTCACCGATGGCGATGGTATCTAATTTTTTTTTGTCATAAGTTAAAATATTTGCAGTCAAACGTCTAACACCCTATATATCCAGTAATAGAGCGGCTAAATATAATACCAATTACACAGTTTATATTGTAATATATTTCAATTTTCTTAATAAAACGAAGTCTTATTTCGAGGTAAGTTTTGGATAATTTGTTAATAAAATGGCTTAACAGAAATTTCTCGTAGTGAAACTTTCCCTTTATTAACAAAGTTGAAATAATAATATATAAATTATGCGTACAGTTTTTACCAAATGATTATATGCTTACATTATTAACAGTTTTATCTGTGGGTGGTGGAATTCGTCTCCAGAGAAGTTCCGGTCAAAGGCCAACCCACCGATTTTAAATTTTTTTCTTTTTTTGTTTATTTATAATATATTGTTATAATACTGTTTACATTATTATAATTAATATTATGATTTTTATTTTTTATAACTTTATTTAAATATTCTGTAAAAAATATGTAATTTATTATTTTCCTTAATAAAAAGAAGGTTTTATTGCAGGAATTAAAATTTTACCAACTTTTTAAAAACTTTATTATTCTGGTCATTTTGTATTGCCGCAGAGGAATCGCACCTAACCTTGTATTAGTTTTTCCCTGTTTCACACTTGACTTTTTTTAGCATTTATTTAGGCCACTATTTTGTTCCGTCATATTGGATTTTGAGCAAAATGTTACCATTTCATACCTGTATGGTCCTCCATGTTTTGCGCAAAATTTCAAGTCAATCTGATAAGTATTTTCTGAGCAATGCCGCGCATAGCGGAACGACAGACCGATGGAAATTTAATGAACCTGTTTCTCGTGATCTAGACATCCTAAAACGCAAAAATCTGCCAACATCTGGTAGGGTGATTTTTCACGATTGCTCTTATGAGCGAAGTAAAATTAACACTATAGATTTTTGTAAAACTTATTTAGTGGAACTACTGCCATTAGTCATAGTAGGCCGTGTATCAAATTTGTCAAAAACAACATTTTTGCATCATATATATTGAAAACGAAACGAAGTTTACATGCATTAATAAATTATTTAGAGAGAGTGAGCAAGTGAAAAAAATTAATGAAAATAAAGATATTTTAACCAAAGCATATAAAGGGTTTTCACTTACTTTGACAATACCGTCGACAAGTGCTTCAGTGGAAAGATGTTTTTCTTGCCTCAAACGTGTAAAAACTTATTTAAGAAATACAATATCTCAAAAAGACTTCTCTAGGCAATATTTCAATTCAAAAGAAATGTCTGGAGGAGATTAGGGCAACTCATGCATTTTATGAGGATGTTATAAATAAATTTGCTGCTATGCGGGATAGAAGAATTGATTTACTATAGAAAATTTAGGTAAGTCGTAAAAAAATATTCTACCCCTTCCACCTATAAAAAAAATTGTGGAAAAAAAATTATTGCGATATTTTCTTGCTTCATTTGCACTTCACTTACTTCTTCAGCCGCAAGCCGCCACTGCACAAAACGGAATAACTCTGTATAAATTATCTTGAATACTCTGGCAATCTACTTTAAAAATAATAAATTGCCTACATAAAGTAAAATACAAAGACCTTAAATGCAATTCCTGCAGGGGTCCCCTGAGGTGGGTTTAAATACTTCAGAGCATCAGCCCTGAAGAGACACATACGGTAGTTTATTTTAAAATAAGAATCAGTCTATTTTCGGGGGGCTTCCGCTTACACCGAACTTAATAAGGCGAGTTAACGTTATGACTAATTTTATCAAAAGCATTGCTGAAGTCTGTGTAAATGGGATCCACCTGTACTCTGATCTAAATGTTCATGAAGGTAGTCAGTAAATATTCGCATTCAACGGACTGTCCTCTTAGAAGCTCTTGTTGCTCTGATACTGATATTTTTTAATAAAATATATTTTTTAGACTTTTGCGTTTACTAATTATTTAGGTAATGGACGATAATGTGTCGCATCTTTTTGTTGTTTGAACTTAAATATTGAGACGAACATTGCTAATTTCCATGTACTTGGAAACTTTCTTCGTTTTAAAGATTAAACAGAATAAATTTTAAATCACTTTTCCACTGGGAGGAACCGTATCCTAACAAACTTGACTAGACACTTTGCTTACCCATTGCTTTTTAATAGATACGTATCTTCAAAATCTGTTGGGATTACAGAATAAGTCACTTTCCCCAAATCTAATATAATTAATAAAATTTATTTGAATTAATCTGTTTGACTAAGTTCGCAAAAATTTAACTAAATCGTAGTTCGTTTTTATACTTTCGTCATTTCTTAAAGATTTTGTGTTATAATTTTTATTGTATTAAATCTGCAGTAAGTTGGAACGTGTTCCTGAATAATTTTGTTAATTAGAAAATAGAAACTGCCCACCAAGCTGTCGATGGATTTATTATTAACTTCAGCATGCCAGTCAAATCTCGAAATTTCACGACGTATTTCGTTATAATTTTCTTTTTTAAAATTAAAGTAGGTATTAACATTAAAGTGCAAATTTATATAAGAATGATGTGTATCTTCATTTGTACATCTATACAAGAATGATGCGTATCTTTGGACACAAGTGCATCCGAGGATTGACTGATCGGAGTCAAAAATTTGTTTATTAAAATTAAAATGTTAGATGGCATAGAGTTAAGGTATGAACTATTTATAATTAAATAAAAATATACCTTTGCTCTACATTATAAGGATCCAAGTATTTGCTACGTATCTCCCCTTTCTGATTAACAAACTAAAATCGTCACATACTAACAACAAAGTATTTTTGTCAAATCTCATATTATTCAATTTTGATGTGCAATTTATAAACGCATCCATTAGATTAGAGGGGAGATAAATATAACAAAATAGTAAAAACTTATAGTTTTCTAAATTTAACAGGCACTTCAACGACTTCGGCACAATTTTGAAAATATAGAGTTAGACAAGCATTATATTTATTTTTGATCGCAATAAACATACCACCACCGTCCGATTTTTTACTATTATTACTTTCAAGCACACTACTGAAAAGGGAGTATTGATTTAAATCGACAACCTCGTGGTATATAATAAGTTATTTAACCGCCAAACCACCACTTGACACATAAGATGTCCTGATAATGCGTAGAGATATTTTGAAGTTACGTTACTTGGTCCGAAGACTCCTTTCATTTTGATAAACCACGTTAAGCGCCATTGTTCGAAAACAAGAGCAACATATTATCTTCTGGGTTGCTGCTTATACACCCTAATCGAGTTTTTTGGCATTGCTTGTTTTAACCTCACGAATTCAGACATTGCCATTCTGGACCCAGTGAAATTTACAGACAAAATCGGTTGACACATCATTGTAGTTATATAATCGTCTATTATAACGATTTTATAAATGTATCGAATGCAATAAACAGAGCGTTTAAAGTTTGAAGTACTCACTAAAATTCAAAAACGTCGTATCTAATCTCTTTTAGAGGATAACGTCTTATTAAACCAATATAATTTCTATATTGTTTGCGATATTTTTTGTGGTTTATTTTCAATTTTATTCCAAGACAAAAGTACAAATTTTATTTCTGCACTGGAGAAGAGACAATTTGTTCTATCTGCTTTTTGTATTTGCTTTAAAGGGACCATTTTGGTTTTTTCGCAAAGTGAAAAATACATAAATGTACATTAACTCAGCATTTTCAACCTTCGGGGCCTTAAAAGTTGACAATATTACGCTTACACGTAATAGACGTTTTCTATAAGAAGTAAATCAAAATTTAACTATTTTTTTTTTACTTAAAAATGTTTTGATCTTCATCTAGTACTGTCGTAGGCAGATTAATCTACACGTACAATTTCTTAGATCATATGTAGTATAACAAGTTGCGATAAAAACAATGTCAGAGGATACATTTTTATTACTTGCAAGATAGACTTCTTAATGAAAACCATTTTTTCTTGTAATTTGTAAATGTTAATGGAAATCTTTCTTACTTATTACATTGGAAAATTATTAACTATTTTTTTTTAATTGTATGTAATCATTACAGTATATTTTATTTATCTAAACTTGCAATGATTAAATGATAATTACTATATGTGTGCTTCTTATCGATAATGTGTGAAAAATGATACTTTAAATTGTTTTGCTTTGTCGCTTACGAATGTTCCGAGATACAAGAGTCGTGATATTGTTATCTAAATAGTTCGATATTAAATTCGTGTAAGCATAAAATATGTTTTGCTTGTAGCTTAGAAATTATAGAACATGCAATCAAATGTTTCTGCTTCTTTGAAATATCGTTTGGTTTGCAAATAGCACTAATCGGTTCTTGAAACTGTTTATTGGCTAGTATTTTTATTATTTGTTATTAATAAAGGTATTAGTAATAGGAATCTTAATTTAGCGCACAAAAAACTGCGAAATTGTCGCACTTTTTTCCTTCCTTCCTCAAAAGCATGCGTTGTACTGAAAATTATCTTGTCTTTTTTAAAGTAGATTAAATTTGAATAAATCTACACCTAAGTGCAGCCCTGTACTTTCAACAATTCCCAAGAAGAACTATCAATATTGTCAATTTTTTCCCAAAAATAAAAAAAAAATAATTTTGGTTGTATTTCCTGCTAGATATCTCAAAAGTCACTTATACCACAATAAAAGTTAAGAGTAACGAATTTATAATAAAGAAATCATGGTTCTTGGGATTAAACCATGTCAAAATGGAATCGCTTTCCATTTTGACGCGGTCTAATCCCAAGAACCATGGTTTCTTAATTGACCACAGCCGCGGAAGCGTTCGTTCTATAAATGTATAATACATTTTTTTATTTTGTTGTTGCTTTTTGATTGTTTGTATTTTATTATTATAAATTTTCCAATTCCAATTAAATAGGCTTTTTGGATAAATGTAGTGACAAAGTGAAAAAGTTAACTCGTAGACCCTGGGACTCACACCTATGATCTCTCTCATTCTAGGCGAACGCTCTGACCAATAGCCAGCTACGACAATTTAACTTATTCAATTTTATGTTGATGCATTATTACGGTAATGCAGTCTTCGGCGGCTACAAACAGAGGAGGGTGTTAAAGTGAAACGGGACCAATTCATGATTATTAGATCTATATATCTAGCATCCTGTTTAAAATCACGATTAAAGAATTTGGGGATATTTATATGTTTATTTAGTGGTAATTTAAGCACAGAATAGACACCTACACAATAGTTCTCCAACTACTTGAAAGAAAACAAATAATGGAAAATTTTGTCCGAATTCCTCCTCTACGACACTACCTTTGAGGCCTGCACATCATTTTCGCAGATAAAATATAGACAGGGTAATTTTTGTTATCATCGGATATCTCGTCAGTTCTAGATGAGGGCGACACGACTTTTGCCACCGGAAATTTTGCACAAAGCGGGTCACTTTAGCTTTGCTTTCCAGCAACTGCATCCCCCAGTGCATCTTTTCTTGAACTTACAACTGAGAAATTTGAGGAGGGTTTCGTTGTTATTTCTATTGCTATTAATCCGTGCTGGCTCGCTGTCCATCTGCAACTATTTGGGTCTTTAGCTTCCCCAACCACATTTGGGCTTGATGGTATGTGCGGTAGAAATTGGCAGCCTCTTCGGTTGGGTGCAAATGAGCTAGTATAATGTTCTGTCGCATGTAGAAGTCATTTGTAAAGCTGTAAATATTAATAAACTAGGCCTATAGAACAGTTTTACAGTTTTAGCTAACTAATTGTACAAGGTAGCCCGTTTATTGTTGAACTGTATACAAAAGTTAACTCGGGTAATTCGAGTATTTAGTTTATTTTATTTTAATATATACAAGATAAATGAGGCACCGTGTATGTTTATTCGGATTGATGGGTTTGTGATGCAACGTTTCAGATGTATTGACATTATAGTATATAGTATAGACCGGTATATTTAAGGTACCTTGGCATTTTTTTGAAACTGTCCCTGAGCTATAAAAGAGACAAATTTAGTTTTTATTTACTGTCAAGTACCTAATTCTCAAAATAAAAAAAATTATACAGTGTTGCCAAATTTTTCGTATAGTTATTTTTCTCAACAAATGCAACCCCCTGTATGTTATGTTAGATCTAAAAAGAGAACTAAACGAGGAGTTTAACGATATATAATAACATATGTCTGCGATACACCGTTTTAGACTGAAAGACGAGTATCTTCAGTAAATTTAATTTTTTTAGTCCAAATGGGATTTCCAAACATTGTTAACTAAATATTGTTATTTACAAAATGATTTACAGTTGTTTTGCATTGTTTATAAGGTGTGTTTACGAACTATATCTTTAATAGTACCCCACAGGTCATTCTATTCTTTGTATTGTGCTTTAATATTGTTTTTTTTTTAATTTCTGATAGGAGCACAATCTTGCTTTAAAATTAAATTTGCTCGTCTTCCAGGAGGCACTCCATATTTAGTAAGGGGTTGGATATTATTTAGAAGGCCCAATGGATGCTGGGAACTTAATTCTGTTTAAGAAACACTGGACCTAGGATTTATATTATTGCACATATAATAACATATTTACCGAAGTTGGCCTTGAACGCAACTTTTGTTTTTAATTACGGGCATAATTACACAAATCTTTTAATTGTTTAACAAGTGTATAATTAAGTAGTTTTTCAAGCTGATTTTTTAAATATTTTATTAAGTCGCCATTTTGTTCCGCCAATTTGGATTCGTACTAAATTTTTACCGGTTGTTTCCTACATACTACTTGATTTTGTCAGTAAATTTCAGATACATTGGATAAAAATTTTTTTAGTAAAATTTTACTAGGACGCCATTTTTTTTGTTATATTTGATTTTTACCAAAATATTACCAGATCATCCCCATGCGACCCTTAATTTTTCATCAAAAGTCAATCGAGTAAGTAACGTTTTTAGCTTTGCCGCGAACAGACAGACGAATTGAGAATGTTTTTCGCCATCTAGGGACCCTGAAGCGATCTGAAAAATCTCAGAGGGTGACTTTCTTACGATTACAATACTTCCCTTTGACGAGGGAAGTAAACATTCACCGGAATGCAAAGCATGTCGTTGTTAATCCTACCATATTGCGGTAACATTATATGGTATATTGTCTGGTGTAATCACAAAAGTTACATCATTTCAAATTATTGTTTTTTTTGTTGTTGGTCTCCTTATGCTTCCACAAATTGTAATATAGTTCGTTTAGATTTGTTTTCTATTTATAATCAAGGTTTAATATTTAACCCATTACTTTTAGCTGTGTATATAACTTAAAATAAGAATTATTTAGCGACTGATTGACATTAATAAAACGTGTAAAAATGACATGTTTTTAGATTTTTTTGTAAATATTCTTGTTAAAACTTTCTTAAATTTAAGCTGAATATAATAAATATATATTTCGTTTGGTTTTAAACAAAACTGATTGCTAATAACAGAATTACTATCATATATATATATATATATATATATATATATATATATATATATATATATATATATATATATATATATATATATATATATATATATATATATATATATATATATATATATATATATATATATATATATATATATATATATATATATATATATATATATATATATATATATATATATATATATATATATATATATATATATATATATATATATATATATATATATATATATATATATATATATATATATAATATATATATATATATATATATATATATATATATATATATATATATATATATATATATATATATATATATATATATATATATATATATATATATATATATATATATATATATATATATATATTTTTTTTAATTTTTTTTGCAAATAGTCAGAGAATATTGTATCGTTCTGCGCTTAAAAAATTGGTTGGTTTTAAGAAAAAGTTAATATAAACAAAGTTATAAGTACCCTACAAGAATTAGTTCTGGTGCTCAATGTATGTCTTTCGACAGTTAATATATGAGAATTCAAATTTTGGCTATAGTTGGTTTAAATTCAACATAGCATAGTTCGCAATTAAAACTTTGGAACAAATTAAGACGGGATTAGATACTATAGTGATTATGTTCCTGAGTATAAAATTTGTTTTGATTTTAAAGAATAAAATTATAGTGAACATATCAAAATAAAATTATTTTCTATTACTTGTCAATATCATTACTTTGAATTTTATTTAAACTATTGACTCTAGGTCAAAATTTCAAATTACATTTTCTTCGCTAGCTCATTTTCTAAAAAAAATTAGTACCCTTAATAAGTCATTTAAACTATATATAAATATTAGACTTTACATACTTATTTATGCTCATTTAGGTATTTTTTTTAATCTTCCGTAGAATTCTATCAAGGAAAGCATTATATTTTTGAATTCCTCAAATTGTTTCTAAAAGAGTTTTGCTAGTTTTTATCTGTTGTGTGTATTATGTATGTATGTATGTGATGTGATGATACCTTTCGGTCCAAAATGTGTTTAAAAATTTTATTGCTTCGGTATTTATTCAGAAGTTTGACACATATTTTATTTATCTCTGGTGAATTTCTTATCAAGAGTAATTTATTTTAATATGTTTATTTTTTTATAGAAGGTCTGACGTGACAGCAGTAAATTACTTTATGTGAGTAAGGTTGACATTTTGTTTTAAGAAAGGATACAAAGAGAAAAGTTTATCTTTAGCTTTTGAATTACAAGTAAAAGACGTTTCAGGATGTAACAAATTAATACATTTGGAATCCCCTAACCTGTTACTTTATTTGAAGTTATAATTAATTAAAAGTTCTGTGTCCTTTGAACTCTATTTATAGTATAGGTATCTCTGAGGAAGCAGACATTTTCTTTGATCCCATCAAGATAAGGAAGTAATAATGTTTTGCAAATATATTATGCGTAAAAGGGGACCGGCACGTAAAATTAAAAATTTTCGTATTCATTTAAATATCTTATTATTATATTATCTTATATGTTGCATATACAATTGACACTCAGTAAATTTAGTTATTAATTGGTATTCATTTAAATACCTTATGACTTGTTTACTTCCTAACTTTTAATTTCGTTGTATTTCTCTTGTAAACATTGGCAAAATGTCTGTTAGCAGGCAAATGAAAAAATACGTAAATTTGAAGTAGGTATACAACATTTTTGAGGAAAGGACATTTATTGTTATTCTATGAGAATTAACCAGCGCTAAAAATAATACATTGTATGCTGCGGGTTATGCAATTCATCTAGTTTTTGAATTGTTTAATAGAATCGCTGCCACATTTATATTTCAAAAGATGTCCTTAGGGTGTCATTTCCTTTGGAACAGAAAGTCTAGAACCTTCATAATGTATCTCTAGGCAACGTGGGTCAGCATTCATATATCAATACCTAATAAATTGCCCTAAAGTGCTAAATCGAAAATCTGGTCATTTAAATGGGGAAAAAGAATAGATTTAAGCATGGGGTTTTACTTGTGGTAGAATTAAATATAATGTATAATAATAATACAATAATAATATTTTAAAAGAAACATTTTTTATGGTATGAAGTCTATGATAGAGCCAGAACCTGTTTAATTTTGAAAATTTCAGTTGCACGAAAAATTTACAAATACAATTTTCATTTACTACGTTAAAGTAGTCTTTACGAAAATGGCAAAAAATCAATTTCAACCATTTTTTAAAATTTTTATTTATTTTTTTGTACAGGGTTTTTGGTTATAAATGCACCACACTACCAACTTCCTCATTTATACAGATACAAAAAAAGTTAAATATAAAAGTATCTTTAAGTTGAACAAATTTCTTTATTATGTAGTTTTTAGATATACAGGGTGTTTCGTTTTTCTGGAACCAAAATCAACTTTGTTTTTTTAAATGAAACACACTGTTTATTATCAACTAGAATGAAAGAGTTTTTTTATCCCGATTCCAACGATATATAGTTTATTAATATTTGCTTTAGTAGCTTTTGAAGTATTTCGATTTGAAATGTCATTAGTTGGCAATAACATCTGACGATATTACTATTTTGTTATCTAAGTTTCCCAGAATTTTTTTAGTCGTCATTACAGACAAAACTAAAATTAAAAAAGTTAACCTGTCTTTGCTGGGATTCGAACCCAGGACCTTTTTCGTCTTTAGCGAAGAGCTCAACCAGCTGAGTCCTGAAGACAGTTCAACCCCATACTACGACAATTTCACTATTCAATTTTGTTAAAATAAAATACAATCAAATAGCAACAACAAAATATCACTTCAAACGGAGACCCTTATTATGATCTTAATATGATGTGGTTTCGAGAGATTTTTCATTTCTTATTAATATTATTTTAAATTAAAAATATTATTTTTACTAAATAATAGAAATTTAAATCACATTGTTTTAAAAACTATATATTACAATTACTATTTAAATTTTGAATTGTTCAAAGTGGTCACCATTTTCTATTATGCAACTCCTGTAGGCTCGCTTAAGCTTTTCCACTGCCCCATTGATTAAATCTTGATTTTCTGTGTTTAAAAGCAGAACTTCTCGGGTTACTGTATTTTCAATTTCCTGAAGCGTCAGTTGCTGAAAGGAATTCACCTTATCTTTTAGATTACCCCAAAAAACGTATCCAAAGGTGTCAAGTCGGGACTGTGAGGTGGCCATCTTATAGTCCCAAATTTTCCAATCCACAAAGGAAATCTATTGGCTAAAAAATGTCTCACAGCAACAATTTTATGTGGTGGAGCACTGTCCTGCTGCCAAGCCACATCATTTAGGTCGAGGCCAGGAAATGTTTGAAAAAGAATCGCCATTATTTCATGTAAGAGATTTAAATATCTCGTACCTGTCAGAGTGCCATTGTAAAAAATTGGATCTATTATTTTGCTCCTTAAAATGCCACACCACACATTAATTGTTTGACGGCCAGAAAATTTTATTTGCCTTGTTGGATGCGGATTATTTGTTGCCCAATGGTGAGTGTTTTTTCTGTTATAAATACCACCAGTGGAAAAACTAGATTCGTCAGTCCAAAAAAAAATTCGTCAGCATTTAGCCTTTCCATCATATTTCGACAGAACTCCAACCTGACTCGTCAGTAAGAAATGGAACTTTTGTAAATTTATAAGGGTAATATTTATGTTTTTTTAAGGTTGAATAAATTTTCCAAGAGCTTAAATTTAGATGGCGATGTGCCTGAGGGACGGAAGCTTCAGGGTTCTCTAAAACAATAAACAATATATTTGTAAAAAGGGGACATCCAACAAACCTTGATATCCTTGAAATTGGAGTAATGGTCTACAAAAATAAGAAATGAAGTGTAGTAAAGTTTGTTATAAAAATTCTCCTTACGGGATAACAAGAACCGTCGACGCAATCAAAATTTTTCCTTGGAAGGGCCAACTTAAAAATAATAAATCAATTTACTTAGGGTTTTATGAAGTTAGTATTTAGTTTTTTTAATTTATGGGTATTGTTAAAAACACAGACACACATAAATACAGTGCTAGAACTTTGAAACACATAATGAAAATTTTATGAGTATTTTTAAAAATTACTATCTTTAAAACTTTAAAAGGCATTTAACTGCGGTTTTCTACAAATAAGAAAATATCTTATGGTTTATAAGTGCTTTGTACTCTATTTCAATTTAGCGATCTTAATTTATAAACAAAATTTGTATAATAATACAATGCAATTTTTTCAAATTTCATATCTTCCATATTTTTTTTAATGATGTTTTCTGATTCTTATTGAATGTGGGACAATCAGTAGTTCAAAAGTAAAAACTGAATGGGAGGATTTTTTAATAATTAACGTAGTTGCAAAATAATTAAAATTTTATTAAAAATCCAATTTTTTGATAAGCACCTTGTATCTTAATAACACTTTGTCAAAATGGCTCTTAAAAATGGTTATTAGAAAAAAATTAATATATTATTTAATAGAGCATTTGCGGATATATATTTATGAAAAAATTTCTTATTAGAATAATACAAGGATTCACTTTTTCACTCCTGACAATAGTTTTAAACGATTTATACAGTCAAAAACTATAATTACACAAAATTTCAGAGCTGTAATCAATTTTTGATTTTTTTTTTTATTAAAAATATTCATTATGATTAAAAATATTCATTAGGATTAAAAATAAACGTATGAGTCCGCCCGCCGCTGCTTCTCTCCCCGGTATGGACTTCCGGCTGCAACCTTGTTTGCCTATCATTTAGTAAGGAGCGTTTTTACAAAAAAAAAAATATTGCACCTTATCATTTCTAATTTTTGTAGCGTCAGATCTCCGTCTTTATTAAAACTAGAGAGAAAAGAAATGCCGATACCAAAGGACCAAAAAGGTAGCCTTACCTTGAAAATATATCTATATATTTAATTCCGTGTCTCTATCACGTTCGTTTGCCAAAATCAGTCGCTGCTTTCTTTGGAATGAATTAGTTGCGGTTACTTTATCATATACTCTTTTAAATGTGTGGTAATTTGGTGTTACCCTCTTTGGATATAATCTGCAATACTCCACTTGCGCTCTTTTACGAATATAACCACATTTAATAAAAACTTCATAAATTTGCCTTTTTTTTTCTTCGGTGTAAACCATGATTAAAATTTAAATCAAATAATATTTTAAAATTAACGCAGAGAGTGAATTTCAAAAATATTTAGTTGTCATTCTTTTATAAGTCAAGTTTAATATTTTTGTTTTGTCAAAGCCAACTACGAAATAAGCAAAAAATATTACTTAATATATTATATTATTAATGTTTCGAGTACTAATACTACAGAATTATCAACAAAAAATATTAACAAACCTTATATCGTTATAATCGGGATGTTTCAGCCGAAAATATACAGAGTGTTTTATGAGAATAATATTAATAATACATATATATATTAATACTAATATTATCCAAACGTCATTACCAACTATTGAAAATTTAAATCGAAATATTTCAAAAACTACCAAAGGAAATATTAATAAACCATATATCGTTGAAATCGGGATAAAAACTCTTTCATTCTAGTCGTTAATATACATTGTGTTTTATTAAAAAAAACAAAGTTAATGTTGATTCGAGAAAAACGAAACACCCTGTATATCTAAAAACTACATAATAAAAAAATGTGTTCAATTTAAAGAAACATTTATATTTAACTTTTTTTTGTATCTGTATAAATGAGAAAGTTAATAGTGGGGTGCATTTATAACCAAAAACCTTGTACTTATCAAGTAGTATCATCTATAATCAAGGTGTTTATTAAAGTGTTACTTTTATTTAAGTAACACTTTAATAAACACCTTTTTTTAAGTTTTTATTTCTCTACGGTATGTAGTACCCGAGTCACGTGTTTATGAAAGTTAATTTTATCATACGTTTGTTAAATTTTAAGTAGAATTCTTAATTTTTATTAAATGTACAAACGTCTCATAAAGGGTAGTTTTAATAGGTATGAGGGGTGTTTCTTAATATGGTTTTTTTAAATTTTAGCTTCTCCTTTAAAGTTTTACTTCTACTAGAACATTCGAACAGGCTAAGCAATGCTAGACAAAAAAGGTACTCTTGTCTCTATTTAATCAATTAACCGAATCTTGTTTGGGATACTTGAAACTGGAGGTGTCAATGCCCTGGCCAAGGAAAAAGTTCGAAAAAAGGCATTTGAATTGTGGTAGAAACACATCAGGGCCAGATAACTTTCCTTATTTAAAGTACAAAAAAACACGTTTAAAATAAAACGTTTTGCACCAGAATAAGACAGAATTTCGGATGAGAAATCGTTTTTAGAAGCAATTTAAGATTCTTGGTCCGATTTTCCCGTTTATAACATTACTCAGAAAAACATTTTTTGTGGTCTATTGTATTAACACTTAATTTTAAATATTATGAAAACGGTTATATTTATCGATTTGAGACAAGAATACTGTTTTTAACCTAAAATTGATTAGACTTCTTGAATATTGCAGTAAAATAACAAAAAAAATTATAATTAAAAAAATATTTTATGAAACTCCCCCACCAAAACTATTCTCTATGAGATTTTTTTTCAGTTTCATTTCACCACCATAAAATTTGACATGGATGTAGTGAATTTCAGTAAAATGTGACTTTTGCAAAAAAGGTGTGATTAAATAAAATCCTTTATTTTCATTTGTTCCATCGTCCTTAAACCGTGTTTTCGATACTATGTTAAAAGGATCCTTTTTCTTATTTTAACGGCTACTATCGGCTTTCGAGGTTTGTTACACCATTTTTTATACCCTGTAACATTGCCTATCCAAACTTTGAACCAAAAAAAATATACCCAATGAAATTAGCGGAGTTATACTTTCAAAAACTAACTAGAGGAAAAGAAAATCAATCGTCACATATTGTAGTGCAGTTTTAATTTTTTGATATAAAATAGGTACTTATGTATTTTATAATTATCTTTGCAAGCTCTGCTTCTGAAGTGTTGTTTTAAATTAAAGCTTTGATGTTTTCTTTATTATGCGTCCTTAAGTTAATTTAAAATAAAAACCTGTTTTATTTCAAAAACATAAACTTTAATATCAAAGTAAAATTAGTGCCACTGGTACACGATGGGCTTTAAGAAAGTCTTTGTGCTATTATTTAACTCAAGCAATTTATCAGACCATAAAGGCCTATAAATAAAATTCAAGTTCCTTCTGGGTTTTTTTTGGAGAACTAAGAGAATTCAAAGAAGAACTCGGAAGATATACTTATCAAGAAATATATTTTGGGTGACTAAGAGAAGTAAAATTGTACCTGATTTTTGAAACGTTTTTTTTCCTGTTCCAGAAGAATCATGTTTTAGTTGATTCGTCCTTCTGGCAGATCATCGATTTTAACTAACCTTAAATTGATTTCTGGACACCCAATATATTCAGCAGACTAGTCGATGTAATAGAAAAAAAAGTGCAAGACAAGCAAAAAACTTGATCATAGGGAACACCTTCAAATGATACAGGTTAGTAGTTACAAAAAAATCCGTTTTTTTTTCAAGAAAAGTTGATATTTCGAAAAATAATGAATATTTCGAATAAAAATTGATACATCAGGTTTTTTGCGATTCTAGTAAGGATTACTTTAATGTAGCAGACAAAAAATAATAACTGTTTTTGTACATTTTTGGAGTAAGCGAAATTTTTTAAAAAATTGCAGGATCTAGTTGTAAGTACGATTTTCACTTAAAACGGTTTCTTCCCCATGATATTTGCAATATATAGAGGGAGTTTCAAAAAACATTTGCCAACGTTTAACGGGAGATTTTTCCAAAGAAAATAAGACAGAAAGTTCATATGAACAAGAGTCCGCAGATGTTTGGTTTTCGTCGGGGGTGTTAAAGATAAAAAAAATTATGATTTTTTTTTAGTAATTCCGAAACAGTAAGTGCTGTTTGATTAAGATTTGACACAACCCCATCGATATTTAAAGGCTATATTTTAACAGTATTTAGCAATTTTTATTTCTTATAGGGGTAGGTATGGGTATCCATCCCTGACTCTCTTATTAAAAAAAAGGTATGCCACGGACTTTTTTTTTTACTTACTATCAAGGAAAAATACTCAAAAAATATATCTTAGTATTTTGTGATACAAGTCGTTTTCGAGAACAAAAAAATCCGTTTCCATGTATGCCTCTGGCACCTCTGCTCCAGTTTTTGTTGAATTATCAATTTTTTTTTTACTTCATGTTATGTGTCTTAAAAATACGACATTTGCGGATATTATCTATTAAAACTTTTTTTCTTTGAATAATCCAAGGAATCACTTTTATAAAGTTTTAAGCAATTCTGACTTCAACTAAAACTGGACCAGAGGTGCCAGAGGCGTGTGTCAAAATAGAATTTGTTCAAAATGCGATTTCAATAGCTCTATACTATTTTTGTGTTGCGGCATTATACATATATTATTGTACCAGTTCATAATTTTGTATTAAAAGCAGCGAGCTGTATAATACCGAGAAGAACATACAATGAAAAGCCATTCAGCTGAAATTTTGTAAAAGGATTGTATAAATTGATTAGTCAATCGCCTTTTTGCTTATTAAGATCTCCGGTCGCCGCCTGCATATTTTTGTATTATCGCATTTATTTCTTTTTAGTCTAATTATATTTTTACTAGCGGGTACCCGCGACTTAATGAATGGGAGGTAAAGGATGTAAAGAGGTACTTAAAGTGCCTCATTTAAGTACCTCTTTATAAACCACGTTTGTTGTTGCATTCTCTGGCTGGAAAAATAGCCAAGCTTGTACGCGAACTTACTCTAGAGCATGCGATATAGAGTTGACTATGGGAAAAACAATTCTAGCGCAAGTCTACTCTAGCTCTACTTAAGGATTGCCCTTGTGCTTTGTTAATTGTCCTGGCGAAACAAAGCTTTAAAGAAATCTGTAGACGTTTAAACTCAAAAGGATAGTCTGATGTAATTAAAGGGATACGTGGTATAAAAACTGTTTCTCCCAGACAAAGGCCAGAAATAATAGTATACTCTATTACATTGTTTTGTAATGTTTTAACCTGTAGCCGAGTTCGATTACATAATTTTGGTGGTTTTAAATTTCGAATAAGCGTCACTGGTGCCCCCACTTTTAATGTTACCTCCTGAGGAGGGATTCCTGAAGGGTTTAGAGAGTGTAGGAACTCGTCAGGGTAATTAACAGCATTTTCTTGGTCTATAACTACGTCTATTGAGTAGTATGATAATTGTGGAGCAATAATTTTTCGTCTGCTGTGCTATGGCAATATAGCTCGTTCTTTAAACCAAGAAGCGGTTTTATTTTGACAACTTTTGAGTCCACTATACACATTTAAGAGGTAGTTTCGCCCTCTTAGAAACTGAGTTTCGAAAAGTCCCTTCTTATCAAACCTCTGCACTCTAAAATCAAGCTGTTTGCACAAGCTCAGCTTTCGACGGCAAACGGTTTGAGAAAGATCGCAAAAATTAATCAATGACATGATTTTTTCAAAAACCCTGTATGAATTTATAAAAAATCTTGAAATATGCAATAAAATAAAATAAAAAACACGTGTTTAAGTGTTTTTCGGAATAACAAAGGGTTTTTTTAACAAAATATATTATAATATTTAAGGGATTACCCCTTTGGACACATTGTATGAATTTTTTAAAAATCCTAAAATATGTAAAAAAAATAAATTAAAAAACACGTGTTCAAGCTTTTTTCCGGAAAACTGCCCGTTTATTAAATAAATAATATTGTAACATTTAAGGGGTGGTGAAAACCCTTGGAATTTTGCGGTTTGAGCTGGAGCGTGATGAGTGAGTCAGTCAACTAAGTCTTTTACATATTAGTATAGATTTATTTTCAATTGTGTATTATTGAAATTCAACACAATATTTATGTATTTTTAATTGCCCTAAACGATAAAGCTGGAATTTTTTTTAAATCAGTGGCGTATCATTTTTATATTAAGATTGTCAGGCATAGTTATCCATACCTACGCCCATGATACATGAAATGAAAACAGTTGAATACTGTCAAAATATAACTTTCAACTACCTATGTGGTTGTGCCAAATCTTAATCAAATAGCTCTTAGTTTTTGGAATAATGAAACAAATCATAATTTTTTTAGTTATTTGAAATGAAAATTTTATTATCCGTTTCCTATGTTTAACAGTATATACTCAGTTACATGTTTCCGGCATTCTATAAATATTTAATTTTTGTACATACATGTAGTCAAAATATTACTATATTTATTTACAATTCATTTTTCATTCCAAAGAGAGTTATAAGGACCTAAGGTAGCCCTAGTAATTTTTGATAGTTACAAAAAACGTTATTAACCTATTATTAGTGCTATTATAACATAAGATGGGTTCATCATAATCGACAGTCGATTAATTGTGATGTTGAGCCAACGACCCAAGAACAAATTTAGTACGCCTTTATGCACAATGAAACAATTTAAAGATGATAGAAATAACCCAGTCTTAAAAGTAAGACTTCACATTTTATATCTACCTAAATATTGAGATAAAACCGAGGATAAAACACAAATCCTCGCCATGTGGGCATAAATCATAATACTTTATTTATTTGACTGCCCTTAGAATGCATATCTACGCAATAGGTATAATAAAACACCATAAATATTTTAGGTAACCATTTTAATAATTTCGCAGTGCATAATGCAGTAAGAAATTTATAACTTTAAGCGTGATGAATTTTATATTACTAAAATATTTTATGGTATAGAGGAAAGTTCATTAGACTCCTATGCAAATTGACGAAATAACACCACTTTCGAAATTAAATTGTAGTCCTCTTAATTCGATGAATTTGTTTTATATGATTAATACAAACACCTTGTTGCCAAAATTTAATATAAAAAATTGAATTGAAAATATAAGTATTAATTTCTAGTGCATTAAAGATTATTTTAATCCTAACTTAAAAGGCCTAGTAGACTCTTCCTATACAGGTTCTCCTAGTAATTCTATTCCATGGAATATCTTAAGTCAAAAGCTAAAACTTTAAATCTCACATGATTTTTCATGTGGCCTGATGCCAAATTGGTACCACAACTTTTTTTAATATCAGTCTGTATATTTTTTAAATATATGAAATCTGTGCATTTTTCTAACCATGTAGATTGAATGTTAAGTTTTGTCTATAAAATACCTATAGAATATTGGCATTACATTTTGTTTGGACCTTATCGAAACTTTAAATCGATATTTTAAGATTCGCTTATCTATAATTTCTAGGAAAATTGTTAAGAAATAGGGTACCTCTGCATTAATAAAACTAATTAAAATTAATTAAGTTAAAAAATGTAAAGCATATATTATCGAAAATATATATATATATATATATATATATATATATATATATATATATATATATATATATATATATATATATATATATATATATATATATATATATATATATATATATGTAAATATGGTTGTTTGAATTTTCTTAAACCATAAATAATATACGATAATGCTTATGTTTCTTGGGTATAGGTTTTTTCCTGTGAAATGAAACTACGCATCTTCTTGACGTTTCGCCCGTCCTAACAGGCTTTTTCAAAAGTTCTTTAATTATTTTTCATGGCAACCTACAAGTATTTAACAAATGTAATATTTAAAAAATACAGATTGTTAAAATATTTTGTAGAACATGCACATTCATATATTCTTAGGAAAAAATTAAAATTTAATTATATAGCTAGAAGTAAAAAAACACAATAAAAAGTCAAAAGACAAACAGGAAATTAGTACGTACCTCGGAAAATGTTATTACTTTATGCATATATATGTTTATTTTTATACTTGTGTGCTCCCTTGGCGACTAATTTTTTAAATTACCATACTCCTAAGACATACGTTTTTTGTTCCTTTTTTATTGATTTACTCTATAGATGGAATTAGAGTTCAAGATAACGGTTTGGAATGTATTGTAAAATTAATAAAATATTTGTGACACTATGACCATATACATTTTGTTATTTTGCATGTATCAAATTGTAATAAATTTGACTTGAATTTCCAATGTCTTGCTTGTCATCTACTGCATATTTTTCTCTTTTTATATGAATCATTTCTTGTATGTGTATATATATGTATATATATATATATATATATATATATATATATATATATACATATATATACACGTACTAGAGAGTTGAGAGTAATAAGTACTTTTTCTTGACCAAAACATGTTGATTATGTAGATTTTACAAGAAATGAAAAAAAATTACCTAAATACGTTTTGTGAAATTTTACTGCCGTTCTTTTTTGATAAATTCTTTACAGCAGAAGAATGTGGTTTCTGTTTGGGATTGACAGTGTCAAAAAAGAAGTGGTTCTATTATGACACGGTCAAATCCCAAAAAACATGATTTCTTAATTGATTATAAGTCATGAATATTGATGTATTTGAATGTAACTTTTCTCGAGTTTTCAAATATCTAGTTAGGTTTTTTTATATATCTGTAAAACTATGCGGGGTATGCAAAGACGAAAAATCTAAATAAGTTGTGTTTATGTAACAAATACAGATTATAAATGCTAATAAAATATTTTTTTTTTAAATCAGGCAGATTTTTGTTACTAACTGGATAATTAGAACAATAATAATTTAGAATAGCAACGATAACAAAATATTTGTACAGCGACATTGTTTGTGCGGCCATATTACATTTTTAAATTTTGATTTATTGGCTGAGAATTCTTAATTTATACATTTTAGTATCCCCAGACACCGATGTTAAACCCTGATAAAACCAGATATAGCTAACTTAATTAATTTTTTGACAACATAATTATTATCGCCTTTAATCAAGAATCTTACATGCTATGCATAAGAAAACAATATGCCAACATAAGGATTGCTATTATCGTTTTACTAAACAGGTAATCAAATTCTGAGGTTCACTTTACCTGCTGAAAAAGAAACAAGCAATACAAAATTTGCTTTTGCCGATTTACAATAGCTTCTAGTAGTTATTAATTTACGGGCTTCCTTTGGATTACATTTTTTCGCTAGTTTTCTGAAAAAACGTCTGTTCTTTAAAAAACTTACAAAAGTTACTAAAGTTATTAAACCACGGCTCAAACACTCATGAGGCGGTGTTTAATTTTGAATTAGTACCGAATTGAACGAATGCACTAAAAATATACTTACCGTGGTTTGATTGAAATTGAAAAAATCGTTTTGTATGTTTTAATTTTTATGTCTAAAATAATTACCTAATCTTTAATCGAATTTGTGCAAGCCTCTATCAATGCAATGTCATAAAGATATAATCTGTTTTTATAGGCACCAAAATTATAAGAACTGTTCAAATTTACTACCAATTGACATACAGGCTTGCTTTTGCTTAAAAATATACAAAAGCAATAGCTCCTTCCTACTGAAAATATATTTCACGTTGTTCTAGTATATCTAGCTATCGATTTGGAATTCGGGTTATATATCTGATAGTTTGTTTTCAATCTCAATGTAAAACATGAAACATCGATCTCTCAAAATTGCGGGAAAGTCGTGGTTTAATGATGCTATAGCTACCTCGCTATATTCAGATTATCTTAATAGAAGTCTGAACAACCAGTGTTTTGATTTTGCTAGCTTTAAGTAAATACTGTTATAAAATTCCGAAAAAATTAAACAATTAACTTAATATGATTCCCAGAAATATAGATTTCTTTAAAATTAATTTAATCATGATACATATAAGTACAAAGTATCAGCTTTCTTATTTTAAATAAATATTTTTAGATATTTTAGCAAATCTTCTAAAGGCAAGCCCAACAATATATATAGTTTCCCTGTCAGGTGCTAGGTTTTTGATAAATTCTCATTTATTTTTAGAACTTCACCTATATTTATATAATTTTAAGTTTTTATTATATTATATTAAGAAAATGGTGTACTAAGTCTTGATAATGTTCGTACCTTTTTTAAATGCAACTCCCTATATGTTATCACATATTTAAATAGAACATTGAAAGGCGAAATCTACGATATTTATTACAACGTTTCTGATTTATTGGCAATTGTCTTTAAGCCGTTTTATTACTTCCCTCGTAAGAGGGGAGTATTGTAATCGTGAAAAAATAACCCTCTGAGAATTTTGCACATCTTTGCTCAAAAACTCTTATCCGATTTACTCCAAATTTGGCTTAAAGATCAAGAGTCGTATGGGGATCAAATGGTAATATTTTTGTAAAAATTTAATGTGATGGAACAAAATGGCTACCCGTTCAAATGTTAAAAGAATTATTCCTAAAAACTAGTTATCCACGTTACCCAAAATTTTGTAGAAAAATGGGAATGAACTGGTAAAAGTTTGGTTTCAATTCAAGATGTTGGAACAAAATATCGGCCTAATAAAATGTTAAAAAAATCAGTATAATAACTACTTTATCGATTGTTTTCAAATTATGCAAAGCACCCAAATGTGACAAATATATAAACTGGTAAAATGGTAATGCGAATCATGTATGTAAAAACAAAATGGCGATTAAATAGATTTGGTAAAATTCTATTTCCTGAAATAAAACATTTTTATGGAGGAAGATAATAGACTAAATAATTTGTTTTAAAATATATATATATATATATATATATATATATATATATATATATATATATATATATATATATATATATATGCATATACATATATATTCGGCCAGGAAATGTCTTTATTTACGTTTTATTTTTATTTGACCAAGTTTTTGAAATACTTTTATTTCTTCATCATAGGTCCTTAAAATTTTACATTAGTTAATAATATTGAAAATATATGTTTCTAAACTTACATTTAATAAAAACGAAAAAGACTTGAAGGGATTTTGAGAAAAACGGTTGTTTAAATCAGATATTTATACATAAAATTTTGATGTCAAACGCTAAATGATAATAAAGAATTTATTTTTTGTTACTGAAGTGTGGCAAAGAAATCATTGTTTCAGATTTAATGGTTATGAAAATGTTCATATTGGAACAACTATGTCATAAGAACGATATTGTTTATATAGGAAAGCAAATTTTAGAATCATTCTTATAATTAATTATTATTATTATTAGTGAAAAAGAGTAAATTGACCTTAAATTTTAGATATCTATTTCTAAAAACGTTCTTTTGGTGCTATATTTTCTATGTGTAATATTTTAGTTTCTTGAAAACTGCCCGTGTGGCCAGTATCAATCAAATATTTTGATAGTGCGCAAGATATTTTGTTTAATCTTATTTATTGTAATTTGACGTTTGACATAAAAATTTTAGGCAGAAATATCTGATTTAAACAACAACCATTTTTCTCAAAATCCCTACAAGTCTTTTTCGTTTTTATTATATGTAAGTCTAGAAACAAATATTATTAATATTATATATTAGTTAATTTGTTTAAATTTTAAGGACTATGGATGGACGGAGGATGATGAACAAATAAAAATATTTCGAAAACTTGGTCAAATAAAAATTTCCTGGCCGAATTTCCTGTGATTTTCTTATTATAAAGTTGCATCACCGTTAATCAAGAAAATGGCACATGAATGTAATCTCAGATATAAAAATATATTAATTAATTACTAGAGATTCAATTAGGTAGAAAGCATATATTTTAAGGAAGATGTCCATATTTGCTTTGGTGAAACGGATTGTTGTATTCCAATAGCTGGAAATTACCTTATACTAGAAATTTGTTATATAAGAATTTGAAATAATTAGTATCTAATTTCAACGTAAGTCATATAGTAAATATTTGCAACAAATAAATATAATAGTGATATCTAGCTGTTGTTAAACATGTTAAATCTTACTAATACACTTCATCCATATATCCTTTAGTAATTCAAGTGCAACAGTTTTTATTACGTCTTGATTCATAAAATATATTATCTCTGTATAGGCATAGCGGAATTCTGTACGAGAGAAGTTGTGAGTAAAGGCGAATTTATCGATTTTTTATTTATTTTTACATTATTATTATCTCTTTATTTATTATAACTTTATTTACATTATATTACATTATTATTACATATTATTTACTATTTTACCGAATATTTTATTAGAACGCCATTGTATTTTGCCATACAATATTCGCACTATAATTTTACCAGTTTATTCTTGTTTTACACTTGATTTTTGACCAAAATTTGAAGTAAATGTATTAGGTAGATTCTGAGTCATACGGCCTACAGGCAGAATGTTTTTGGAGTCAAGGACTCTACAACGCAAAGATCTGCAAAAATCTAAGAGGTAGATTTTTGCATGATTGCCATATTATAAAACAACATTCATACCGAATCTATCATTGACGTATTCTGACCACTGATTTGACCGATATTTTTTGATGAAAGCTTATCAATTTTTGTTTTTGGTACTTTGGTAAAATATCCGAGTTTTCTTTAAAAATATTAATTTTCAAACACTAAAATATTACCTAAGTTTGGCTCCAAACGAGTTAGGAAGTTTTTCGCGCCAAATGTGGAAATAGAAAATTACTGGGAGGTTCCATTTTTAAACTTTGAACCTAGTATTTTTAACACTTTCTGAGATAAAAATTACTATATTTTAAATAATGTGGGACAGGAAGCTGCACAGCTGGTTGGGAATCATTTTTTTTTCAATAAATAAATTTTTCAAAACACTAATTTTATGTGTTTTTCGAGTTTTATTATTATTGAAAATTGACCGCGAGAGACACGTGCCAGCATAGTTTTTTCAATATGTTTGAACAGGCCCAAAACATCGTATCTTCTTCAAAAGTGTGGAAAAACTGCAAATTTAAAAACACTATTATTCGAATACATCTGGTGAAAAAATTTTTTACATTAATTAGTTAAATAAGCATTTAAATTATTTCATGTCATCGCTTGTCTGCGCATATTTTTATTACTTAAATGAAATATCTATAACAGTATGTTTGCACCTTAAGAGCGAGCTTGTGCTGGCTTGATTTAATTTTCCAAGAAATTTTTTTTATCATAACTCAACAAACTCTTATTATTTCACGTTATGCAATTCTTAACAAATCGTTTATTTAGAAAATGCGTTTTTGTGGTATTGAGGCGGCGTTATAATCTATATAAAAAATGTCGATTACCATTATCATTTTAAAACGAATAGAATTAATTTATAGCAATAAAATATTAAAATATTTTTTGTTAACATTAAGTAATTCCATAATAGATAATCCATACAGCCTACGTGATTTCTTGCATATCTTTACAAATGTATTCTCTGACCCCATCCTGTAATTAAATCAAATCAATATAATAAATGTATGTAGCAGGTACGACTTTCGTAGATAAGACATTTAAATAGCATTTTTATTAAAACCGTATTTGATATAATGAAAAACTATTTCCTTTGTATAATCGGCAGAACAATTCTAGAAAGCAATTAAATTTTATTTTATTGGTTACTGGGAGCTATATTTTAACTGATAAGAATACGGTTTTATTAAAGTAGAGATAACCATTTTTGCAATGGAAATGTTTCTTGTGAAGAAAAAATTGCAATATTAAAATAGTTTTGGAATATAGAATATTTTTAGATCTATTTTCATTGATGTTTTGATAGTCTAAAGTATGACGTCGGACAAGATTTTTATAATTTAGTCTATTTCTATGTAGGATACCATTAAAACTGACTATTTACCCCAGAACAAAAAAAAATGTGGCAGCCAAGCTATTAAACGTATATTTTTGTTTCCTCAACATAAATTAAGTTTTTTTATTACTTTTGTATAGTGTTTCTATTTATGTCTATGGAAGGAGACCAAAATATAAATTGATGACACGAAGTTTTATTAATCAAAATGAAACCTACGTGTTCATATTTTTGTTCTACTTAGAGAGAAAACGAAAAAGATAAACGATATCCTACAATTGAACTTGACAAATATCATTAGTCTGTTTGAAGTAGTTGATATTTCAGAGCGATATGATATATAGTATACTGGATAATAAATATTACGTAAAAGCCCTAGGGAACCATCTCCAAAAGAGAATGTTGGCAAAATTTTTATGTTGTACCCAATAGTCATGTTAATTGGTTTATGAAGTAAATACAATTATACAATTATAATTATATTAATCTAATTCATGTATTTTTTGCCAAAGTATACAAAATAAAACCTACTTCTAAGCAATGATTAGAAA
Organism: Kuschelorhynchus macadamiae; assembly: GCA_030620095.1. Taxonomy (NCBI): domain Eukaryota; kingdom Metazoa; phylum Arthropoda; class Insecta; order Coleoptera; family Curculionidae; genus Kuschelorhynchus; species Kuschelorhynchus macadamiae. The sequence continues at coordinate 160,283 of JAUTXW010002996.1, forward strand.
AGAATTTTATCTTACAAAAGACAGATCTCACATTCACTGGCGTAACAGTGAGCTGCGCTTTTCAACTTAACCTTAAAACTAAATAAAACCCAGCGATAAAAGACAATACTTTATAACTGGTGCAACTTTAATAATTTCAAGTAGTAGTCATTAATAATATTGAATTCAAATATTTAATAGGCAATCTTAATATATATTAATATATATAATTAATATCTTAATATATATTAAGATTGCGTAAATAATTGATAATAATATTTTTATGCATTATTATGCATACAAATATTTTGACTGGTTTCCTGATTATTTGTATAGCTATTGATTATTAGAATAAAAAAAGATTTGAGAAATAAAAAACTTATGATTTAAAAATTTAAGAGCAGTTTTTTTACTCGTCTTTTAAAGGCCTGAATAAATAGACGTTTTAAATGATTTGGTAGATTATTGTATTTTTTTAAGCATCGTATAAAAGCATCCGCGATATAAAGTAGTCTTATGCTGAGGTAAAATAAAGAGCTGTTTATAACGTACATTAACTGAATCCATGAATTATCATAATTTTAGTTTGTAATAAAGATACGACATTTTTTAACGAGATTATCTTTAGATAATACCAGTGAGTGTAGTTTTCTTGAGTCCTACATGTTAAGCTAATTAATTTTTTTAAGCGCCACGGATACATGACCTCGTCATCTTATGCGACATACGTCTTACGCAAGTATTCTGAATAAGCTGTAGCCTTCTTACATTAGCGCGTAATAAGTTGGGATTATATATTACATCTCCATAGTTGAGATGCGATAGAACAAGCGACTCGCATAATAAATACCCTGTTTTTAATACGGCTAAATTTTGTCTGTGAGTGTAAATGCCTTTAAGGGTACTAAAAGCCTTATTTATAAGAGCACTGAAATGCTTGTCGAATCCTAGCTTTTAATCCACAAGGAGCCTTAATTTTTCTTGCGTCATCAGTTAGGATTGGAGAACTGAGACGTGTAAATAGTAAACACAAGAACTCTCAAAACAGAGCCCAGATGTACTCCGGTAATCACCACAACAAACTGCCAGGTATTAAGAGAAAAAGGTCTCTAGAATTTTTTGAGAAGCCCAGATAACCTAAAAGTCCAATGAGAACGGTGTAATTGTTGCAGTCAATTAGAACCAAAATAGTCAGTTTATTATTATTAATAAAATTATTTTTTTCATTACTTTTAAATAGCTGCCATTATATAAGACATTGGTCTGCAATGTCAGATGTGATTGATGATGTTATCGGAATGATCAATTGTATCTAGTAATCTGATATTGTTCTGGCCATACCGTGTTGGCTCATTGATAGTTTGGAATAAGTTAAAAGAGTGAAATATATGTTTAGTAAATTTTTAAAAATATTAATGTCAGACTCAACTGAATCAATAATAAGGTCGCCAACGTTATAATAGAATTGCATTGCGGATCTAATACAGCCAGAATGTTTTCGAGTTCTGTCTGTCTGTTCGCGACATAGCTAAAAAATTACTTCTTATATGGTAAAACAACTTATTATGCACTATTTATGCAATTTACGTCAAATTTTTCACAAAAAATCAATTATTACGTTGGAATCAACTGGTAAAATTTTGGTAGGAATTCAAGATGGTGGTCAAATAAAATGTTTGTAATCATGAAAATACCTCTCTCCCAGGTTTTTACATATCTTCACGTTTTAGCGTCCCTAAATTCCAAAAAACGTCGGTCTACTTACCCGATTGACTTCAAATTTTGGTCACAAATTAAGGGTCATTTGGGGATGACCGGGTAATATTTTGGTAAAAATCCAATAAATAATCGAAAGTAATAAGTTTTTTAGTATAAAATACAGGTAGACTGGATAATTATTCAGTTTACCTCAAATTTCGCATAAAAATGAAATGTTACATAGGCATAAACAGGTAGGACTTTGGTACAAATCAAAAGTAGGAAAACAAAAAAGCGGAAAAATTACTTATTAGATTAATTTCAAATTTTGTGCAAGCATTAAGAGTGTTCTAGTGATAAAATAGTAAAATTGTGATTCGAACTCAAGATGGCGGAAATAAAATGTTTGAAAAGATAGTACATGCGTGGAACTAAATTGGGTCACTCGTCACTATTCCCAATAAAAAGAAAAATTCATAACGAGGGAAGTTCCGGCTAAATGAAATTTACCGATTTTTTTTGTTTAATAGTTAGACTTGGGGGGTCACGAAAACATATTAAAAATTTTTCCACCTCCAATATGAAAATTAGGTATAAGAAGTTGGTTTTTGTGCAATTACTCGTTTTCTCTGTTTCATACGATAAATATAGTAAATATAGTATAGTAAGTACACAAAATTAAAGCTTATACATTTCTCTATAAAAAAAGTTATATACATTTTTTTGCAAGACCGTCATCATAGCAGTAGTGGCCCCTTTAAGCAGACTGATGCGCGTCTTTAAGTACAGTTTTAATGATTGGCATATTGCCAAGTGTACTATGCATAAGTTAATTTGATCGACGCACATCAGTCAGTTTAAAAGGCTGTTGCGGCGATAGTGCTGGTATTACGTAAAAAGTAAATATTTAATCTTTTTTCTATAGAACTGTATAAGCTTTATTTTATATACCACCATATTTATCAATAACAAAGAGAAAACGAGTTTTGGCAGAAGAACCAATTTCTTGTACTTAATTTGCATATTTACTGTGTCGGGCTTTCATCAGAGGTGGTAGAATTTCTAATATATTTTTCACGATCCACGAATCTAACTATTAAACAAAAAAATGAACTGTTATTTTTTTAATTTTTCACATGATTTTTTGGCCCACGGACCGCCTGGAGTACAGGATGAAGTTGGTACAAAGTGCCTATGCTAAAATGACGAGGAATTATTTTAACAGAAATCCATAATTGCTGGCGTATCTGAGGGATATTTAGTGAAAATGTGTTTCATGAATTACATAGCGATCCTCTTACCTCTTAAACCGCTAATCATATTACGACATTATTAAAAATCATTATTTATTATGTATAAGGCTTCATTTTTAACGAAAATAATAAAAATCGGAAATTTCTTATACCAAACACAGAGTTTGAATAGGAATTTGTGGGATTTTATGCGATTTCAAAGAAGTACAAGATTTCGCGGAATTTCTTGAGATCTTGCGAAAGTCTATCGAAATTCGTAGGATTTCATCAAACACGGTGGAAATGGGATTCTTGTGGAAAAGTCCAATTTCTGGAGGTGTAAATACATTTTTGACGTGGATAAATGCTTAGCTACCTTTGTTAGCCTACAGTGATTTTTTTATTGTTTAGATATATTTATGCAAATGTTTCGAATATGTAGTAATTGTAAAAGAAATCAATTTTAACAGAAATATATTCAAATAACAAAGAAACATAGTGCCGTGGCAAAATATGATAAACGTGTATATAATAATAATATATACATCACTTCAGCAGCCATTCTGTTGGTAGCTCCCAAAGAAAATGGTCGGTAAACATTTTCCGTTATGGTCATAGTTGCCTTATTAGACATACAAAAAAACAACATTTTAAGCGTTATCTACAAATAACCTTTTATTTGTCTGGGAATCACTAGCCTTAAAAATAGAAAATGGAATATTTTCGGGCCCTGGGTATACACTGTGTTCCCAATTTAATGTTCTTGACTATTTTTACCTGAAATTTCTATTAAATAAAACCCAAAAACATGTTTGCCAATTTGATTTACTGGCAACATCATTTCATATATTTTTTTGTGAATTTGATAATGAAGAGCCCGCAAACTAGAACAAAGTTGAGGGTTAAATGCTAATAGTTACATAAACAGTTAGGTAAAGGAGTCCTAAACCAACCAACACCGGTAACACCTGCATGAATTCATGGCAGTTCTATTTCGACGAAAATCGATATTTTAAACTTCGATAGATGTAATTTCTAGGAACACGTTTAAAAAGAAATAGTATACAGATATAGTAATAGAAATTATTTGAGATAAAAAATGTAAAGTATATATTATCGAAAATACAAAATCGGAATATATCTGAAGTTTACTTCTATTGGTTGGCCGAAGCAACTGACCGAAAACTAACCGGTCAAAAGTTAATTGACCAAGAAGTAAATTCACTCAACCACCAAATAATTTTATATTCTGGAAATATTCGTGTTATAGTTACGCCTTAAAAAATTATATTATATTTTTATAACAATGGGTGGCATTTCTGTTTATTAAATATATCCGAATTTCAAAACAATACCTTCAAAGGTGCGTGTACACAATATTCATTGTCACTCGATATAGTATCAGCTATATTTAGAATTACGAAAAAACAATCTTCTAAATAAAGACATTGAATTTTTCGTGTCTTGTCTTCAAGTAATATCTATTGCGACAAGTATACTTTTGAAATTTTCAAGGAATTAATTAGTACAACGATGGCCGTTTTAAGTGCAGACTGATCTATGTTACTCAAAGGTGATTAATTATAAAGCTGGCTCAAAAACGTTGTAGTTTTACTAGAAACAATTTACATTAGATGGTGTAATTTATTTATTATAATAACATTAAAATGTTATGATGTATGCTGAACATGCTTACGGAATATATACTTGGAAAATTATTAATTTCACATTTTATATTCAGTCTAAATATTTGCTATATAAGCTGGTAAAATGTTTCATCCTTGTATCATTTATTATTGTAAGAGGAAGTAATTTGTAATATCCGTATCTTGGATAATTTGTAATACCTAGAGTAGAAGTTTATTGAAATTAGATTTTTCCGGAGATCAATATTAACTGTATTAAGGTTATTTTTGTAATAATAATGTTTAATAATAAGTTAAAATAGGTTTAAACTTAAAAAATACTGAGTTAGATTTAATGTCTTGTTTTTTTTATATTCAGGTATATTAAATATATTTTTAATACTTAAAATACACACAATATAAAATATACACGAAAATATCATCCAAGTATGGTCATTTTAGGAACAGGAACATAGAATGCACGAATTATGAAATGAAACGTAATTGTGTACTTTTCAGAAAATTTTCCGAGAAATCGAAATTGAGATAACTGAGTAGTTTTATATAGACATATATCTATATACATATATATATATATATATATATATATATATATATATATATATATATATATATATATATACTTTACCAGAAAAGTCAGTGCGCATCATATATATTTTTTTGGCTTGAGTAAAATTTCCGTTGGAAAAATATTTTTGATTCTATAGATACAATATTGACCATAAGTGTACGAACAACAATGTAAAAGCATATATTTTATTTTTTAACAACTAATGTTTGACCGATAAACAATAATAATAGGTATTTACCTCTTAGGATCGGAAGGGTACTTAGTAATGCCACCAGATTTCCATTATTTTATATGATTTTTTTTAAGTGTAAAAAATTTTCTCTCAGTCTCAGGACAGAAGTGGATGAACAGAAGAAAAAGTTGGAAAAAAGAGAATTTACACGTCCATAACAAATTATTTTTTATTGAAAATTAACACAGTATTTGGTGTGGTATCCCTTGTTTTTGATGACGTCTGTACATCTTCGTGGCATTGACATCCAGTTCATTATTGACAAATCCATATTCATCCATGTTTCCACCAAAGCCTCGAAGAACTCGTCCCTATGTGTAAAGATTTTGCTTCGGACTTTCCGTTCTAATATCTCACAAAGATTTTCGATGGGATTTGGGTCTGGGGATTGGGACGGCCACTTCAGGACAGGAACCATGTCTTCACTCAGAACATTTTTGACCAACCTGGAAGTATGTTTTAGATCGTTATCATGTTAAAAATGAAATAAAAGTGGCATTTTCTCTTCTACATACGGAAGCATTTGGTATTCTAAAATATCCTTGTAAGGAAACCTGTCCATTCTAAACAATGGACCCATACCGTATCCTGAAAAGCATCTCCTGATCAATGACAAATCATCCACCATGCTTCACAGTTGGACGAGTGTACTTTTGCTGCAATCTAGTGTTTGGACGTCGTATATATCGAATCCCGTCGGAAGAATACAAATTAAATTTGAATTCGTCACTAAAGCACACACGTTTCCATTCGGGAACTGTCCAGTATTGATGATCTGTGGAAATTTTCATCCGGTCCTTTACGTTCTTCTTAGAAAGTAGAGGTTTTTTCGCATCTCTCGTGGAGAACAACTAGGCCTCTACTAGCTTTCGCCTTTATTTCATTTGATGACATAAAGAGGTTTTGATAAGAAATTAATCATTCTTCTAAACAGATGGGTACCGAAGCCAGTGTTATTATAAACTGAAAATACTTGTTCATCTACTTTTGTCCGTAGCAGTAAACAGTTTTTTTCAAGCTTGTATAGTTTATTCATAAGGGATATGGGATTTATTTTTATTTTTAAATAAATATTACGGGATGCTCTTTATAAACAAAGTGCCAAAGAAATTAGAATCTACTGTGCGATACAAAAGGAACGATATAATGAATTTTGTATTTGTTCATCCACTTAGGGCCAATACTGTATATGCCAAGTTTTAGCGTTATCGGTTGACTTCAAATTTTTGTTATTTTTTTTTGCTTGATGCTTTTTCACTTTATCGAATGAATGCTGAATAACACTATACTATTTATTTTTGATTAATTAATCGCCTAAATGGACTTTCTTAATTATTTCTTTATTATAAATGCCTTTTGGGGATGAAAACGTAAATAAATGCAAAAATTCGTCCAACTTGATGCTAAATTTATCCAGTTTCTAGAATTTGATTTTGGGAAAAAAGTTAGTTTTTTTGAAAAAAATGTCAAATTTGACATGTTAAGATAAATCACGTGAGTATATTTTTTGTTATCATTTTGCATTATTTTTTTAGCAAAAACGCTCTACACACTCAAATTTTACCAAGTACAGTTATACAGTCGGATTGTATCATAGTGGGGTCATCACATACACGGATAATTTTTTTTTAGTGATAGCTTATGTTATGACGATAATAAAAGGCCAGGTGGGACAAAAAGCCCTATTGTGACGATATTTGAGAAAAATTATTCGATGCCGCCTGCATGTGACAACACAGATATCCAGACGTTTGTAGAGAGCATCCAAGTAGCGCTATTTTAAGAATATGGAATGGCTTAATAAACTTCTTATTAGAATAATTCCAAATTTTGTGTAAGCATTAAGTGTGATCTAGAGATAAACTGGTAAAGTTGTGGTACGAGATCAAGATGGCGGAACAAAATGGAGGTCAAATCATTTTGTAAAAAATTCAACAGTAAGCTTTTCAGTCATAATCTACTCCAATTTCTGGTACGAAAATTGCCCTACCTGGGTTTTTGTTACGTTATAACATGTTAAAAAATGGTTCGTGCATCTGATATCCCCCTTTTTATATATCGGGTGATACAGGAGGCAGGGCACAAGCCGCCATTTTTTTTAGTTTTAAAAATATCAATTTAAAATTTGAGACATATTTATAACTCCATAAGGGGTAAATCTACGAAAAAACAATTGAAAGTTACTTCCGATTTCCGGCTACTTTTTTATTTTAAACAGGGCCCTGTATATTTATTGTATTGAACCCAAAATTAGCTTTTAAACTATATATTATAAGATAATTTTGTTTTCGAAATGACGGCTGGAAAGTTATTTTTTAAAAATTCATCATTGCTGCTTTTTGAAAAACCTTACAAAATGCTTGATTTAAATAGTACAAAATAGGCTTATTTTTATTATTTTTTAAAACACTTCAATTTAAAATCGTTTGGTTAATAACAGAATTTTTTTATTTTTTTCACTTCTTGTTTTACCGAAAGAGTAATTTACTCCAATTTTTTTAATGACACCTTGTATATTTTTCATAGTGATTTTGGCGTAAATTATCTTTTTAGAGATATATCACATGTTAATCATTATTTTTAAAATTACTATAAAATAGCTATTTATTTTAAATAAAATCTATACTGATTTGTCAAAAATGGCTGGCATATCGTCATCTTGAAAATCAAGGCTAGCACGTGACACATCTTTAAAAAGGTGCAATTAAAAATATGGGAGTAAAATGCTCTTCAGAAGTGAAAAAAATTCTTTTAGTACTCAAAGCGAATTAAATTAAAAATTAAATCGAAGTATTCTAAAAAATGAACAAATAAGTTTATTTTGGACTGTTTAAAACAAGTATTTTATAAATTGTGGCTGTTTTTTTTGTATGTGGCAATTTTTGGATTTTTAAAAAATGGCTGTTTAACCGCGATTATGAAAACAAAAATAAATTGTGATATATCCTTAAAAGAGTAATTTTAGGCAGAATACAATAGTTTATATGAGAGTAAATTACTCTTTCGGTAAAACAAGAAGTGAAAAAAATAAAAAAATTCTGTTATTAGCCAAACGATTTTTAAATTGAAGTGTTTTAAAAAATAATAAAAATAAGCCTATTTTGTACTGTTTAAATCAAGCATTTTGTAAGGTTTTTCATAAAGCAGCAATGATGAATTTTCAAAAAATAACTTTCCAGCCGTCATTTCGAAAACAAAATTATCTTATAATATATCGTTTAAAAGCTAATTTTGGGTTCAATACAATAAATATACAGGGCCCTATTTAAAATAAAAAAGTAGCCGGAAACCGGAAGTAACTTTTTATTGTTTTTTCGTAGATTTACCACTTATGGAGTTATAAAAATGTCTCAAATTTTAAATTGATATTTTTAAAACTAAAAAAATGGCGGCTTGTGCTCTGGCTCCTGTGTCACGCAATATATAAAAATGGAGACATCAGATGCACGAACCATTTTTTTACATGTTATAACAATAACAAAAACCCAGGTAGGGCAATTTTCGTACCAGAAATTGGAGTAGATTATGACTGACAAGCTTACTGTTGAATTTTTTACAAAATGATTTGGCCTCCACTTTATTCCGCCATCTTGATTTCGTACCACAACTTTACTAGTTTATCTCTAGATCACACTTAATGCTTACACAAAATTTGGAATTATTCTAATATACTTCAGACCGATTTTTTTTTAATTTTATTAGGCCGCCATTTTGTTTTACTGTCTTATATTCCTACCCAAATGTTACCAATTCATTCCTATGTAACATTTGATTTTTTTGCGAAATTGGAGGAAAAATTGGGTAATTAGATTTTTAGTAATAAGTTTTTTAACGTTTTACTAAGCCGCCATATTGTTCCGGCATATTGGATCTTTACCAAAATATTACCAGATCATCCCCAACGACTCTTAATTTTTGACTAAAATTTGAAGTCAGTCTGATTGGGTGTTTATTAGCTATGCGGAAAACGAACTGACAACAGATAGAGACAAACCGACAGACGGACTGACGGAATTATTAAAACATATTTTTTGGAATCTAGGGACACTGTAAATCCGAGGAGGACGATTTTTTTTCACGATTACAAAAAGTTTATTTCGCCGCCACTTTGTTCCAGCATCTTGAGTTAGTACCACACTAGTTCATCTCTATACCACAATTAATTATGGTACACAATTTGAAATCAGTCCATTAAATAGCATTTTCAGGCTAAATTTTTAAATATTCTATTAAGCCGCTATTTTGTTTCGCCGGGACCCTGAAACGTAATGATCTGAAAAAATCTTGGAGGGTGATTTGTTCACGATTACAATACTTTCCTTTTACGAGGGAAGTAAAAGAGTCAATTGTAATTTAAAAAGCAAATTATTGATTACTACGCAACGAAAAAAGTTTTAAATGTGATAAGTTTAAATATAGTATATCAACTTGGATGACTTTTTTTATGTATCTTATGACTCCTGTAAATATTGTCCTACCTATCAGGTAAATATCAAATATTCCAACTCGTAATCGTCTTCCTTTTTACTTCCCTCGTAAAAGTGAAGTATTGTAGTCGTGAAAAAATCACCCTCCGAGATTGTCTGTCTGTTCACGGCATAGCTAAACACTATTTACCCGATTTACTTCAAATTTTGGTCAAAAATTAAGGGTCATATGAGGATAACCTGGTAATATTTTGGTAAAAATCCTACATGGCGAAACAAAATGGCGACCTAGTGAAAAGTTAAAAAAATATTATTAAAAAAACTACTTATCCAATTTATCTCAAATTTTCAAATTCAAAATATTATGTTGGAGAACCTGGACAGAAATAAATTGCACCCAGAATTATGTTATTCGCTTTGTCTTTAATCTTAATCCATAATTCCTCAAAATAACGCGTTGTGATGGTTTATAATATTTCGGATTTCAAGTCACGTGCTCCGGCAATTAAAACAGCTCCTACTCTGGTACGATTGGTTCCGTCATAGTCTGTCTGGTAAAATTTTGGTACGAATCCAAGATGCCTGAACAAAATGGCGGCTTAATAAAATATTTAAAAATTCAGCCTGAAAAACTACTAATTGGATTGACTTCAAATTATTTCCCATAACTAATTCTAGTATAGGGGTTAACTAGTAAAATTTTGGTACTAATTCAAGATGGTGGCAAATTAAATGTTTTTAATTATAACTTTGTCAGTGTGAACTATTTGAAATGAACTGTACCTAAGTTGGCACTGTTTTCGTGGCTCACATTTCAGGTTTTCCGTTAAATACGTTTTATATGAATATTGTAAAAAAATAACAAAAAAACTATCAATTTTCAAATTGCTACGAGAATTTTAAACACACATGTCAAGTGAGGTTTAGCCCTTTGGCGATCATTATGTTTTACGAATATGATGTTTGGCGGAATCCTTAAGACGACATTTTGTTAGGGAAACGAAAAATATTTCCCAACACTGGGTTTAAATTTAGCGTTCAGGTACGTAATGAGCAAGCAGTTCTGGTTTCTTATTCACGCTTCTCAAGTTGTCTGGAAAAGCATTGTTCTCCTAACATACTAACGAATTTTACGCCATTGTTGTATATTTCTCTAGTACAGAAATATAACTAGAGCACTGATTTGGAGATATTGATTTCGTGATAAATTATTAGTCCTTTTAGAAGCTGACCTAAAAACTAAGTTATATATTTGAAATTTGAGACTCGAATTTCATTTCATTATATAATCGTCCGGAGTTTTGATAAATTGTGAATGTTATATCTCTGATTCACGCAGCATTTATTTTAACAGGAATAAGTTCTATTGGGATCAATGTAATCTGCATTTAATATTGTTATACATTTTCTGTAGCGTGTATATCTATATTATATTAAATATTTTCTTTGTTAACTGAGAGATTCGCTCATATATGTATCGCATGAAATACATGTACTGGATGCCCAGTCGCAATGCAGGGTATTTCGTAGGTCAATACGTTAACCTAAAAATATGATAGATATTAATCTAAAAAAAAACGTTTTTTTTTACATTTTTAAAACACGTTTTTAAAAAAGAAATCGGTTGAATTTGAAAAAATGTAATACAGTAAAACCCATGTTAACGGCCACCCTTCTAACGCTAACACATGTGGTTTATATATACAGAAATCTTTTAGTGTCGGCCAGCCTTATAAAACGGCCGCGGCCAGGTCGACCAAAATTTGTATGCCTAATTGCAGGTAAACTCCAGCTTTTAATAATGTCTGGAAATTTTGGATTAAATATTGATTTTATTTCTTATTGGTATTTTATTGTTATGGGTGAAAATACCCATGGTTAAAATGACTTTATTGGTTAGTGATTTTCTATTCACGGTACGTCTTTATTGTCTTTACTAGATTGTTGTAGAGTTGCCATCGTCTTCGCGTTGTGTTTGTACAGTTTTTAATTATGTTGCTAAAAAAAAACAATTGTTACTGAAGAACAAAATTAAAATCACCCCAGAAAGTGACCCGGAAAGTGAAAAGTATGCATTGAGTTTGGTGTCCGAAGAATCCAAATAAACGATATTATGAAAAATAAAAGTTATCTAAAAAAATGTTGCAAGAAGGTGCTAATTTGGAGCAGATACGAAAATTTCCGAACTAGGGAGGTTTGGAGGTGGATCAAGTTGTCAACAGTTGATTATGCAAGACTAGAAATAAAAATATTAAAATATTTGGGCCACTATTTAAACAAAAAGCACTTGAGGCCGCAAGTAATTTAAGAATGGAATATTTTGCAGCCTAAAATGGCTGGATGGATTGTTTCTGTTGGAGGCACAATATCACATTTACGTCGATTTGTGATAAGTGCGCAAAGGTAAATTTGGAAGTCATCGAGTCCTGGAAATCTAAGTTGCCGTTAACTTTAAAGGAATATTCTCTAAGAGAGTATATGATGCTAACGCAATGGTTTGTATTACCACGCCATACTTAGGAAGGCATTTTCTTTAAAAACGTTAAATGTGCAGGGAGAAAAGCAGCCAAACAACTCTGTGCAAATATGGATGGTGATCCATTAACACCCATGTTAACGGCCACCCTTCTAACGCTAACACATGTGGTTTATATATACAGAAATCTTTTAGTGTCGGCCAGCCTTATAAAACGGCCGCGGCCAGGTCGACCAAAATTTGTATGCCTAATTGCAGGTAAACTCCAGCTTTTAATAATGTCTGGAAATTTTGGATTAAATATTGATTTTATTTCTTATTGGTATTTTATTGTTATGGGTGAAAATACCCATGGTTAAAATGACTTTATTGGTTAGTGATTTTCTATTCACGGTACGTCTTTATTGTCTTTACTAGATTCTTGTAGAGTTGCCATCGTCTTCGCGTTGTGTTTGTACAGTTTTTAATTATGTTGCTAAAAAAAAACAATTGTTACTGAAGAACAAAATTAAAATCACCCCAGAAAGTGACCCGGAAAGTGAAAAGTATGCATTGAGTTTGGTGTCCGAAGAATCCAAATAAACGATATTATGAAAAATAAAAGTTATCTAAAAAAATGTTGCAAGAAGGTGCTAATTTGGAGCAGATACGAAAATTTCCGAACTAGGGAGGTTTGGAGGTGGATCAAGTTGTCAACAGTTGATTATGCAAGACTAGAAATAAAAATATTAAAATATTTGGGCCACTATTTAAACAAAAAGCACTTGAGGCCGCAAGTAATTTAAGAATGGAATATTTTGCAGCCTAAAATGGCTGGATGGATTGTTTCTGTTGGAGGCACAATATCACATTTACGTCGATTTGTGATAAGTGCGCAAAGGTAAATTTGGAAGTCATCGAGTCCTGGAAATCTAAGTTGCCGTTAACTTTAAAGGAATATTCTCTAAGAGAGTATATGATGCTAACGCAATGGTTTGTATTACCACGCCATACTTAGGAAGGCATTTTCTTTAAAAACGTTAAATGTGCAGGGAGAAAAGCAGCCAAACAACTCTGTGCAAATATGGATGGTGATCCATTAATTATCCGAAAAAATAAAAACTCTCGCTGTTTTAAGGGTTTTATGTTAGCAAATTGCCCATAGAATAGGTTTCTAACAAAAAATCTTGGATGGTATCAGAAATTATGTAAAAATCGTTGCACAAATTTGACGACAAGATAAAAAAACAAAATAAAAATGTCCTTTTCTTGAATAATGCTACTTAACATTCCAAAATTTCCCTTGAGAATGTTAAATAGTTTTTTGTCACCAAACATCACTTCACATCGATAGCCTTTAAATCAAGGAATAATCCAGATTTTCAAAATAATGTACAGACAGTTTTTCGTTAAAAGACTTTTAACATTTCTTGACAGTGATTGTGATTTTAAACTATGGATAAGGGAAATAGTTTCTCCAACATCAATAAAGAAATGTTTATCCAAGGCCGGATTCTCTGAGTTTGTTTGAGAAGATGCGATTTTTTGCGAAGAAGACGAAAGACCTTTTGCCCAGCTCTTTCCTAAATTTAAAGATAAAATTCTGAGTTTAAAAGGGTTTGCTTCGATTGACAGGCGCCTACAGAGAGTCCAAATTTCAATTTATCTGAAATTGTTGCGGCACTAAGGAAAATAACGTAAAAAAAAAACAGCAAAACGCTAATTCCAATAGTGATGTAGACAAATGTGAAGGACCAAAATATACTTTGTCGAGTATGAATGAATTGTGTGCAAAATTAAGGAATATAAAAAATTATTTGTTATGTAATGACCACGATGAACTCGTGATAGTTTCTTCTCGAACTTCAATACAAAGTAAAGGTGAAGGTTTTAAAACAAAGCTAAAAAATCTGAAACAAAAAATTGGCGTGTCTTTAAAAAAAATAAGTAGGTGTAAAAAATTGTTAAAATATTAGTATGTATGTAAATAGTATTTTTCCAAAAAACTTTCTGATATATAGTTTGATAACAGAATACTGTATATAATATATATATATATATATATATATATATATATATATATATATATATATATATATATTTTTACTGATAATACCATTCAATTCAGTCAACAGCAATACCAGTCTCAACATGAATAATTAAAATTAATTTTCGTTATAATTAATTAAACATCCATTACGGAGACCTAAACTAGTATAAATTTTAACATTCCCAAGAAACTGAATATCAATTTTTACGTAAGTTTTTAATTTATAATCATTTTAATTTATTTTTCGATATTTCGAATCTCACCAATGTGTTGAATTTTAAAATTTTATTATATTGCATTTCGCCTTAAAATGCCAAATAGGGCTTGTTTCCTCATGAGAACCTTTCATATTTTGTATTTTCTATGCACCCTGTATGATCAAATGTTCAATGTAAATGGTTTTGTTTTTATTTTTGGAGTGCCTGGTTTTTAAAAAAACATATGTTTAGTCATTTTGTTCTACCTGTCCATGGATATGTAGTAGTAGTAGTTGAGAGGAGGTTTAAACCTAGTCGGAAGGCCAAGTTGCCCCACGAGGCCACCTCAACCACCTATCCAACCTATGAAATTTCCTTAAATTTGCCAGAGCTATTCGATTAGATCTGGATAATTTTCCAAAAGAGATCCTTAACATAATCTATCTGCAGGATCCGCAGTCCAGAAATTATTTACCCATTATTTGCACAGATAGTGTAGCGGATTTTCCTCCTCCTTCTCACTATATGCAGTGCAGGTCGGGTCCTCCTCTATCCCTAATAGGCCAGGTATTCATCAGTCGATAGTGTCCTGTGAGCACTCATATTTGGGAGCTGGTATTCCGTGTACTTATGGCGAGGAGCCAGGTCGTACAACGACAAAGTCCTTAGTCTGGCTTATTTGTTATAATTTATATCTTCTCCCAACTCAACCCCAGTATGATAGGTTTATAAAATGTTTTAATCTAAGTATTCTGTTATCTAACTATATATTAGAAAAATTTACTAATGTTTTAACAATTTTTTACACCTATTTAATTTTTTTAAAGATACGCCAATTTTGTTTTGTTTCAGATTTTTTAGCTTTGTTTTAAAAACTTCACCTTCACTTTATATTGAAGTTCGAGAAGAAACTATCACGAATTCATCGTAGTTATTACATAACAAATAACTTTTTATATTCCTTAATTTTGCACACAATTCATTCATACTCGACAAAGTATATTTTGTCCTTCACATTTGTCTACATCACTATTGGAATTAGCGTTTTGCTGCGTTTTTTTTTTACGTTATTTTCCTTAGTGCCACAACAATTTCCGATATATTGAAATTTGGACTCTCTGTAGGCGCCTCGCTGTCAATCGAAGCAAACCCTTTTAAACCCACAATTTGATTTTTAAATTTAGGAAAGAGCTGGGCAAAAGGTCTTTCGTCTTCTTCGCAAACAATCTCATCTTCTCAAATAAACTCAGCGAATCCGGCCTTGGATAAACATTTCTTTATTGATGTTGGAGAAACTTTTTTCCCTTATCCATAGTTTAAAATCACAATCACTAAACTATTTAACATCCTCAAGGGAAATTTTGGAATATTAAGTATTCAAGAAAAGGACATTTTTATTTTGTTTTTGTCGGCAAATTTGTGCAACCATTTTTATATAATTTCTGACACCATCCAAGATTTGTTGTTAGAAACCTATTCTATGGGCAATTTGCTAACATAAAACCCTTAAAACAGCGAGAGTTTTCATTTTTTCTGATAATTAATGAATCACCATCCATATTTGCACAGATTTGTTTGGCTGCTTTCCTCCCTGCATATTTATACGTTTTTAAACAAAATGCCTTTCTAGGTGTGGCGTGGAAATACAAACCATTGCATTAGTATCATATACTCTCTTAGAGAATATTCCTTTAAAGTAAACGGCAACTTAGATTTCCAGGAGCCGATGACTTCCAAATTTACATTTGCGCACAAATCGACGTAAATGTGATATTGTGCCTCCAACAGAAACAATCCATCCAGCCATTTTAAGCCGCAAAATATTCCATTCTTAAATTACTTGCGACCTCAAGTGCTTTTTGTGTAAATAGTGGCCCAAATATTTTAATATTTTTATTTCTAGTCTTGCAGAATCAACTGTAGACAACTTAATCCACCGCCAAACCTCCCTAGTTGGGAAATTTTCGTATCTGCTCCAACTTAGCACCTTCTTGCAACATTTTTTATATCACTTTTATTTTGCATAATATCGTTTATTTGGATTCTTCGGACACCAAGTGTCCATATAAAAATATAGAGAGAATTAGAATATTAATCTAATATATATATATGTTCTAAGTAATTTTGGCTAACAAATGGAAAACTTTTTTATTATCGAATTTAGCAAAAAAAGTTTCTCATAACAAATGTTTTGCTTATTAAAAAAATAAATTTGGCTATTAAAAAAAGTTTAAAACGCTTTTTGACTTATATTTGTAGTCTCTTCTATCTAATTGTTTCAAAAATTTTAATTTCTTTCTTTAATATTAGGGTTATTGTACATCCTCGGTGACTTTTCATTTACTTTAAAACTAGGGTTTACTAGTTTCAGTCGAAGAAAACAAATCAAGACTTATTTTCTAAAGGGAACATCCACTGAAATTGAATAACGTCAGTGTAGACAACAAATTAAAGTCAAATGGCTTTCTATCAAAATACGTTTTAACAAAAAAAAAAAAAAGAGTTAAACTTACCAGAATACTCAAGCGACTACAAACTTTTTCTTTCTTTCTAAAACGGAGGAATCTCAAGTACCCAAACAAAATTGGAACTTTCGACAGAATTTCCCGAGGAGAGAATTTCCATTGAGAGAGAAATAACTTGAGTTGTTTATGGTTCGCTTTTAGCGTTTCAGTATTTTTCTCTTTTACCCACGAAGTTACCGAAAATCTGTTTGGTGTAACTAAATTATATCTGATTTTTTCCTGTATAGTAGGTCTCCTGAGATTTATCGAAGTTGGGACTTTATTCACATGTAAATATACAAGTTTTCGCAAAGGTCATTTTAAACGCGTTTCAGAGTCAAAGGTGTTAATAAATTAGGTTGAAATTTAAATGACTAAAATTTTGGGACATAGCCGTATTGATCAACGAATATTTGAAGTAGGTATATAGAATTCAAGACCAATTAGTGCTATCTGTATGCGTTGTTATCTCCTCCCAAAGAATATGAAGTTTGTTTATGAGAGCATTTTCAAATAGCTTAATATCACATTAAATTTATTCCCCCCCGTTCTTTTTTATTGTTAGTTCTTAAGAAACTTGTGTACAAGCATAAAAATAAAAGACAGTTAATAGCAGTGTTAATTTGTAAACAGAGATACATATGGTTATAAATATTATACGTCTTTGTGTTCAGGTGCCTTCATCAGGTTA
Source organism: Kuschelorhynchus macadamiae (assembly GCA_030620095.1). NCBI lineage: Eukaryota > Metazoa > Arthropoda > Insecta > Coleoptera > Curculionidae > Kuschelorhynchus > Kuschelorhynchus macadamiae. The sequence goes on from JAUTXW010002996.1 coordinate 177,965, forward strand.
GCTGTGTTCTTATATGCCAATACTCGTATCTCTCTTTAGTATTACCAGAAGAACCCAAACGTCAGTTTCTGCCTTTTGTTTCATTCTTATACTGTCTGAAAGTATATGGATTATGTAATGATGTTATCCCATTTACTTTTTTTCTGTGGTGCAAATTACTTTACAAAATCATTCAAGATTTGTAAATTAGTAATCGTGAGAAAATCACCCTCCAAGATTTGTGCAGATGTTTTCGTTTTAGGGTTCCTGGACCCAGAAAAATATATTTTTCTCATTTCCGTCAGTCTGTCGGTCTGTACGCGGCATAGCTCAAAAACGGCTGATTCGATTGACTTCAAATTTTGGTCAAAAGTCAAGGGTTATGTGAGTTTAAAATGATAACATTTTGGTAAAAATCCAATATGGCGGTACGAAATGCCTCACAAACTGTAAAAAAAATCATTATTAAGAAACTACTGAGTGGATGGGCCACGAAATTCGCACAAAAATAAAGTGTGGTATAAAGATAAACTGGTAAAATTTTAGTGCAATTCCTTTATGGCAAAACAAAATAGTGGCCTAACAAAATGTTTAAATATTCGGTAAAATTCCATTTCTTGGAATAAAACCTTCTTTTATGGAAGAAAGTGATAATAAAAATAACAATATTAAACAATTTCAGAAGAAAACTATTTTTGAATTTTACGCCACAAACCATAGAAAATTCAAAATATCTATATTAATTTACTTTAAAATTTTATTTGTCGGCTTTAGTTCCGGGTCTATTGTGAAGGTACCCAAGGAAGGGCACTGAAAAATTTCTAATTTTTGGAACTTTCGGGGGAAAGTCTACCTTCGCCTTTAGTAAACTTTCCCCCGAAACGTCCAAAAAAGTAAATATTTTTCAGTGTCGTTCTTCGGGTACCTTCACAGTGCACACAGAACTCAAGGTCGCAGATTAAAGTTTTAAGGTAAATTGATATATGTATTTTTCAAAGTTTCTATGATTTTACCATAATACGAAAAAAAAAGTCTGCAGCTACTAACAAAATGTGAAACAACACTTTCATGACAAAGTTCGCTCATTAAATCTGATAATGTTTTAAAAAAGTACTATGACAATATAGTTTCATTATGATGTACGATTTTCAAGTCATTAGCGCACGAGTGTCTACTTTTACAATTATGTTTAATATTAAACAGTGCTAGAAAATGGTAAATCAATGTGGTGATTTATAAGGTGGTTGAAAAACGGCCTACAAAAAGAATTGCTTTCGGTAATCTTTATGTCACAGGGTACCGCGAAAAATAATTGATACTTTCCTGCCCACCAAAATTAATTTCTGGGCCTTTACCCTCATATAAAAAATCGGTAAATTTTCAGGAACTTTGTATCTTTCCTTTTATAGTGAACTGTGACCCAGTTTGAAATAACAGATTGCTGGGCACACACACACACATATATATATATATATATATATATATATATATATATATATATATATATATATATATATATATATATATATATATATATATATATATATATATATATATATATATATATATATATATATATATATATATATATATATATATATATATATATATATATATGTGTGTGTATATATATATATATATATATATATATATATATATATATACTGACCTAAACTGGGTCGCACTTCACTATAAAAGGAAAGAATCATAACGAGTGAAGTTCCGGGTAAAGAAAATTTACAGATTTTTTATAATTTCGTAACTGTTGATTCACCCAAGTAAATTAATTTTGGTGGGCTTCCCAAAGTATCAATTATTTTTCGCGGTACCTTAACAGGTCTGTACCTTATAAGCAAAAGATTACCGGCCCAGTATTTTTAGAGGCCTTACTTTTGATTTTATTAAAAGGGAACATCTTCCGTTAAGTTGTACGCTTTATTTTCAACCACCTTGTAAATCACCACATTGATTTACCATTTTCTAGCACTGTTTAATATTAAACATAATTGTAAAAGTAGACACTCGTGCGCTAATGACTTGAAAATCGTACATCATAATGAAACTAAATTGTCATAGTACTTTTTTAAAACATTATCAGATTTAATGAGTGAACTTTGTCATGAAAGTGTTGTTTTACATTTGGTTAGTAGCTTTTTTTTTCGTATTATGGTAAAATCATAGAAAATTTAAAAATACATATATCACTTTACCTTAAAACTTTAATCTGCGATGTTGAGTTCTGTGTGCACTGTGAAGGTACGCGAAGAACGACACTGAAAAATATTTACTTTTTTGGACGTTTCGGGGGAAAGTTTACTAAAGGCGAAGGTAGACTTTCCCCCGAAAGTTCCAAAAATTAGAAATTTTTCAGTGCCCTTCCTTGGGTACCTCCACAATAGACCCGGAACTAAAGCCGACAAATAAAATTTTAAAGTAAATTAATATAGATATTTCCAACTTTCTATGATTTCAGTTTTTCGGCAAACTAACCTAACTTTTTTTTTCAAATCAAAATATATAGTTTGGTTTTAAGCGTAATTTGGTCCTCGCATTATCCTTAGTAACTCCAAAATTGCATACTTTTATCTCGATTCGTTAAATGTTAAATTTATTAAATGTTTAACATAAAACTAAAATAATAATTGATAGGATGTTGAAAATGTTGACCTTCCACAGCTTGACTATATTCTAATCGGTCAATCAATTCACGAATAGTATTTTCGAGCCATCCCGGGGGTATTCCTTCTATTTCAGCTCTAATCCTTCCCATTAGATGTTCAAAGTTTTCGGGCTTCGTTTTGTACACGATCGGAAAATGTCAAATGTATTTAAGTCTGGTGACTTTGGAGGCCACTTAACAACCACCCTTCGTCCAATCCAGCGTCCCGGAAACGTCGTGTTTAAATAATTTCTGACAGCAACTGCAAAATGCGGCGGTCATCATGTTAGAACCATACGTGGCCAAAACCATTAGGAAAAATATTGTTTAATGCTTAAAGCGTCCAATAATGCGATTACCTAATATGCCAGCCTGCACATTAAATTTTTCAGGAAAATGCGTATGGATCTCCATCATCCAATGTAGATGGTTTGGAGACCAATAACGACAATTATGCCGATTTATAAAACCGTTTAGGCATACGCAATTTCCCGAAAAAGTCAATGTGTGGGCTGGCATATTAGGTGGTCGCCTTAATGGATTCTTTTTCTTTCAAGGAAATACGAATATATGAATATAATTATCTACAGCTGTTGAAAAACCAAATTATTCCAGCATTAAATTAATTATATTGTTCCTAATGTTTTTGACCACGAATGGTTCCAACATTATGGGGCCCCGCCGTATTTTGCAGTTGCTATTATAAATTATTTAAAAATGACGTTTCCGGGACGCTGGATTGGACGAAGGCAGGTTGTTAAGTGGCCTCCAAGGTCACTGGTTTTAATCCACTTGACTTTTTCCTTTGGAGTCGCCTAAAAACGACCGTGTACAAAATGAAGCCCGAGAACCTTGAATTTCTAATGGGAAGGATTAGAGCTGAAATAGAAGGAATAACCACGGAAGGGCTCCAAAACACTATTCGAGAAATTATTGACCCTTTAGGATACCGTCAAGCTGTAGAAAGACAACACTTTCAACTGATTTTTTAAATATTTTAAAAGGCCGTCATTTTGTTTTGCTATCTCATATTTATACCAAATGTTACCAGTTCCTTCCTATATAACACTTGATTTCTGAGGTAAATTGGATAATTAGATTTTTCAGTAATAATTTTTTTAACGTTTCACTAGGCCGCCATATTGGATTTTCACCAAAATATTACCAGGTCATCCTCATATGATCCTTAATTTTTGACCAAAAATTGAAGTCACTCTGCTAAGTAGTTTTTAAGCTATGCCGTGAATTGACAGACAGACACAGAGACAACCCGACAAACGGACCGACGGAATTGATAAAACACATTTTTTGGCATCTAGGGACGCTAAAATTTAAAATCTGGGAAGGTGATTTTTTCACGATTAAAAATATTTTATTTAGACGCCATTTTGTTCTGCCATCTTGAATTAGTACCACGGTTTCACTAGCTCTTCGGTATACCACAATTATTCATGGTACACAATTTGAAATCGGTCAATTAAGTACTTTTTCAGGCTGAATTTTTAAATATTTTACTAAGCTTCCATTTTGTTTCGCCATATTGGATTCGTACAAAAATTTTACCAGTTGATTCTTACATAGTACTTGATATTTGCGGAAAATTTGAGATAAATTGCATAAGTAGTAATAATTTCTTTAAAATTTCACAATATTGGATTTTTACCAAAATGTTACCGGTCATCCACATATGACCCTTGATTTTTGACCAAAATTTGAAGTCAATCGGACAAGTAGTTTTCTAACTATGCCGCGAACAGAAAGACTGACAGACCGACGGAATTGAGAAAACATGTTTTTCGGCATTTAGGGACCGTGAAACGTAAAGATCTGAAAAAATCTTGAAGGGTAATTTTTTTACGATAACAATACTTCCGTTTTGTGAGGGAAGTAAAAAAGACATAAATTTTGCCTTTACAAAGTTCACCTTGTGCAAGAACTTAATGAAGGTGGCCCTGATCGTCGCAGATTAAAATTTTGTGAAGAAATATTACATTTAATTTAAATGCAACCAATTTAATTGTTTCGGACAAGCTTTCGTTCTGAAACAACTTTTTTTCTGAACGGCACATTCAATATACATAATTGTTGCTTGAGTGACTAAAGTCCTCACTGCCTGAAGAGACTTTTACACGACATCCTCAGAAACTTAAAGTATAGTATATAAATATACTGTTTAAAGAATTAGTTAAACCTGCAATTCTAGAAACTATTGAAGACGACGATATTGACTATGACCCACTTTTTTTATTTACCTAGTATTTTCATAATAAAGTTCCTGGGCGCTGGATTAGATGTCGTGAAACTGTTGAATTGCCAGCACGGTCACTGAACCTTGCTCCAATTGATTTCCTTCTTTGGGGTTACTTAAAAGGCGAGTGTTTCTTCTAACAAAAACCAATAATTTACAAGAACTACAACAACAAATGACTGAAGTTTGCCTTAGTGTGATGCCCGAAATGCTCCAAAACTTTAGAACGGGAGTTTAAAGTAGACCTTATTGTTACCTATTTTAACTCTAAGGTTGAAATTCCTATTTTAATACTTAACAATTCAAAAACGAGACCTCCGATTTGCTTAGAAATTATTGTCTCTTAGGGGCCTCCAAATAGGGTAAAATTCGGTATAGGGTTGCCTTAAAAATTCAAAAGTTCAACCTCCTCCTCTCCCCATCGCCAGAATGGATTGAAAACGCTTAAACAGTCAAAAAAGCCAATTTGGTGACACACATGTAACTTCCAAATTTTAAAATGTTTATCGTTACTAGTACTCGAGATATTAGCCTATACTAAGAGTTTTCGGATACGCTGTATATATTTTATATCTTATGTTTGTAGCTGGCAAAGTAAATATTTAGTAATATTTTGACAAATAAATAATTTTACTAAGAACATATTTGGAATTTTTCACAAACGTTTAAGCTATACTTTATTATGCACTGTTATAGATTAAAATCTAATAAAACTTTTACATATAGTCCATGAGTATGAGTAATATAATTATGAATGTACTGATTTTTACAAGCTCCCCACGTTATAATTACAGCTATTTTATTCGAAATGTGCTTGGACTAAGTACATAAAAGTACGGAAACATATAGTTATTTATCGTATCCCTACCTTGATGACATAATAACTCCCAATCTCAGCGCTTATAAATTAGGATTATAGATTAAATTGTTAGTTTATCCCTACTTGTATTTGTATTTAAAATAAGTTATAGGTACATTATAGCTTCATTAAAACAAACAGTGACTCCTGCTAATTTAAAAAAGATGCTTTTTGCTTTTCAGAAGGAAGAAGGACCAGTTGTGAGTGGCGTTTGTTCAGACCAAAATTCACAGAAATCTTCCGTAAAGAGCTACCAGACTTTAGGCTCTTTGGGTTGTCAAGTTGTAACTCCAGTTGTCATGCTAACGAAAAATGGTTACTCTAGTGAAGTGTTTATAAGCTGTGAAAGAAAATGTGAAGTTTGTAATCTTAATAGTACAGTGTTTGAAACTCAGATCGACGGAAATGATCCAAATACTTCTGAAAGTGTTTCGTCTACAAATATCTCGGACCTCATCGATGCTGCTACCTTGCCACCTATACCACCCAAAAAAATCGACATTACAGAACTCAAGAAGCGTGTTAAAGCATACTTAGAAGATAAAAAAGAAGAGGACTGCCCTGCTGAGAGCCCTAATTCAGAATTAGAAGATGTTGACGACCTAAGCAACGGTGATAGTTTTAGGATGGAAGCTGAACTTAATAATAATGGTACTGCCATGTCTCAAATAAACAGCGTTAATTTGGAGGAGCCTGCTGTGCCCGAGGGTAACCGTTCGACTCCTCATAGAACCTTTCTGATATCAAAGGGCTGTATAGACTACTTCTTTGTTTTCTTTCTGCTGATTTCCGCACTTTTGGTGATTTATTTGTCCCTTTTCTACTTTGCAGCCACGTTTCGTAAATCAAATAGAACAAATGAAGAAATTGTTGGGAATCTTTCTACTGATCCTTTGCCATAATTTTAATTTTCTGACAAGATGTCGGAACTCGCGATATTTCCGATATCACCCAAAGAGTATTTATTTGTCATATTAGCGATTTTCTTTTATTCATTTGTTAATATTTAATAAGAGTACCATGTAAAATAACAAAAAGAAAAAATAAAGAATTAAAAATAAACACCTAGCCTTTTTTAAACACACATATGGCCAAGGAAGCTCCTACGAAGCCAAAAACTAAATTAATTAGTTGCCTATAAAATGATCAGGGAGAAACTGCTTCATACGAAAATTCAAAATTGAGAAGTAGTTAAAAAGAATTTGTCTCCAAACAAACTGTAACTTATTTTTTTCCACTGTACGCTTAAACGAATGAAAAATATCCCTCATAGCGAAAAATTATGTTTATTTAAAAAACTTTAGCTTTAAAAGAAAAGTGAAACAGGTCAAATGTCTTTTATTGTTTTGTATATAAATAACATTTTTCTCCCATACAGGATAACCGCACAGGGATGAAATGACCATCGAAGAAAAAACAGTCAAATATGTACGTTTTTTTCTTGTTTTATATAAAAACTTTTATTGCCACTATGGAATTTAGCCCTAGGTGAATGAAATAAGCCACTAAAACGAAAATATGTTCTGTTAGTCAACTTTTTTAGAAAACGGTGAAACAATGGAAAATTCTTTTGTCTTTCTATATAAGTAATTTGTTTTATTATGCGGGGTTGATCTAGGAGGATAAAACAAACCTCTTAGAGACAAAATATGTTTAATTAGGTTTTCTAGAAAAGGATGAAACCCTTCAAATTTTGTCACTTTGTATAAACATTTTTTGAGCCTTAGAGGGAGGAAAGAGCCCCGCAAAAATGTAAATATTTCTTATACCAATTCCGGTTAGTTTTCTTAAAGGACAATGAAACCCGTCAAATTGATTTTCTCTTTTTGGATGTAAAAGCATTTTTGTGTAGGGTTACTCTAGGTGACGAAAAGAGCCCAGCTTTGGCAGTTTTTTTGAACTGTTTTATTTTGTTTACTTTTATTTTTTGATTATGCTGCAAAATTTCAACATTGAGCATTGTACAAAACATTTTACGAAGATACTTTTTTTTCCTTTAAATACGTTCCCAAAAAGTTCAGTTCAAAATGTATTCCTATAACGGCGAAACACAGTTTCTTTTTTTATGTAAATATATTTTTCCCAGGGTAGCCTTAGGGATATGAAACAGCGCCCAAAAAACCAAATAGATATATATTTTTTTTATTTTAAAGCAGTTTTTTAAAACGACAAAACTCGAAATTTGAGCTTTTATATTTAAAAACATAGATAGAAGACGCCAAATTTGCTTTATTTTTTGTATATACATTTTCTCGATTCTAGGGCTGAAACACAATTTTTCATTTTATTAGTGTTATCCAAAATTACTCGGAACTAAACTATAGGATTATACGATCCATATTTACCACAGGTGTGTGAGGTACATTTACGTATCTTACCTAATCGCTACAGGCAGCCATTTAAACGATTGGGGTAACTTTCTGTTGACATAACATGTAATTTTAGCTAACAGCACACACGCTGTTAAAACCAGAGATTTTGGAAGTAATTGTAATTATGTAATTTTAAATGTATTAGATTTTCTAAAAACCCAGTCTAATACTTAAAATCTCCTTTAAAGCTAAAAAAAAATTAAAGGGAAAAATAAGATAATGAGTAAGGGATTATCAATCAATGTTGGGAAGAATTAAGTCATTGAAATTTACTTACAAACTAAACTGAAAATAACACTACATATTTCTTATTATTTTTAAAGTGGTGTCATTTCAATATAAGTTAAAAGATATTATTTTGGTTTTGCGTCATTAAACCGGTTCATACACCTCCAGTATTTTAACTACTACTAATGCAAATATCAGTTAATTGGCTTTTTTGGGAACGTCTTATGTAATAAATCATTCTTTTTATTAAGGGAATAACGGATAACATAATTTGTGTATCTACTGTACATAAATTTGTACTTGCTGAATGAAGGATTTACCTTTTTTATAAATTTATTTTTGTATTCTTTCGAGTATTATTTTTCTTCTTATTATTGTTATTTTTATAATTTATTATAACTTTATTTAAATAGTATATAAAAAATAAATATACTCATTTATTAGTTTGCTTCACAAAATGGAGGTTTTATTTCAGAAAATGGAATTTTGTGGGATATTTAAACATTTTATTAGGCTGCAAATTTGTTTCGCCATGTAGTATTCACACTAGGATTCTATCAGGGTATTAATTTGTAATACTTGATTTTTATGCAAAACTTTAAGTCAAGTCAATTGGATAAGTAGCGTTTTTCTACTGAATTTTCAAACATTTCACTAGGTGGCCATTTTGTTTCGGCATAATAGCTTCATACCAAACATTAAACCATTACTGGTTTATCACTATATCAAACAAAGCTTGCTTAAACTAGATTTTGCCTCATCCTTAAACCAGTGCTTGTTATTTTCCCTATATCACTATCAAAATGGACTGTTTAGACCAGGACATTTTAAAGGCAGGTATGATTATGTAATATAATAGATTTTAATCCACATATTTTAAAGCCAAACCAAAAGTAAACGGTAAATAAAGTGAAAAGCACACGGTTCGTCAACGCTTCGCAACTTGGTGAAATTTCCCCACAAACAAACTGGTGTACAGAAATCGGAACACCACATTTTCCCCACATTTTCAAGGTCCGAGAATTTTAATACGAGTTAAATTCTACTAATGTAAAAATGTAAAAAATGAAGGGTGTGCAAATTCTAGGATATAAAGTTAAAGTTTGGATAATATCTCAGAAAGTTGTTGCTTCTATTATTGCCTTATAAAGTAACTGTAAGGTTTGTTTTCTTTTTTACCAACATTTGTTACGAATTAGTGCACAGTACACAATATGTTGTGATTTCTTGAAGATGTTTTCAAATTCGTCAACCGGCCAAATCAATGTTTTTTGTATTTATTAACACAATTAATTACAGTTATAACGTACTTCACGCTTGTAAAATATCCTTGCAGTTCTTCAACTACCAGTTCTATAAGCCCCAATATTTTCTTATTAATAGCAAAATAAAATTTAAGTTGGTCTCTATCATGCCTGATTTGTATCTCAATAATATTAACTATACGATTTTCAGAAAGGGACTTTTTACACAATACTATGCAATATTCTAATAAATTACGTTACTAATCACCAGACTAACGCTGGTTAAATGCCTGGATGACAAAGGTAAACGCACGTATCATAATGATGTCATTTCTTTAAATCTCACATATTATCTGCGACAGTAATTGGACGGAAAGTGTTTAATGTTTATTTTTATAACACATATTTTATTTATGTATTTTTTCTGTATTCTTCAGGGCAATATTTTTGTCTTTTACTGCCCGGGCGGCAGCATAATTCACCTCCTCTTTTAAAATTGGAAGCTGCAAAATACACTAACTACAGCGTGTGAAAATATATCTATGAAAACGCGTAGGGAATTAAATTCCTGCATCTCGCACGTCAGCATATGCATATCTGTAATGTGATACTTTAAAAATACCCTGAATATGACGGTCTACTTGCTGCATCTATGAACATAAGGGACTAGCTCAAAATATAAATAATGCAAGCTTAAATTAAATTCATTTTTGCAAACTTTACATATTAAATAAGTATTTTATGTCAAATTATTCGTATTTATTTAAATTATAGCTTTAACTTGAAAGCTGCTGAATTTATTGAGTTACCAAAGAACATGTTTAGTTACGACTACCTTGTAGTTAACTTTTCATTCAATGTAATGTGTTTGCATATTTGTCATGTTGAATGCAGTTTGTGATAAGTATTACCAGGAAGGGAGATACTGGGGGCATGAGCCCTCCTTTGCCAGCCAAAGAATAGGGTAGTTTATAATAATTTCGAAGTTAAAACTTACACAATTAATAATTCCAAGCACCATATGTAAAAATGTATTGAACCAAAATTTGGATTTATAGCTCGCCTGGTAGCTTTTAAATAAATTATTCGCATTTGTAGATTTGTATATTTATTACATATGATAAAATGTATTTGCTATAACAATAGTAAAACATAAGTTTTTCGAAGATATGGCTACATGCAGTAGTCGCGTACCTCGGAATTGAATTACCCATACAAATATTTCTAGACAAATAAACCTAATTCGCGCTCTTGGCAAATCCGCGCCTGATAAATAAATACTTGTTTGGGATAAATTTAATTACAAATAACTAACAAATGAAGTAATTAAAATAGCTTGGTTTAGGGAAATAAACGTTTTGCCATCCGTTGTTGTTCTTTTTTATTAAAAAAAATATCTTTGTTTCTCCAAAATGTTGTAATTCCAAATTGGGTTATTTAAAAATTAACAATTAATTTATTAAAATAATTTAAAAAATATTATTTAATAAAAACAACAAATTTGTTAATAATTATCATTTCTTGACAACTCTTAATACATACAAAATATACATCAATATAATAATAATAATAATAATAATAAACATGTTTATTATTCCAAATCACATTCATGGTTACAAGTTAAAATAAATTATGCTTATAAAATAGTAATTGGAATAATTCGCACTAATCAGCTTCCTCCACAATGGAAGGTGCTGCTGAGGCCAGTACAGATTAAATATATAACAGTAAATTAGTAATTACATGAAAATGAGAAGTCAGAATAAGAGCTCTATCTAGAGATTGAAATTAAATCAATATATAACTTGCTAGAGATGTGGGATTTAAAGAAAAACAAAGATAAAGAAACGATAAGAAAAAATACTCAAAAAAGAAGGAAGAAAAAAAGAGAATATCAAGGTTATATATGAAAAAAATCTAATATATAGAGAAAACCATTTCTGCGTAGAAACAATGCGTCAATAAAAAAAATAAGAACAAAAAATATATAATATATATAATGTACTTAAATACAAAGCTATAATAAAAATAATTTGTACTAATATATAACTAAAGTTTGGTTACTAAGGGAGCCTAATTCTTATAAACCAAAAAAGTATTTTTTTATCTTAAACACATTTTAGTGAAAAACAAGTATTGTAATGTAATTTATTCAAGTGTCGCTTCGGGAATTTACCCCTGTTTTTTTTTTTAATATAAATTTGCATTTCATGTTAGTACCGCATATGTCTTCAATTGCGCTGTTAAAAATGTCAGACGAGATTAAACTAAAAAAAATTTGTTGTGGTAGTTCTGAGGCTCTCTTGGCAAATTGGAAACGTAAGTTATATTCTGAACTTTTTTTTTGTTAAAAACTACTATTTTCTTATTTCTGACGTAGAAATTGGCAACAAAATATTTTTTAACTATAGAAAAAATGTTCCTTTATATAAATAATGCGGGTTATTATATAACTAAAATATTACTAGTTAAGATTTTTTAGTTTTTATAAAAAAATACGATTTGGTTTTTATAATTCCTTGTTAATAATGAATAAGCATATAATACTTAATAAAAAAAACAATATTAAGCAAAAATTAATAGATTGTATTCGTCAATAACTTTGTGAAAAACCTCTGATTGCTCATAATGTGGCATTTTTTCATTAGTTTTTAGTGCAGAAATTATTAATACATTACTAAGGCATTTTTATCTTGGTTTCAACTGTTTTTTTTTCAGCTTTTAAAATATATAGAAGGTTATAAAAAATATAAAACCCATAGACTAAAAAAATTCTGTGTAAAGTATGATTAATATTCCTGGATACCATAATCAACTGTTTTCAAAAACAGAGACTTTTTTATATTATATTAGAAGTTATTTCAAAAATATAACAAAAAACTCGTCCTCGCACTTAAAAAAAAGTAAGTGATAATGCTACAAAGATAAAATTTCGCATTTCCAGTAGTTTTTTAGGTAATAATATTTCCTTAGTTTTAAAATTGTTCCGAAGTAAAAACTTTCTAAAAAATATATATATTTTTTAGAAAGTGGTTTTACCCGTCTAGTACTATAAAAAGAGTTAATCCAAAATGATGGTGAATTCAAAGAACTTGTTACTTGTATGGACACCAGGCTAGAAATAAAAATTAAGTTATAGAAGTTGTATGATACACTTTTGTGTATTATAAAATCAAGTTGTAAGCTTTCTCTTCACTCTGTATATATGTAGGCGTCTTAGCTTCATTTGTATTTGTAGTTATTATTACATACCATAGTTGTGACTTATTATAACTATAAAATAAATACTTGTTACTTAGATTTGTTAGATGAAATTCAGTTTGGTTTGATAAATTTTGTTAATTAAATAAATTACTTCGTTTAAAAAAAAACATAGATTGTTTTTCTAAATGCTTCTTTCTTAGGGTCTGCTTTGTATCATGAAAGATCACTGTTATAAATATGAAAAACATCTATAAAATAATTGAGGCGATTTTCTGCGACTAGGTAGAAGAAAATTTTTAAATAAGTAGTAGATAAATATAAAAGCATTATTATTTTATTAAGCAATTGCCGGTTCATCTCTATCGGCATACCGATTTATGTGTTTTACTCTTATTTTTCATATTTTATCTGTGAATAAACAATTATTTATGACAATGTTTAAATACACTATTTATTATTTCTGAAAAAATCTCAGGTTGTTTTAATAATAAATAATAACATGGTTCCTATAACTAAGCTAAAAAATAAATAACAAATAAGTAATCAAATAATATTTATTTAAGTTAAGAGATCACCTATTTATTTGTAACATATTTATTTATTATATTTTAGTTTATTTTCTATAAAAAAATATAAATTTATTGCAATAAAAAGAATAATCACTACGTAATATTATGTTTATATTATAGGCATGCAATTTTTCATTAAAAGTATATTATAATTTTTGTAACAAATTTTAAAAACAATACATTAATAAGTAAAACATATTTATTTACGTTTATAGAACTTTTGTTTATAATTAATGAGTATTTAATAAATAAATTTGGTTTATTTGGAAATAACAAATAGAATAGAAAAAAGTAAAAAAAGTGAAATTGAGCAATATACAAAGAAATAAAATATTTAAGATAACCAAATATTTAATAAGCCATATTTAAATACGGGAGCTTATTGGACATCTGATGAACCGTCTGTGCAAGGTATAATCGTTCTTTGCTATAATAGGCTTACCGCTTGATACCAAAAAAGTCATCTTTAATCATTATAGTCAGCAAAACATTTAGCCTAATAGTGGAAAAAATTTTCAGATTTTTACAGATCTGCGTTCTACGGTCAATAGAACCTACAAAAGACATTCTTTCACTTCCGTCGTGTTCTTTGGTCACCAACAACTGGTTAAAAAGTTTAAAAATTCCGTAAAATATATATATATGTATATATATATATATATATATATATATAATATATATATATATATATATATATATATATATATATATATATATATATATATATATATATATATATATATATATATATATATATATATATATGTTGATTTTTACTCCTTCACGGATGGAAAAATACAATGTGTTTTCATTCCGGGTGTACATCCGTTCACTACTGTCGTTCTGAAAAGAACAGTTTTGCTGACGTTTCGCCAAAATCACATTTGGCATTTTCGAAGCTTTCTTTCTCGCGTCCGAATGGAGACTGAAGTGTTGGTGACTGCGACGCTTCCTTTTATACCCCCACTCGGGGCCGAAGGTTATATCTGCGCAGGCGTTGGTCGTTATTTATGTTTTCCGGATGGTGCTGTTGTTGTTGCGCTAACTGCGCTTGAGTTTTTGCGATTTTAGATTTGTCGATTATTGTCTTCCATACTCTTGGTAGTTTTAATGATTCGTCCCTTTTATTCAAATCACCTTGTTTTTCAATTTCTATGGCTTATCGGATTATTCTGGTCTTATAATGTTCTATATTGGCAATCTCCCTACACCCATCGAAATTTATTTTATGGCCGGTTTCCTGATGATGTAGGAATAAAGCTGAGGTTGTTTGTTTATTTCTGATGCTGAGTTTATGCTCTTCCACTCTTGCTGATATTCGCCTGTTAGTTTGCCCTACGTACAACTTCTCACAGTCCTGACACGGAATGCTGTACACTCCGTGGTTTTCCAGTTTGATTTTATCTTTTGGGTTTCCGAGTAGTTTACCTATAGTTGTTTGTGGCTTGTGTATTGTTTGTATGTTGTGTTTCCTCAGAATTCTTCCGATTCTGTCTGTTGTGCCTTTTACATATGGTAAGACTACTCGTTGCTTTCCCGGCTCATATTTTTTGTTGTTCGTTGTTCGGGAAACCTGTGCATTAATAGCTTTCTCTATGGTGCGATTTGTGTAGCCATTTTTCTTTAAAGCACTAGATACTACCTTAAGTTCGTTTTGTCTCGTCTGTGTTTCAGTTAGTCGCACGGATCTAGATATTAGAGTATTTGCCACAGCTTGAATTTGTGCTGGGTGATGATGTGATTTTGCATTTAAATATCTGTCTGTATGTGTCGGTTTTCTATACACGGTGTATTCGAAATGTCCGTTATGTCCGTTTGGTCACAAAACTACATATATATATATATATATATATATATATATATATATATATATATATATATATATATATACGCCTTTACATTCAGAACAAGGAATACTATATACAATATTTGATGACTTTTGTATTTCATCCCTATCTTTTAATTTAGTGAACGTGTTGCCTAGTATTTTATTATGTTTAAAGGCAATATTAATTGGTGGATCGAACTTGGCTATTTTAGTTGAAATTTCATTTATGTAAAGTAACGAAAAATAGTAACTAAGTCGGTCCTGAGAGTTAAATCCACTGATGTCAGGTGTAATCTCATTATTTCTCTTCATATGTGTACCTATTGGAGCAGTGTTAAATATTACTTTTTAAGAGAAATGTCATACAGTCTTTTTAAGTTGTTATGTCGTAGACTGGGGTATTAATGGGGGTAGACTGGGGGTTAAAGCGTGTTTTTAAAGCTAACACAATGTTAATTTTGAGTTTTTTAGGATGGTTGGACTGAAAATTTAAAAATCTACCAGAACTGGTTGGTTTTACATACCAGTTTAGTATAATCTAGTTGTTGTCATTCCTAATTAGTTTTGTGTCCAGAAAAGATACTCTATTGTTGGTTTCTTTTTTCACTGTGAACTGGATATATTGGTTATAGCTATTAAACACTTGTAGAACCTCTTCTATCCTCTCCCCTCCCCTACAGGCACAGAAGTGATTAAATCGTCCATGTATTTTTTAAAGAAAGGTAATTGAAAGGATAGTTTAGGAATACAATAATCCATTACGTATTGAGAAATAATGGGGGCAAATGTGGCTCCCATAGGAGTCCCTAAGATTTGTTTATAGAATTTTTAAAAAGTTGTTTAAGTTGAGATCTGTATATAGGCTTATTGACTCCCAACTTTTTGTAGTTATTTTTTGCCAAAGTGTAGGAGGGAATATTGCTAAAAAGGGATATGACATCTAAGTTTAATAAAGCATAATTATGTGGAATTTGTTTTTTCATTTATAAAATCTGAAAATTGAAAGGAGTCTATGACATAGTATTCATCGTTTCTGTTGTAAGCATTGGTTAAAATATCTGTAAGAAAATGAGCTAGTTTACTATTGGATGCATTGAGAGGTGAAATTATTGGTCTCAATTATAAAAAAAATCTAACATTTAACGCGGCTCCAACATGTACCCATGTAGAGAGAAATAATGAGATTACACCTGACATTAGTGCATTTAGCTCTCAGAACCGAATTAGTTACTATTTTTCGTTACATAAAACAAATAGCCAGGTTGTTTAAGTTCGATCCATCAATTAAAATTACCTTTAACTTTAACACGTTCACTAAATTAAAAGATAGAGATGAAATACAAAATTCATCAAATATTGTATATAGTATTCCTTGTTCTGAATGTGAAGGGTATATTTAGGCCAAACATTCAGGGTTTTAAAATATAGAATGAATAACTTCACATAAAAGCGATTGTAGGTGAAAGAAAAATACTTGTGCCCTCTCAGAACACACAACCGATCAGGGCACTTATTTTATTATAATGAAACACAAATATTATGTAAGAAAACCAATTGTAATAAGAGAGTTTCTAGAGTGGTGGAAATATATTTAAAGCCTAATTCTCTGAATAAAAAACAGACATAGAAGATCTTAATATTATTTACTCAAATTTATTTAACTTGAACACTCATAATAATAGTAATAATAATTAAAATAATATAGACATATCCTTATAAACTTTATATTCATGTTTTCAGATCCATATACCTATCTATAGTCAGTCTCATCAATACAAGAATTTCCGTCGGCATAAAATCTGTTCTTCAATTAAATTTATACATATAAAATTAGACATATCATATAATAACTAATAATAGCACAACAATAGAAAATCCTATATTTATTTAAGTCATAATTATCTTGAAAGAACATACTATAACTTTCTTGACATAGGGTTAAAAAAACTATCTAAAATGTTATTTGTTTCATTTTCAAGGCGTAAAAATAGCTCCGAGAATAGGAATTCCTGCCAGTATGTTAAAATAATCAATAATGTTAAATTCATAATATAGACATTTTCTCCTTTCATATTTTAGTCCTGAAGAAGGTAACAAAGATTATAGAAAGCTTGGCGTAGCTAAACAGACAATTTAATACCAGCCCTAATCAGGACCGATACCCCAATAAAATTATTTTTTTGTTGTTTAACGAGTCGGTCAAGACCCTTCTGCTTTCTTATATAAATATTAATTTAAATATAAATATATATATATATATATATATATATATATATATATATATTTAAATAAATATACTGTAAAATTTATTCCTACAATAAAATTTAACATTTTGTATTCTACGCTGAATGTGCTAATGGCCTAGTCTGAACGCTTATAATTTCCCCAATTCTCTAAAACTAAACTACAAAGGAGCAACTCCCAAATTAATTTCGAAAAAAGCTATTTTGCTATCGTAAAACGTATAGGTGTAGGCAATTTAGGAGATATGTAAGTGTAAAACAGTTCACTGCCTAGCTCAAATATGTTGGCAAAAAGACTATCAGAGAACTGATGTTGCATGTGGTTGCGACCTCTATTAATATGGAGGCTAATTGAAGGTTAATATTTGTCCCTCTCCATGTTGTTAATTAATTTTGAAATACCTAACGAGTTTTAAGTCTCACACAGAATTACTAACATCTATTTTGAATTACGTCTCATCATGTCTAAAATTTGGCTCTTCCTTTTAAAATGCTGTTTAATATAGAATCTAGAGACCTAATTAAGTGAATAGAAAATACTTTAGATACTTTCGGCTAATTGCAGCAATTGTTTTTGAGTTTATGTAGCTTAGATCAAGAAAAAAGGCAACGCTCCTAGTGAATATACAGTAAGTTTTTAATCTTTGACTAGTAACTATTTAATGTTTAATGTGAATTTGTTAAGATGTTTGTAAGAATTGTAAGTGGCTGTGGACTGAATAGTTAATGCCCAAAAAATTATAAAACCTATACCAAGATGGTTTTGAATTAAATATAGAATTCATTAATTAAGTATACAAATTATTAAAAAATAATAGTTAATTGAACTGCCTCTTTGACTAAGGGCTAATGTAAACCGCATAAACTTTCTTATATCGGACGGAAGAACTCTTACTTGAAGGCGAAAAGGGGAAAGATTTTAAGAAAAGCATCGCCATCATCCATTGGCTTTTTGGGAGCGGAGGAGTGACAATATGGGGAGTTTTACGCATAACAAATCGGATGATATTTGAGCCAATTTCAGAGACAGATGCTTTTGCGCAAAATGTTGATCTGGAGCAGCCATACATCAGGAGTATAATCATAATAATAAAATAACGCAGTATGGGTTGGAAGACCCAATCTCCGGATAAAAATGTTATCGAAAACGAATGGAGTAAACTAAGATGAGCATTTAAAAAATTACATACATTCAATAAAAGAATGATATATATTTCACAGGAATTTCTGGCAGCGACTAGAGATGTTGAGACTTCGGGGTGGGCCAACCAGTTATTAACTTTTAGTTTTCCTATAGCCTATGCATTTTTGTGCCTTAACCAATACACATTAAAGAAATTGGTAGCCAAAGATACAGCCTAACACCTGCCAAAAGGCTTTTTCCTTTCTTTAAAAAAATTAGTGCATTAAGCTCCAATTAGTGATTGTCCTCTCCCAGCATTGTTTATTGTATTTGGAATAAGTTTCTACAATTTAGAAAGCATTGTGCATATGTTAAAGTTGATAAACTGTACATATAGGGTGTGAAATTATTTTTCGAAATACAGGGTATTAAATTGTTCTATATACAGGGTGTTTTTGTTTTCAAAATTCAAAACACCTTTAACCTTATCAAATTTTTTATTACGACGTCACAAGCAATTTTTGTTAGAAGGATTCTTATCTTGGTCTTAATGGAACACCCAGTATATATACATATTCTTCACTTTTTTCTAGCTTTCAAAATAAGAGCTTTAGTGGTGTTTTAAAATATACGGAAACATTCTATACGGTGAATTAAATGCACTTTTTTATTAATATTTTGAAATAAGACTGTTTTAAATAAATATTAAAATATAAATATTTTTGTCATTTACTGTCTAGAACAGCGCAAGACGTTTCTGGAAATCACTGCCATAAATTTGTATATATATAAGTAATCAAATCTGGCAACACTGCATATACAAAATATAAATTTAATATCTACATGAAGGCAATATCGAAACTGTAGTGAAGTTGTTTACATAGACTACAAATATAATGTAGATGGGTTTGTTCGACATGCGTAAACCCTGCACGTTTTTTTATAGAAAAACCTCGAAGTTAAAATTTAAATACAATGCGATGCAACTTTTTATGTAGTTTTCTTTAAAACTGATTTTTTTCTAAATCTAACAGTGATGCCCAAATATATGAGCAACAACCGTATTGTGTTTTAGAAAATAGTTCTGTCATAATAAGAATTATCAATATTTAGTTATTAATATAAAAAAATTAACTTGATTATGATTGCAGTACTTAAAAATCGACTAAATATACTAAGTATCCAGATGTACTATAAGTACTTAGGTATTATAGGTCTACTTTAAGTGTTTAGATATATTTTAAGTGCTTAATAGATGTACTTAAAACTAAATAAAATCATGTACTTGTACTTGTCAAATTTTTGAAGTTATTTTTTTTTACTTTTTGCGACCCGGCCAAGATTTTGCTATTGTTGTTATTGCCACCAATTATCAAGTTTTGGCGAAATGAAATATACTAAATTTTAGAAAAATATTTGTTAAGTGCAAAAAAGCTTTAGGAGAGTTCTTAAGTTCTTTGTTAATGCAGTGGCGGATCTAAATTTTCCGTAAATACAAAAATGCTGAAAAATAAAAAAGATTGCATATTAACTAAACAAAGGGCGATATTTTTCTAAATTTGGGATATATTAGGGATTAAGGCCAGTTTGTGTAGAAAAAATGTAGCATGTAAGAAATAGTAATGGGCAAAACGGACGATACAATATATAACTGCCGGAACGCTATTTAGTAGGTAGGTACTTTTCATAAATACAAATTTCTTCCTTTTGTTTAAAAGTAAAATACAATATCGTAAAATATAATAATAACAAATATAGGCGTTAGCTATAATAATTATTTAATTGTATATGTACTTGGAGAACTTTATTTGTAATTCTTTCAGTAAAAAACTTTTTTAAGGCTTTATACAAATGCTTAGGATACTTATTTGTTATCACCACGAGTGTGTAAAATAAATTGTCAATAAAGAATGTAATGAACAGCCCCTATATTTTTAGCTTTATTTGTTTTACCTACAAACATATTTCTTAGTAAAGCTGTAACATTTTAAAGCCAACAAAAAAGTTTTTACATATGTAAGTAAAAAAACTGGCGTAACTCAGGCTGACAAATCCCCCGAAAGAACTACATGATGTCGCAATTTTTGACCGTGTTTTGTATAGTAAGTAAATTTTCTTAACAATATAATAATTTAAATTTTAACATCAAAATTTAGTTATTAATTACTTACTTAGTATAACATTCTATTATTATCTGTAAATATGTATTAAAAAAGCTCCCTCGTAAATGGTGACTAGCGTATGTGTTTTTATAATGAGTTCCTACCTATTTAAAAGCTTTCTAGAATAATTAGTGCTGGACTACTCGAGATCACTAGTATTTTCCATTACCATGTTTTTTTCAGTGACTAAATCTTTCCTCATACCTGCATTAGCCTTCTACATATCCAAAATTTAAATAAAATCTCTCCGATTGTTTAGTAAATATGCAGAATTTATAGATCTTTTTTTTTTATTTTCAGTATTTTTGTATTCACGAAAAATATGCTCATAAGTACTTAGCAAAAGTACTTAACGTACCCAGTACTAAGTACTTGATTTTGAAAACCTAGTTGCAGTATTAAGTACCAATATTTTGCAAAAGTACTTAAAATATTCAGTATTTTACTTAAAAAAACATTTAAGTACAAGTACATGATTTTATTTAGTTTTAAGTACATCTAAGCACTTAGAATATATCTAAACACTTAAAGTAGACCTATAATACCTAAGTACTTATAGCACATCTAGATACTTAGTATATTTAGTCGATTTGTAAGTACTGCAATCATAATCAAGTTAATTTTGTTAAGTTAATATTGTGTTAAGAAAATACGTATTATTTTAATACAATAACATCTCGCTGGACCTATACAGATTTTCTTTCTCACCCCTTAGGGTGCCTTGCCGCAAAATAGAATGTTAGAATTTCGGACGGAGACGAGAACAGAATGCCCGTAAATGTGCATTTATCCAATTAATTCATAAAAAAACTAAAAACCCTTGACTTTTACTGACATAAAAAACAGAACTTGTTTGACATTTTTTCTTTTCAGAGGTTGAAAGATTGATTGAAAGGTACTAATTGTGTATACCATATCGTTAACGGATCTTAGTTTATTATTAATAATGTTGGCACTAATATTATTTTTATATTGCGTTAAGAAAATACTTATTATTTTGATACAATAACATCTCTATGGACCAATGCAACTTTTCTTGGTAGAGGTCACGAAAAAAAATTAGGACGTTATAACATTTGATTTAAATGATTATCAGGCTGTGTTATTAATTAAAAGATCTCTTTTTAAAAATATGATGCCAACTACGTTTTAGTTGCTGCCGCATTCTGAATTTGCCGATTCTTTTAGAACAAGTAAATCCAAAGGATCAAAACCATTATCCATATTAGCATGTCTTCATTTGAAACTATAACAATTCACCATTTTGCTAACCCTTGTGCTTATTGTGAGATTCCCGGTCCTAATTTGCAATATAGATTCATTTACAGCTAAATTCGATTTTCATTTATGAATATATTAGGGATAATTAAAAATTAATTTGATAAGCTTAACCAACGGTAATAAAATTTTAATCATGTTCATATTTATAGTCCAAACGCATGAGTAATATAATTATATGTATAATGAATGACTCTTGCGACACGTTGGCGTTATAAACTGTCATTCTTTAAATTCGAACTCGGACTAAAATTATAAAAATATAATACAGTTGTTTCTGCACCCCTACCTTACTCGCCTGATAATGAACAATCGTTGAGTCTATAAATTGCGGAACTGGCTAGTTTTTGAATTAGTTTTGTCAATTTTTTTCGGGTAGCAGTTGTAGTAAGAAGTGATAAGTGCGATATGGTTCTAACAAAGCAACTCGAAGAAACTTCCGAGGAGGTATCTGAACGCGGTGAAGCCTCTCAAACTTTTCCTCAGCAAAAAAAGGAGGACCGTTTCGTGAACAGATCTTTTCTCAGCGAAAGTTTTACAGGCGTCAACACCAGAAATTGCCATACCTTGAGCTTCATGGGTCATCGAGTTGTGATTCCAAGAGTCAGTTCACATGCAAAAGCTTTTCCTATAGAAGAAAAGACGAGTGGTGCTTCTTGTCTTAATAAAGGAGTGTGTGAAGCTCAGAAAGAAGTAATTAAGGCTTTGGAAGAATTGAAACGTGAAAATTCTAAGGACGAACCTAGTACTTCTAAATCATCTGCAAACATTTCAGCTTCAATCAATAGTTGTATTTTATCGCCTGCGCCACTAAAAGAGCTTTGTTCCACAGAGCTCAGAAAACTTGTGCAGTCATACTTAACTGATAAAAATGACGGAGGCAGATCTGTCGCTGGGTCTAATGAAAAACCGCAAGGTGATTTCGAAGAACCTCCAAGTAACAGTAAAGATGCTACAGTGCCGCAAGAACAAAGCCGTCTCGATAGATCTGCTGTACCTGAGAATAACCGTTCTTCTGATGAACAAGCCTGTGCCAGAACACAAAATTACATTTTTGCTGCCTGCTCGGAATACTTTAGCGTCTTTCTTTTGATGATTTTAACGCTCGCTGCATTTTATATGATCCTGTTCCGTTTATCTTTCACACACCATAAATCAAAAAGGGTTAATGACACGCAGACTGGAGGCGTAGAATTATTGAAAATTTGTTCTAGAATCCACAGTGCCAATGGAACTTGCAACATTGGGGATACCAATCAGATGTTATGGAGACCGTACTTGGCTATGTTCTTGATGATATTTTACATTTTTTTCTGGATTGTAGTTGCATTTTAATTTTCTTTTAAACAACTTATTTGTTCAAAATGAACCCCTGAGCGATATATATTTTATGTAGCTTAAGCTTCTTAATTGTAAACATAATGTCTGAGTGAATAAATAAAAATTTCAAAATAAATATCAATTTTGTTTTATTAAACGCTTGCCCGATAAATGCATTAGGATCATTGTACATCTAGTAAATAGATAACACCGTATAGTGCTAGATAAGCACGTACAATATAAATCTATCAATTTTATGAGATTCCTGTATCATAATGCATTGAAAACAAGTCGTATATTCAAATAAGGATAGTTTAAATACAAAAGCACTTGCAGAACAAATATGCAGACGTTTCTTTTTTCGGTGAATGGGTTAATAAATTTTGAAAAATTGTAGCTACCCAATAGTACTTTTATATATTTTTTAGTCTCTAATACATATATGATAATCATATGATATTATACTCATATTATATCAAGCATAGTATGGCTTCAATAAAAAATGTATATGAATATTTCTCGGTAAGCAAAGGCTCGATATATTTCAGTGAAGCACGATAAAATTGTGACTAACACGGTCTATAAAAACCGATTGTAGATGCGTGATTGCATTAGTAGTTCCCTGCAAACAGAAGTGGTAACTCTGAAAAAAGAAAACAGTGAAAGTAAAGTGAAACAGTTAAGTCAAACTTAAATCGGTTTTAAAATAAATTATGGAGCAAACTAATAAAATTGAGAAAAAGATGGACGAAATCCGTAATCAAGTGAACGAAGATTTGGGAAATAACAACCCTTTCGCATTTCCATCCATGTCATCTGTAGTTGACAATTATACATCCGAATATGATGACGAGATCCGGAGATTAATGAGCCTTGAGGAAGAAGAATATTGCTATTATCTCTCCTTAACAAATCAGCAGCCATCTTTACACTCGGAGGGATCTCTCAAGGCTGAAAAGAAATCCACAGAAGCAAATCAACCAGTAGAATACAAAGCAGCAGGCGATCAACGTGGTCACTATTCCGCCATAGCAAACCAACAATCCTTGTTAGGGGGTTCTGATGACACTAACATATCCCTTGGTATTAAAGAAACGCGTTTGAAAGAAAAAAGGGTATCTCCAGAGGAAAGCAACGAACCAGAAGACAGACGCTGCTTTTTTGCAGTCAGGCCAAATCCCCGTATTTTTAATATTGGTGGCGACTCCGATGAATCCTACGACGCTACCGAGCAATCTTCCTCTGAAGTCCATTCTGTAGAAACTGAAGAACAACATTCCAGTATTTGCGACCGTTCGAGGGCAAACTGTGCCAAACATATCAACACTATCATTATTTTAATTGTGTCTGCGGCAGCCTTTACTTGCTGGTTCATTCTGAACGACAGAGTTCTAAGATGTTGCGAAGCTGGGCATAAAAACAGAACTGTACCCAAATCATCCGAAACAGAAGCTCTAACAGCAATTTTGAAGAATCCTAACGCAACTCCCATTGCAGCTTCTGCAACTGGTCAGGTATCGTCGAAACCACAATATAATATTTTTAAGGCACTATGTAATATTATATTATGGTACATACTTTTTTTTTAAATTGGTTTTCAAAACTGTATGCATATAAAAAATATTTGTTGCTTGCATCACATTGTATTTTCTCGTTTTTTATAGATTTGTTACAGGGATATAAAACTTTTTCTGATTTTTCATACAAAAGTTTTATATTGTTAAACATTTTATATGGCTCCAATTGTTAATCTTCTTAACAGTATCTAATATAGTTTTGTATACTACTATTAAGCTATTTTTTGCGATGGGTTTCTAGTTTTAGGTTTTGTTATATATTATTAAGCTACATGTAAAAAAGAACAAAAAAAATAAATAAAACGTTTGTCATGTTTATTGAGTTTGATTTATATAGTGATAATAATTAGGGAATGGGTCAATAATAAAACAGAGGCCGTATGTTAAAAATTATTACAAGTAAATTATTGATAGAATAAGTATATTTTCTTTAATGTCAAAGATAGACTAGAAGAAAAAAAAACTGGAAGAATAATAATGTCTATCAATTCCCTAATACAAGGAAGAATACATTCCAAGGGAGAAATTCTTTGATAATAATTTCATATATTTATCAAAATATGTTAAACATTTTATCGAAAGATGTGATAACTATTGGTGACTTCTCTGTAGGTTTAAGATTTTTTTTCTATTCTAATACTTGGATGTGCCACGAAAGCCAGTGGCCATATCGCAATGTGTACTTATACCGTGGTTTCGTTAATCAGTCCTGACCATAAAAGAAGGGAAACATTTCTTAGAATTGGTGAATGTTCTCCAAGTACAAAAACATGTATAAGTAATCCACGATACCTTTAAGGCAGCGTGGTAGTACTGCCATGCCGTTATTTAATTGCGTCAAAAAGTATCTAAAATTTAACGGCCCATCTGCACACGATACTGGGTATACTTATGGTATTATTAATGCCTAAAATGGATTAGCCTATTTGTAGTCTGTACAAAAATTCAACAGGATGTAAAAGAAAATTTACGATACGATAATAAATGTGCAGTATAAAAGCTACTCGTATGCAGAAAAAAGTTGGTAAAGTTGTTTTACCGGGAATTTTCTATGCTTTGAATCATTATTAAATAAGGAAATTTAAAGAGTCATTATGATAGGCCTTCCCTAGTAATGAATCCTACAAACTGAAAGGTAACAGATTTTTTATGTGTACATCATAACTGTATAACTGTGGATGAAACAGTTTTATTCTTCACTATCCATGATAAAAGAAGAACAATCTTCCTGGTAAAGTCAATTTACCGTTTTTCTTACGAATGAATTTTATCAGAAAACTTTAAACGGCTAATTCAGGAGCATATGAATTTCAAAAAAATATATATATATAATATATATATATATATATATATATATATATATATATATATATATATATATATATATATATATATATATATATATATATATATATATATATATATATATATATATATATATATATATATATATATATATATATATATATATATATATATATATATATATATATATATATATATATATATATATATATTTATATAAATATATAGCCGGCCTTCGTGATGTACTCATAGATAAAAAAAGGTCACCATTTTGATGTTTTATTTTAAATTCCTACAGAAATCATACCACGTTATTCTAATACAGACTTTATTGCTGTGCAAAAGTTATTTGGATAAATAATTTCTTTACTTTGAATTTGCTTGATTAAGTTTTTACCTCTTCATCCGTATATAGCGCTTGATTTTCCTGCAGAAATTAAAGTCAATTCGATAAGCTATAACTAGCTATTTAATACTATTTACTAGGCCGTCGTGTTGGATATTTACCGAAAGGTTAAAGGGCCATGATTTATTTGATGAAATGATGAAATTTAAGAAGTAATAAATGGATAACGAGTGAACTCTTTCAAATCTACGCAGTCCGATCTTTGATCAGTTGATGCAACTGAGATAATCATGTGGTCATAAACATTAATGCCTAAAATGGATTAGCCCATTTGTAGTCTGTAAAAAAATTTAACAGGATGTAAAAAAAAATTACGATTGTATGTAGAAAAAAAATTGGTAAAGTTGTTTTACCGGGAATTTTCCATGCTTTGAATCATTTTTAAATAAGGAAAGTTAAAGAATCATTGTGATAGGCCTTCCCGAGTAATGAATCTAACAAACTGAAAGGTAACAGATTTTTTTTGTGTACATGTTACTTAATAACTGTATAACTGTGGATGAAACAGTTTTATTCTTCACTATCCCTGATAAAAGAAGAACGATCTTCCGGGTAAAGTCAATTTACCGTTTTTCTTAAGAATGAATTTTATCAGAAAACTTTAAACGGCTAATTCAGGAGCATATGAATTTCAAAAAATATTCTCTATAAACTCTAACTTAATCAAATTAATAAATAATTTTATTAGAAAAAAATAAACAATTAAATAATAAAAAATATATATATATATATATATATATATATATATATATATATATATATATATATATATATATATATATATATATATATATATATATATATATATATATATATATATATATATATATATATATATATATATATATATATATATATATATATATATATATATATATATATATATATATATATTATATATATAGATATATATATATATATATATATATATATATATATATATATATATATATATATATATATATATATATATATATATATATATATATATATATATATATATATACAGAAATAAATACATATATAGCAGGCCCTCGTGGTGTACTCATAGATAAAAAAAGGTCGCCATTTTGCTGATTCATTTTAAATTCGGACAGAAATCATACCAATTTATTCTAATACAGACTTTATTGCTGTGCAAAAGTTATTTGGATAAATAGTTTCTAATACTTTGAATTTGCTTGATTAAATTTTTACCTATTCATCCGTATATAGCGCTTGATTTTCCTGCAGAAATTAATGTCAATTCGATAAGCTATAACTAGTTTTTTAATACTATTTACTAGGCCATCGTGTTGGATATTTACCGATAGGTTAACAGCTCGTCCCCATCCCTGTTACGAGGGAAGTAAAAATTAAATTTTATTGCCATTTGAATTTTAATTTCGGTATCATTAGAGTGCTCTAAATTCCATGGATTAATTTAGGTTTAGATATGGATTTTTTCTCACATAGTGTATACGAGTATAAGTGTCATGACGTGATTAAAGAATTTGGTATTAAATAATAAATATTAATAGTATTTTGAGCAGCTTATTTAATATTGTTCTTAAAATCTTTGTTCGGCGTCAGTTTTTAGCAATTTTTTTTTAGATCAATTTGTAGAACCGAGGATGATCCTGAAAAGCCCAGTTCTCCAGGATGTAAAGCAAAGGGGTGTTCTTTTTTATTTTGCGTTAAAACCGTCCAAAATTATGGTTTTTTGTTCTTTTTTTAATTTGTTGCTTGTGGGAAAGTAAAAATACTTTACTTTCCCTGATTAAAGAGAATATTGAACATCCTTTTGAAGGATTTCTACTTTGCCGCTCAACTTCAGAAATTGGAACGCTATCTCTTAGCCTCCTAACAGCTCACAAGTAGATTTGTTAGTACCTTACTAGGATATATGGACACTAAAACAGGAGAATCTGATACAATTCCGGAAGATCATTTTAATGATAAATACAGTATTTTTTGATGGTTAAAAAGTATTCTTCTTTATATTTTATGTCTAAAATTTTTGTAAACACCGTGACATGCATAGTTTCGAATATTAAATATATCCTTTTAAATTAATGGACAGGGTTATCCAATGAGGACTAGACAAGCAGGTTTTCCACCCCTGGGGTATTTTTTCTAGGTCGCTACCCTTTTACGATCCTCTACACATTTAAAAATGTATGTTATTTTTTTCCGTTTCTATTTTGATTGCTTAATGGTTCATTTTAGGACTAAAAATTTAAATAAACATGTGTTTGAAAGACCTTAGGTTTTGAGACACAGGGTGTTAAAAGTTAATTTTTTTTGGATTTTTTTTATTTGTATCCTTGTATCTCAAAAACTAAGGCCTCTCGAACACATATACACAAGAACTTTTAGTTCTGAAATTAATTTAATTTTGATGGGTAAAAAGGGTCACGACGATTTTGTAAAATGTATCATAGCCATTTCGTAGACATTGCTTACAGTATAGTACGAGTCAAATCTGAATAATTTGTCTCTAGAAATGAACGAGGTTAATGAAGAAAACTAAAAAAAAATAAAAATTTTGACACCGTGTATTTTAAAAATGATGACTTTGCGAAAATATGTTTATATTAAATTTTAGCTTTAAAATAAGTAAAATAATTACGTATTTCATTTTGGACATCAATTGAAAAACACCCTGTCAAATGTTTTTAGTTTATTTTACTTAACCAAATAGCAATTTAAAATTTAGTTCTCTGTTATGTAGGGAATGTTTACTAAGAAGATTTGAAATAAATACTACAACGTAGGTATTTTAAAAATAGAACAGCTTTCTTGTATTTAAGTAATTAATACAGACATTTTTAAGTTTATTTTGTTGTATTAAAGTTCTGCCACCTAAATTTTAGAGGCGTTCGTACAAGGGCTCTATCGCGTTTCCAAGTGGTTACTCAACTTTTTCATTAATTAAGAGTTATTAAAACTGTGTTTTCACGAGATAAGTATATCTCATAATCCCTGTTTTTATATTTTTTCGCACATAGTGTATAAGAATCGACACGTGATGAAAGGTATTAAATAATCAATATCAATAGTATTTTGAACAGTTTAAAGCCCATTTATATATTATTAGAGTGTTCTAAATTTCAGAGTTTAATTTAATTTTAAAGCATATTGAATTTGGTAAGTTGTGGCAATTTGCTACAATAAACCCAAAAAAGAAATGGCAAAAGTATCAAGTTTTTTGTTTTTTTTTATTTGTTGCCTATAGGAAAGTAAAAATACTTTACTTTCTCTGAGGTGCCTTGACCACCTGATTAATGATAATATTGAACGGCAATCCGCACCGAAGCAAATTCGCAATATTTCCGATGTGTTTTGTGCAAAATTAAGATGTTGATTAACATCTAGAGCAACAAAGAGATTAAATTAGATACCCCTGTAAAATATTACGGCGATATGTAAACATTAAAAGGATAAAAACGACCACACAGAATGAGCCGAAACATATTTTCTTAATTTTCTAGAAATTTTGGGTGGGATACCACAATCATCTTCTAGATGATGATTAGGAAGATCCTAGATGGTATACTTAAGATATATTTTCCATATCCTTAGAAGATAAAAAGGTGAAAACCTATAATCCTGCATAATTAGAATGGGTCACAACTTATTTTATTTATTTTCTCAAAATTTTGGGTAGGGTACCACATTTATCTTTCCGGAGATAATTAGTTTGATCTTGAAGTGTATATATTTAAATCATTTTCTTAATTGTAAGGGGGAGAAAACAGTCAATAACACTTAGGAATCAGGACGTGCCCCAATTTATTTTATTAAATTTCTCAAAATTTTGGATAGGGCACCACATTCATCTTCCAGGAGAAGATTAGGTTGGTTCGGAAGAGGATATGTGCAAAATATTCCAATTGTTAGGGGATAAGATGGTAAAAAAAGCCAATAATATGTTTGAATCAGAACACGCTACATAATATTTTATTTATTTTCTCGAAATTTTGGTTAGGGTACTACATTCATCTTTTGGGAGGTAATTCAATTAATGCCAAAAATTATGTGTGTGAAATATGTTTTTAATTGGTAAAGGATAAGGAGGTGAAAACTGCCAATAACCCTTAGGAATCAGAGCATGCCCCAACAAATTTCATTTATTTTCTTAAAATGTTGAGTAGATTATCACTTTTATCTTTTAGGAAGTGATTTAATTGGTGCGTGTAAAATATTTTTTTTAAAAGGGAGGGACAAGGGGGTTGAACGGAACTTCAGACATTGGTACTCTAGTGGTTTATTTAAAAAAAAAAACTTTGGCTTTTTAATGTTTCATTTATTAGAGAGTTACTCTACATATGTTTCGGCTTTTTAGGCCTTTCTCAAGAGATGCTTCAGTGAATACTAAACTAAAAATGAGCTATATTTAATGGTGTGCATAATGCAATTTAGTTTTATTGCCTATCTATTTAAAATGGGATTTTTTACATTTATATTATAGGTACTTAGAAGGCTGTCTTTTATTGGGGTAATTTGGAAATTTTGTTGGTCATTCGTTGTGAGTGAATTTCTTGATAAAGATTTTTTAATTTCAAATTGTTCTAAAAGATCCAAACGTTTACCTTTATTTTCTTGATGTAATAACATTGAATTATCGGTGTCAATAAAATGGTTGTTTTCTATGCAATGAGCCTGAATCCTGAATTTTTAACATTATATAAAATAGAGTTACGGTGTTTACTTTGTTTGGATATTTCTACCCGTTTGCCCAATATAGACAACTTCACAGTCTTTACATTTAACTTTGTACACACCTGATTTATTAGACTGACAAATTTTTTCCTTATTATTTATT
The DNA here is from genome assembly GCA_030620095.1 of Kuschelorhynchus macadamiae. Lineage (NCBI taxonomy): Eukaryota > Metazoa > Arthropoda > Insecta > Coleoptera > Curculionidae > Kuschelorhynchus > Kuschelorhynchus macadamiae. The sequence goes on from JAUTXW010002996.1 coordinate 209,376, forward strand.
AAAACACTACTTAAATTTAGTTTATTTACAGAAATTGTGTTGCAACCTAATCTATTAAGCTTATTTGATATTTTGTAACTATAATTGGGAATATAATTTAAAAACCTAAAATTTTTGGTTAATTGAGGCGTGACACTATAAAACTGTCTTCTAAGAATTTTGCGTTTTTTATTCTTTATCATGTTATCTATTAGAGATTCATTATAACCGTTATTTCTTGCAATTTATTTTAGTACATTTAACTCGTTATTATAGTCTTCTTTACTTAAGGGAAAGGTTAATAGCCTATGTACGAACCTATGAAAAGGTGACATTTTTATTCTCCAAGACTGTTTAGAATGGTTATGAATAATTGTGTCTGTTGTTGTTGCTTTTCTGTATATGTTAAATTTAAGTTGTTTATTGATTCTTTTTATACTTATATCTAAAAAGTTAATTTCGTTGTTATCTTCTAAATCCATTGTAAACTGAATTTTTGGATTAATTGCATTTAGAAAATCTAAAAATTGGGATAGTCTCCTTTCTGTACTATCCCATATACAGAAAACATCATCGACATAACGAGTCCAATAGATAACATGTGATTTTAAATTAATATTGCTATTAAATATTAATTCCTCAAAATATGACATAAATATTTCCGCTAATAAAGGAGAAATGGGTGATCCTTTTTGTAAGTAAATTTCATTTTTAAATTGGAAATAACTTTGATTTACACAGATTCGGGAAAGGACTGCCAATGGGATCAGCCACAAAAATGAAATTTACTTACAAAAAGAAGGACTGCCAGTGGGATCACCCATTTCTCCTTTATTAGCGGAAATATTTATGTCAAGAATTAAATTTTCATTTTTAAATTGGAAATGTTGATGTTTTCTGTATATGGAATAGTACAGAAAGGAGACTATCCCAATTTTCAGATTTTCTAAATACAATTAATCCAAAAATTCAGTTTACAATGGAATTAGAAGATAACAACGAAATCAACTTTTTAGATATAACTATAAAAAGAATCAATAAACAACCTAAATTTAACATATACAGAAAACCAACAACAACAGACACAGTTATTCATAACCATTCTAAACAGACTTGGAGAATAAAAATGTCACCTTTTCATAGTTTCGTACATAGGCTATTAACCTTTCCCTTAAGTAAAGAAGACTATAATAACGAGTTAAATGTACTAAAAGAAATTGCAAGAAATAACGGTTATTATGAATCTCTAATAGATAACATGATAAAGAGTAAAAAACGCAAAATTCTTAGAAGACAGTTTTATAGTGTCACGCCTCAATTAACCAAAAATTTTAGGTTTTTAAATTATATTCCCATTTATAGTGACAAAATATCAAATAAGCTTAATAGATTAGGTTGCAACACAATTTCTGTAAATAAACTAAATTTAGGTAGTGTTTTAATAAATAATAAGGAAAAAAAATTGTCAGTTTAATAAATCAGGTGTGTACAAAGTTAAATGTAAGGACTGTGAAGCTGTCTATATTGGGTAAACGGGTAGAAATATCCAAACAAGAGTAAAAGAACACCGTAACTCTATTTTATGTAATGTTAAAAATTCAGGATTATCTGCTCATTGCATAGAAAACAACCATTTTATTGACACTGATAATGTAATGTTATTACATCAAGAAAATAAAGGTAAACGTTTGGATCTTTTAGAACAACTTGAAATTAAAAAGTCTTTATCAAGGAATTCACTCACAATGAATGACCAACAAATTTTCCAAATGAATTAATCTCTTGAGAAAGGCCTAAAAAGCCGAAACATATGTAGAGTAACTCTTTAATAAATGAAACATTAAAAAGCCAGAGTTTCTTTTTAAATAAACCACTATTTAAAAATGTTTCACAAGGAACCAACCGCAAATTCGATTGATTGTATTGGTACTCTATCTCTTAGCCTCCTAAGACCTCACAAAGAGTAGATTTGTTAGTACCTCACCGAGATTCAGATAAGCAGACACACCAACTTAAATGGGAAAATATTTTTCCAGGATATATGGACATCGAAACAGAAAAATATGAAGCAATTTCGGAAGTTGATTTTAATTACAGTACTTTCTGATGCTTAAAAATTTTCTTCTTTGTGGTATGTGTCTAAGATTTGCATAGACGCTCTATGTGTACACACTGACATGCATAATTAGAATATCTTTTTAAATTAATGTACAGAGAAATCCAACGAGGACTAGACAAGCCGGTTTTCCGCGCCATGGGTATTTTTCCTAGGGCGCGACCCTTTTACGATCCTCTACACATGTAGAAATGTATCTTTTTTTTTTCCTGTTTTTATTTTGATTGTTAAAAATGCAGGGTGTAATTTTTTTTCATTTTCGGACTAAAAGTTCAAATAAACATGTCGGAAAGGCGTTAGCTTTTTAGAAATATGGTGTTAAATTTAATTTTTTTTTAAATTTAACACTATATATCCTTAAACCTTGTATCTCAAAAACTAAGGCCTTTCGAACCTATCTTTACAAGAGCTTTTAGTTCTAAACTGAACCAAAAAATTACATCTTGTATTTTTAGCAGTCAAAATAAATAACAGAAAACATAACATACAATTTTAAATGTATAGAGCCTAACGTCTAAACGGATCGCATTAAAGTAAGAAACCAAGAAGTTAGAAAACAAAATGAGGAACCTGATTTCCTAAATAAAAATTGCCAGTGACGTCGCAGTAAAAATTTTGGGGTGTTAAGTGTAAAGAATTTTCCAAACGTCAAATGTTTTTAGTTAAATGTACTTAGCCAAATAGCAACTTAAAATTTAATTTTCATTTATGTAGCCAATGTTCATTAAAAATATTCGAAATAAATACTACAACGTAGGTACTTTAAGTATAGAAGAGCTTTCTTGTATTTACATAATTAATACATACTTTTTGAAGTTTAATTTATTGGATTAAAGTGACGGCCACCTAAATTTTAAAAAAAATTTATGTATCGCGTTTCCAAGTGGTTACCCAACTTCAAATAATTAAAAAAGTTATTAAAACTGTGTTTTCAAGATATAAGGATATTTCATAATCACTGTTCTTATATTTTTTCTCATATACTGTATAAGAGTCAACATTCAACTAAAGAAAACTTTGGTATTAAATAATCAGTATCAATACCTAATATTCTGAACAGTATAAATTATTAAACACCCAAGGCCCAGTCTTCATATCAAATTTCAGTCCAAGTAATTATCCAACTGTCTTTTTGTAATTGATATGTATCGATTCATAAAACTGTACGCTGCAAAAAATAAATCTAAGAACCATACAGTTATCGGTTGCCGGTATTCAGTTAAAGTGATAACACTACCAGACCAAATAGTGAAAGATTCAATGTATTTTCTACGCATTCTGATGAGCTAACAATGCGATTTTTAAACATTAACATTATATGCTGTACAAATGCGCATGTACTATACTTCAGGCTAAAACTAAGACAGGATTAGTATAGCTACATATTTCCATACCTGGATGACGTGGTAACGAATATCTGCGCAGTCTATAAATTGTCATAAACTTAAAGAGAATCTATTAGTCTTGCATTTTGCTGCTTAATATAGAGGTTAAAAGTGAATTAAAAATGTCGTGGTTACGCAAAGACGAGACGGTGAGCTTGTTTTCACAAAAGTTTAGTCAAAGAGGTGATGAAGATTCAAATTATTATAATAGTTACAATATCGGTTATAATAATGACAAGTATTTGGGATATCTAAGTGTCACATCAGTGAAAAACTCAAAATTCGACAGTTCAATACGATTTAAACAATATCCTGAAAACTGGAATTGCAAGAGTATCAACTATTCAAGTGACCAAACAAATGTAACCTCTAGCTCATGGTTTCATAATTCTGCCCTAGTTTTAAAAGCTCTTGAATATACAGTACAAAATGAAGTTGATAAAACACTGAAGAAGTTTGATCAAAGGAAAGCTACTGCCCAACCCGATGTTTCTGATACAGCTCTAATTTTTAATCTGCCTTCTTCCATGGGTTGTAACTCCTTGCTTCCCCCGGATCCTGCAAATTATAAACAACCTTGTTTTGATTTTGATGCAGCTGCAAAAAACCTTTTGTTGCCAGACGAGCCGATTAAATCTTATTCTCCTCTTGGTATGGATTTACGAGCACCAGATATGGCTTTGAATCTAAATCAGCAGAACGATTTCGTCCAAGATGTTATATTTGAAGACGAAATGATGCCCGAAAGGAGGAATATAGTGGCTGAACGAGATAATAATGAAGAAGATGAACGGAGATATACTGAAGATGTGGCCAGTGTTACGACAAACCCGTATAAGAAACATTTCATTCGTTTCCTTCTTGCAATGTTCATAATTCTCGTGATTGTTTTCTTGTATCATTTAACATCTAAAAAATATTATGAAAAAAAAACTAATTCTCAAACAGCCACTTTAGGTGCCGTACAAAATCATACGATTAATGAAAATGTTGAACGGTCTACTGACGTCTTCACAATATACTTTGTCATTCTTTTAACAGTGCTATATCTTTTATTGTGGTTAATGTAAATTATCGCTTATTTTGATCTAAGTTGTGTTAGAGAATAATTATTTAGTATTAGAACTGTTTTCTCTTCCATTTTCAATTATAAAACTTAATATATAAAATCAATAGTTATCTCGCTAATTTGTATTTGTTTTATCTCATTTTTTACTAAAATATATCTGTAAAAAATAATAAAATGTTAAAAAAATATTGGCGTTTTATTTTGCTAAATTCAAAAGATAAAAGAAAAACCATAATATAGAATTTGGTTGTTTTGATAAATCACTTTTAAACAAAGTATATATATTTCTCGATTACGTGTTGCTTTTAAGTTGTTCTAAGGGATAGAGAGACAAGTATTATTCGCACAATAATACCCACTTAAATAAAATTTTGCAGTGCACCAGTAAATCACTAGACGAAAGTAAAAATGAAGAAGTTAAGTTAGAAACGATCTTAGGTTAAAACGTTCCTATAAAACGCCATGACATAAATAAGTTCATCTATTCCTTACATTTTATTACATAAAGTATTAGATATAATAATATATTTCAGACAAGATTAATAAAAATACTATCAATAATAAGAACAATAATAATTGTAAAAACACTAATAATAATATCAATAAAGCAGAAAAATCATGATGTGAGTGCCTCCATAAAGTAACGAAGTAGTTCAATTAAAATGTGGATAATTATTTTTGACAAAGATTACTGATTAAAGCAATTTAGTACAAACAAAAAAAAATCTGTAAATTTCTTTTACCCGGAACATATATATATATATATATATATATATATATATATATATATATATATATATATATATATATATATATATATATATATATATATATATATATATATATATATATATATATATATATATATATATATATATATATATATATATATATATATATATATATATATACTGACTGTCTTTTCAAACATTTATATTGGGCACGTTTTTGTTCCAAATAAATTGAATAAGTCGTTTTTACATTGACACACCGCCATTTGGTCCGTCATGTTGAATTTGTACTAGTTTATCCCTATATCACGTTTACTTTTTTTTTGCATATTTAAAGACAATTAAATGGCCTCCATTTTGTTTCGCCATCTTGAATTCGTACCACAACTTTACCAGTTAATCTTTGTATCACGCTTCATGCTTGCACAAAATTTGAAATTAATCAAATAAGTAGTTTTTCAGGCTGATTTTTTTCACGATTACAAAATTTTTATTTGGCCGCCATTTTGTCCCGCCATCTGTAATTCATACCCCGATTTTACTAGTTCATCTCTATATCATAGTTAATTATTGCACAAAATTTGTGATAAATTGGATAGTAGATTTTATAAGTAGTTTTTTAACTATACCGCGAACAGACAAACCGACAGACAGACAAACAGACCGACGGTATTTAGGGACCCTGAAATGTGAAGATTTGAAAAAATCTCGGATGGTGATTTTTTCCCGATTACAATACTTCCCTTTACGAGGGAAGTAAAAAAGGTAAATGAGCATTTGTATATTCTGGAGTTGAGAGGATTACTATAAATATATGTTACTAGTGGGTACAAGCGACTTCGTTCGCGTGTATGACTATAATGAAAGGGATGTAAAGAGGTACTTAAACTGCCTCATTTGAGTACCTCTTTATAAACCAAGTTGGTTCTTGCATTCTCTGGCTGTAAAATAGCCAAGTTACTACGCGAATTTACTCTAGAGCATGCGACATAGGGTTGATCATGGGAAAAACAATCGTAGCGCAAGTTTACTCCAGTTCTACTTAAGGATTGCCCTTACGCTTTGTTAATTGTCATGGCGAGACAAAGCTTTAAAGGAAATTGTACACGTTTAAACTGAAAAGGATGGCCTGACGGAATTAAAGGGATACGTGGTAGAATAACTGTTTTTCCCAGACTAAGGCCAGAAATAATAGTAGACTCTATTACACTGTTTGTAATATTTTAACCTGTAGCCGAGTTCCATTACACAATTTTGGTGGTTTTAAATGTCGAATAAGCATCACTGGTGCCCCCACTTTTAAAGTTAACTCATGGGGGATTCCTGACGGGTTTAGAGAGTTTAGGAACTCGACAGGATAATTAACCGCATTTTCTTGGTCTATAACTACATCTATTGAGTAGTATGTTAATTGTGAAGTAGTAATTTTTTCCAATAAAGTTGGATTTATTTCATCTGCTGTGCTATTTTTTGGAGTTAATATAGCTCGGTCTTTAAATCGAGAAGCGGTTTTATTTTGACAACTTTCGAGTCCACTATTAACATTGAAGAGGTAGTTTCACTCCATTGGAAACTAAGTTTCGAAGAATCCCTTTTTATTAAACCTCGGCAGTCTCAAATCATGCTGTTTGCACAAGCTCAGCTTTCTACGGCAAACGATTAATAACCCGATTTTTTCAGTATGAATTTATAAAAAATCTTAAAATATGTGATAAAATACAATAAAAAATACGTGTTCAAGTGTTTTCCGAATAACTAATAAATAAAATAATTAAAGGGGTGGTTTCAGTCTCTTGGACACTCTGTCTCGGTTTTTAAAAAAATTTAAAATATGTAAAAAAATTAAATATAAAGCATATTATTATCAGGCTTTTTCCGAATAACGGTTTTTTAAATAAAATATATTTAAGGGATGGTTTTACTCCTTTGGACACATTGTATGAATTTTTTAAAAATCTTAAAATATGTAAAATATAAATTAAAAACACGTGTTCAAGCGTTTTTCCAAAAAACTAACCGGTTTTTAAATACAAAAAGTATTGTATTATTTAGGTGGTGGTTTCTCCCCTTTGAACACCCTGCATGAATTTTTTAAAAAAATCCTATAATATGTAAAAAAATAAGTTAAAAAATACGTATTTAAGCGTTTTTCCGAAAAACTGACCGTTTTTTAAAGAAAAAATATTGTAATATTTAAGGGGTGGTTTCACCCCCTTGAAATTTCAGTTTTCAAAAATCCCTTCTTATCGAACCTCTACACCCTAAAATCAACCTGTATGCCAAAATTCAGCCTTTAACCTCAAGCGGTTTGAGCTGGAGCGTGATGAGTGAGTCAGTCAACTAAGTATTTTATATATTAGTATAGATTATAGATTATCTTCATTTAGAGTTTGGTTGAATCTGGACATATAGAGAGTGGTTTTCGTAGTTTTATTTTTATTAAAGATTAACATCCCTTTGCCTTATTTCCAAAACGACTCCTGACTGAACGGGACGCACAACGTACCTTGGGCTACCCTAAGCTGTCAACTCCCGTCTTATGGTGTTGCCTTTGATGTTTAAGAAGGGACCTAACGTCTAGAAACTTTGTATTTGTACCAAGTCTCCGTGTGCATCCTACCCGATCATCCGGCCTCTAACCGACGTAAATGAGATGGTACGTGATGTAAATTCATTTTACACTTGCCTGAGTCGATTTTATCTCTAAAATCGAAATACTACTTAACAAAGTCTGTGTGCACAGCCGGTTTTAAACCAACCATAACAGCCACCTAACCCGCCTTCTAGAAATTTAAACATTCTAAACTGCCATTCGGTTTTATAACAGAAAATGTATTATTGGCCAAACTCTCTATCTGAAGTACGGGATTCTTTTTTCGGCCTTTAGTTTCTTTAACATTTTTTATTAAATTGATTTTCAGTGTTATTTTTTCGTCCGTTTATTACTAGGGATTTTATATACGCAACACATATAACACGTAATCTAAAAAACATTCCAAGGGTTTGATACAAATAGCCTATTTTGCATGACCGTGGCCTCACTTTGTCATGAAAACAGATCGCAATAGGCTATCATATCAAAATAGGACTGAGATTTCGTATTTTGGCATAAAATCTATATTTGGAAACACGCAGAATTGATAACAGACATAGGGTGCAATGGTTCGGGGCTTACGTAAGATATGACAGATATAAATCGTGTTCTAGATAAATGAAGGCCTTTTTATCTTACACATTTTATAAATTTAACAAAAATAAGTATGAGTTCAGGCGATGTGTTGTAGTCAAAAGAGACAAAAATTGATATAATTCTTTTGTTTGATGGTTGTCAACTTTATAAACATAACTTGGAAAGTTTAAGAACTTTGTTTTTTGGTTTTAGTTGTTGCAAAATAGCCCAAAAAACATTTTGTTTTAGATTCTATTTCATGATGTAAAAATGTTTAATGGGTGTCACAAATATTAGATTATAAAATATATTAGACTGAAATTTTGGTTGGTTAAATAGCACATAATTTTAAATCTTTTTTCATAACAGAGTTGTCATATTTTCGTTTATTTTCAAATTTTCGCTATTAACCTTTGTTTTTTCAGTGTGACTATATCTGTTTGCTTATCTTAATTCATTATCACAATCTAAGTTTAGCCATGTGCAAAATCGTTGGTGTCGTGTGATTTTTTTAAACTTTCATATTATTGGAGTGTGTGATGTCAGGTTACTCGCAAAAAGAATATCTTTTTGACCAACATGGTGAGTGACCTTCATATCATTAAAACACTGAGTATTTCGAAAAAAAATATTTAAATAGGTATAAAAAAAGAGAAGAAAACATCTTATTTTTCACAGGTTACTTGGAACGTTTTTTCTAAATCACAACACTCCAGATATATAGGGTTTCCCATTTAAAAATAAAAAAAGTAGTAGAAATGCGAAAATAAAAGAAGATATGGCAAGGCCGCATGTTAAAAAAAAATGTAAAATTGAGTATTATTTAACCATCCAATTTTAATTTTAATATCTTGGCTCAGAAAAAATTATGAGGGTGAGCTACTTATTTGTAGCACCCGATCTATTGTGATAAACTAGGTGGGAATTGAAAGGCACTACACAAACAGAAGCCTGGGACATAGGAATCGTTCTGAAAGTAATAGATCACTTAAGCTTTTTTGATGCAGTTGGGTAAATTTAAAATTTCTTTTCGATTCTCTTTGTTCTAAATTTTCACGCAGTGAGTTTTTTTCTTCTGTTGTCTTATATTAAGAACTTTTTTTTTGTTTCAGTTGTGGCGAAATAGCACAAAAACATTTTGTTTTAGATTCTGCTTCATCACGTATAAATGTATACTGGGTGTCACAAATATTTGATTAAAAAAAACATATTAGACTGACATTTTGGTTGGGTAAATAGTACATGATTTTGAATCTTTTGTTCATAGCAGGGTTGTCAGATTTTTTTATTTTAAAATTTCCGCTATTGACTTTTTTTTCCAATGTGACACCCTATATTAGTTTGCTTATTTTAATTAATTATCACATTCTAAGTTTAGCCATGTGCAAAATAGAACCTTCGTGTATCGTTCCTGTCGTGTGATTTTTTTAAAGTTTCTTATTATTGGAGTATGTGGTATCAGGTTGCTCGCAAAAAAGAATATATTTTTGACCAATATGGTGAGTGACCTCATCCCATTAAAACACTGAGTATTTCTAAAAATATATGTATATATTAATAGGGTATAAAAAATGTTCAGTGAATAAGAGAGGATAACATCTGATTTTTCACATGCTACTTGGACGTAAATTAATGAATTCTGTTAAATCACAGCACTCTAGATATATAGAGTGTCCCGTTTAAAAATAAAAAATAGTAACAGAAATTTGGAAATAAAAGAAGATATGGAACGTCGCATGTTAAAACTATGTAAAATTGAGTATTATTTAACCAGCCAAATTTAATTTTAATATCTTGGCGCAGAAAAAGTTATGAGGGTGAGATACTCATTTGTGACGGTACATTATGATAAACTAGGTGGGAATTGAAATGAGCTACACAAACAGACGCCTGGCAAATAAGGATAATCGTTTTGATAATGTTGGAACATTTTTTTGATGCCGTTAATTTAAAATTTTATTTCGATTTGTTCTAAATTTTCTCTCAGTCAGTTCTTTTCTTCTGATTATTCTAATTACAGTTTTTCTTTCTGAACTATCTGTCACTACAACCAAAATTAGACGTAGATTTGAATGAAATTTTTGTTGAATTAGACTGAAATTTTAGTCTCCTCTATTTCCTCAAATCCCGGTGCACATACAATAGTGACCCTTTTGTTTTCACGGTTTGGTTGAAGGATTGTTAGCATTTCTCTTACAAAAAGGTGACCCAAACTTATCCTGAACTACAAATTTGGTGAAAATAAAGTTTACGATGTTAAATAGTTAGTTATTGATATAAAATACTAACTTTCCTAGTCTTTAAACTACCACAAACAAAACTACTAAAAGTCTATATATATATATATATATATATATATATATATATATATATATATATATATATATAAATTTGTAAACGGCGGTAAAAATGATTATATGAAGGAGCGTCTCAAAAAACAGTTTCCAGAACTTATATTTATTTATAACTTTAGGGAAAGTTTCCGCATAAACATCTGTGATATGTCGCATGCTAATGAAAATCACATTTTGTCAAGTATGTTCTCAAGTAACATTTTCGACATCTTAAAGTTTGGCTATTTACATTCCTTGCTATAATGATCATCGGTTCGTGTTTATAAAATGTCAAAACTTTAAATATAAAAGTAAGAATGTATTAAAATGTATCGCGACTACCAACAATTATAAGCTATTTCCGCTTCATTTTTTAAATGCTTCCCTAATTTATTTTTTATCCACCAAAGGCCGGCAAACTGTCACTTTTGGTAAAGAAGGTATTTAACCGCAGGTTTTCCGGTGGAATTTCTAACGGCTAAGTTAATTAACCGGGGATTATATTGTCTTGCAAAAAGTCTATTAGATTTGTCAAGTAAAGTATTCGGTAACTCTTTTACAAGAAATCAAACTTAGGCGTTCTAATTTTCCTGAAGTAGCCTTCTCGAAGTTATTAAAAAAGAAAGTGCTTGAGATAAACTTAAATAAAGTATTGCTGATTTTACAAAAAAAAAAGAAACCAGTTAATTAAAAGTAGAGTTTTATTTCTCTTTTCACAATCACTAGTTTGTTCTACTTGAATTTACTGTGGTCTGTAATTATGAGAAAATACCTTAGATTATAAATGAAAAGAGTACATCATTATGATTATGTTAGGAGTCAAAATTACCTGACATTATAAACGCTATGTTTCCCAGGTTGTCAAATCTGCGTTATATTAGTGTGACCTACTAGAAATATACAGAAAACTATAATCAAACAAATTCAAATGGATAACTAAAATAAATATTGTGGCAAAAGATATCATTATTATGTATTTCGTCTATAGGATGTGTGCTTCTAAAATCGAATTTCAAAAATTAATGTTGTAATGTAATGTAAATAATGTAAAAATCCACAACAGTGAATTCCTAAGCAGAAATATGGCAACGCCACCCAGCGAGTACTACGCAAACTGTAAACAAACTTAATATTACCTCCCTTATGCGTAAAATCGATTACGGTCTCCATTGTGTCAATTTTTTCGGCAGCAAAGTGTCGGTGTAAGTGCATTTTAAGTGATTTTTATGTTGTTATAATTAATACAGGTTTTATTTTTTTGTGACTAGTATCGTTTATAAAAACCAGGTGTGTGAAGAAATTGATTAATTGATCTAGTTTGTAGTAGATTGCAACAAAAAAAATCACTGACAAAATACACTCAGAAACCACTTCGAAACTGCATGCAAACAATCGCATTGTGGACTTGGTATTCGTGAAAAATCATTCTTTGAGGCTTGCAGATCTTGGCATTTTAGTCCCTAAATAGCGATAAACATGTTTTCCTATTTCTGTAGGTCTTATATTGCCCACTAAATTGCTCTGTAACTTTGCAAGTCTTTGGAGGAGAGCTAATTCCCCCCTGAAGTTATATTATGTTATTTTCTTCTCGAATAACTGCATTTCTAAGGGGGTCTCATTTCTCTTATAGTGGATCCCAATGGTTCTTTAAGCAAGGAAGGTGATCAGAGCCTGTTGTTGAAATTCTAATTTCTTCTTTTTACATCTTCGTTGTCATTGTGGAGCTATTTAGATATAGTGTCAACACCTATTATTTTTTCGTACAATTCTTCTGGGTTTTCAGTAGGACCTTGCACCAGATTAACGAGATTTCTAATGAGGGAAATTTCGTTTGTTTGATCAACGAAATTTTGAATTAGGGTGTTTTTGTTGGAGTACCAGTCAGTTTACTGATAATGCCTTAAGTAATCATATGATTTTGGAGGCAGTTAACGTCAAACAAAATTGATTAGATATTTATTGTCAATAGAAGAAGCCATTTTAAACTGAGGTTCTATATTTAACGGAAGCTAACAAATAAAAAAACTCGACAAATTTGAACAGGATCCAGTTTTTTTATTAATATAGGTATTGTGGGCTGATGGATCCTGTTTTAGCATGGCTGCGAATCCAGATAGGAAAAGCATGCATTATTGGGCAACCGACAGTCCTAAATAGTTTTTTAAGTAAAATATTCTGCCGATTTGCAAATGTGTGGTGTGGTATAAAAAATAATAGGATTTTGGATCCCCATTTTTTTTGAGGATTCGCTGACCGGCAATTGAAGATTATATCCATTATTTATCTTTAAATGAAGCACAATGAATTGATCTCAAACACGTGCAAGCACCTGTCCACAACATCACCGCAATAACAACTTTTTTAATTTAAAAATGTGAAACCTTGATTGGAAAAAATTGAACAATTAGTGGCCACCGGACGGATTATACCTAACTCCTCTTGAAAATTTTTTTATGAAGTTATATGAAAAATAATAATAAGGTGAAAAGAACAGTTACAAAATAAAAATAGATATCCACAATTGTTACTCACCGTCATGAATAAACTGAATAAAGCCTATCATCTTTTTATAAAAATTAAGGGGATTATTTTCAGTAACTCAAGGAATTTCAATTCATTTGTTTAATTTTATTTAAGTTGTTATTGCCTACTACGCTGATCAAAGAAACGAAATGTTATTGCCCCGCGTCTCTGCGACAACCTGTAATGCATAAAACCTTTTCATAAAAAATTTTGAATTGTCCCTATAAATTTTGTATTCAGTATTCGTTTCTATAAAATCACATAAAAGAAGTTAAAGTTAAAAATATTGACAAATTTTGAAATATTTTCAATGTTTGTTAAATACGCACAAATATCCAAGTATGAACATATGCATAATGACATTCCTTGCATTTTTGACAAATATTTAAACGCATTTACACAGCACCCTTTGACTTGTCTGTGAGTTTATTGACAACCAATGACAAATAGACAAGTGCCAAATATGTTTACAAGTAGGCGGTTCACATGACATGACAAGCATTCACAAGTCAGTTATTTAACAAGTACACCAATGAGTCCCCCTTGAGAATTCTCAATGTGGGTTATTTTTTGTCTCTGCCAATCTGAAACAAAAAATAGATGAATGAAATGAAGAATGGAACATTTTTATTCAATATATAGGCCTCTAATTGCTTGCAAACGGACATTTTGTTATAAATTAGCTCATCTTAGTTTTAATCATTATTGGACTTTTGTGCAAAATTTGCCATTTGGATAATTAGCTTTTTGATAGCATTTTTGTTGTCTTGATACCGACTTTTTTTATGTATTGCGACATCTATAAATCAGTAGAATAACTAGTTTAATAAGTACTTCTGTTAATACAGAAATAAAAACTTGTGTGATAAAAACTTTCGGTTATGAAGAAAACAACAGCTTTTGTTACAGAATATTTTATGCAATCTTATAAAAACAAACGCTACAATATAAAATGAAATTTCATGTTAACAGCATTAATTAAAAATTTTAGCTCATGGAGCAAATTGCAGATAAAAAAATGTTAATTACGAAATACATTTCGTAACCTCGTAAATTAAATACTTATCTTATCCAAACCTGGGGATAACAATGGAGCATTCAAGCAGAAGGGTTTTAGGTTAACTTAGATAATGATAGCATACTGGGTCACTTGTAGCATCTGCATGAGATCCTCCAAACAATAAAGAATAGCACAGTATAATTGCCTCGAAACGGCCATTTTGGATTAAAATGATATAAAGGACTTAGTAGCCTGTAATAATTTTTCTCAACGTACAAAACTGGCCCTGTTTACTATCTAGTTCAAGCTTTTTATTCATTCTCGTTTTAGGTCGGCTTGATATGTCAAATAATTAATTCATAATTAAAAGCTTTCTTTTTTAATCACGATACGAATATTTAATAAAATTAATTATCTTCTGGATCGCATTAGAATTTTCCGAGGAAAATTTTGCGGTTCTTTTTCTAATACGCAAACTGATTTGTGTTTTTTGCCCTTTTCATCAAAATTTTTATTAACGAATACAAAATAACCGGTGCTGTACTTTATTTGCCTATGCGTATTTGCACTCTAGTTCTACTTGTTCCTCATTCTGTGGACTCTCGTAAAATAAATAGTGGATTGGTCGTACGCATTTAAAATTAATAGAACATTGCGGAGTCTTAGAGCAAAAGCCATTATCTCCTCGTCCACTATGTTAGAATACAGGGCAGATTTATTGACAAAATTTAAAACAAGTTTGCAGCATTGTAAAGTTGGAATGCATTAACTAAAGTTTATGTTGCCCATGTTTTTCATATTTCACTTCTTCGCATAACTATATGCTTTTACTTCCAAGTCAATCGAATAAGTAGTTTTTCAGCTATGCCGCGAACTCATAGACAGACAGAGAGACCGGCGGAGTTGAGAAAACATTTGTTTTGGAATCTAGGGACGCTAAAACCTGGGAGGGTGATTTTTTACAATTATATTCGCCCGACATTAAATTCGTACCACAGTTTTACCAGTTCATCTCTATACTACACTTAGTTATTGTACCAAATTTGAAATCAATCTAAGTATTAGTTTTTTAGGATAATTTTTTTTAAATATTTTATTAAATCGCCATTTTGTTTCGCCATGTTGGTTCGTATCATTACCAGTTGATTCCTACCTAATACTTGATTCTCAGGTAATTCTCTTAACATTTAACTAGGCCGCCATTTTGTTTCTTTATATTGGATTGTTGTCAGGTTATTCCCATATGTAAGTAGTAGTTTTTAGCTATGCCGCGAACAGACAGAGAGGCGGAATTCAGAAAAATGTTTTTTTGCCATCTAGTGGCCCAAAATCGTGAAGATCTGTAAAAATCTGGGAGCGTGATTTTTTCACCACTACAATACTTTTAAGAGGGAAGTACAAGCAAACTCTTTGACTATGACCTGACAAATGGAAACTAAACTATTCCCGAAGTTCCCCCTGAGCCCTTGATTTAAAGTTTGATTAGTAGTTAAATATGGGTCAAGCAGTCAAATGCCTTAGCCAAATCAAGAAATACTGCAGAAGCAACGTCCATATAATTAAGGCCCAAATAAAGCTTTTCAAGAACATTAAACAATGCATAATCTGTATTTCTAGAGAACTGAAATCCAAACTGAGTAATTGAGAGATGACATAATTAAAGTGATAGTTTGACACTGACGTGAAAGCTGACGCTGACGGACATTTAACTATTAAAATATACGCATATTACATATTACAAGAAGGTTGTGGTCTTTCTATGGTCAGAATTCCAATAGTCTTTCACGAAATAGTGTTTCTTTTATTAAGAGAGTGAAGCCATGGTCTGGGCCGTAATTAGGTCGATTATAACCAAACAAAGAATATTCTTCCTGCAAATTTTGAAGGCAAAAGTATTTAAATCATATTCTGCTGCAGTGCACTAAATGTCCATATTGCTCAAAATAATATTGGCAAACAATTAACAAAATTATAGGTGAGGCTAGAGTTATGCTCCTAAATTTGTGAATATAGTTCATCCTAAGTCATTTCGATAACATAAAAACATTCAATACATTCTAAAATGTAACATTGATCGATACTTTTATATTAGAATAAATTTGAATGTCTTTTATGTTATCTATCTGATGACTTCGGATAAATACAAACTTCATTTATTTATATTTATAAATAAAAATCAATACTTAATATTTGTGGAGTATTTGAGCACTGTTTGCATAACGACACCCTTTAGTGTAGATCTGGTTACAGAATTTCCAAAAAACAAGTAAAGGATTAGGCGTTTCACCATCAGACCACCACCACTTCTATAATTAAAAAAAAAGCAGAAAAGTATAAACGTTATGGATGATGTCAATCAACTGTGGTCAATATTCTAAGTTTCGTATATATTTCCAAAGAATATTTGATTTTTTTAAATCTTCGAGAATTTAGAAAATTCTCTTTTGTGTCATAAATTCTCAAAAAGTCCTATAAATTCTCTATTTTCGAGAATATTTCATATTTTAAAATTCTCGAGAACTTTACAAGACTCTTAGCTAAGATGTATATACCTTATGATCTACTTTGGCGTGCTTGTAGTACTAACCTTTCTTAGCCAGTCATCACACCATTTACTATAATGTTTATTGGTATCCATTCCGTTTTTCATTTTGGCGCGTATCGTAATTTGTTAGTCCCTTTATCTATCTTTATACTATCTTTGTAGTCATATTCTACAATGACATAATAACGCGCTTATATACTGGAAAAAAAACGGCGCATTGCTTTTATATACAATGCATAACTTGAAAAAAATTAAACAAAGTTCGGTTATATTATGCTTACTGCATAACAGAAACAATCTAAGCCGTAGTGTGGTTGAATACATTTGCTCCCGGGTATCAGTATTGTATTATTATGTCTGTTTAAAAAATCTAACATTGTTTTTTTATAACAATTTTATTAGAAAGAAAGATATCGGTCTGTTGTTGTCTTTTTAATAAGGAGTGAAATGATGGTGGATGCTTTTAACTGATTTTAGAAGCGATGTAAAGCAACTATTCTACAATGACATATATCCTTATATACTGGAACATTAAACTAAACAGTGTTAAGAACATTAAACTAAACAAAGTTCGAAAGTTATATCCAATGCATTGCTTACTGCATAACAGAAACAATCTAAGCCGTAGTGTGGTAAGGAATACATTTACGCTCCCGGGTATCAGTATGGTATTATTATGTCTGTTTAAAAAATCTAACATTGTTTTTTTATAACAATTTTATTAGAAGCAAAGATATCGGTCTGTTGTTAGAAGGTGAGTCTTTTTAACGCGCTTAAGGAGTGGAATGATGGTGGATGCTTTTAACTGATTTTAGAAGCGATGTAAAGCAGCTAATTTTGACAAGTATATAAAATTTTCTACACTTATATCAGGACTTCCATTCTAGCAGTTTCTGAACCACATGTTTAATGTTTCATTCTTACTGTCACACCTTTTATTTCGAAACTAGGACGCACTAAAATATTAAAGTGGTATGTACAGGTACCCATTTAAAATATAAAGTGTTAGCAATATTTTATAAAGTAGTTTTGAAATAAACTTTATTCGAAGATATTAGTAAGGTTCAAACCCCTCTTCGTGAAATAGGTCAAACGCAGAATGGTATTTTACATTTCCCAAAGGACTTAAGATATATTATGTGTACCACATTAACATTATGAAATTTCGGGCTCGTCGAGCTGTTAGATTGATGAATATCTGCCAAAACTTTTTAACCGGGTCCTCCTGAGCCTTCAGCATTTGATGAATTAAATATTTTTTTAAAGCAAATATGAGCGACGGCTAACCGATGTATCGAAAAAATATCATTTTATTTTGAATATAACTTTATTACGGGAAACCACTTCGGTGGATTGTATTACATCTAAATAATTTACTGTATCAGTTAATAGTTTATTAGATAAAATACAAGTGTCTCTTCATAGCTTCTCTCTTTTTTGTACCACTTATAATTAAGCTACTTCGTACACGCATATGTGTATTGTAGGTTAACTATTAATCACGTTACCTCCGAAATGATCTAATTAAGAATAGTAATCAATGTGATTTACGCCAAATTTGACAATATTGCTGGTGTATAATAATTAGTTTGATAAAACACTCTAAATCAAAACCAAATAAAAGCCTAACCTGGGTTAATTAAAAACGCATATGGTAATTAAAAAACGATCGCATATGAATTTACAGATTTTGATAAAAAATTAAAAAGGTAATGAACAAAAAGTTCAAACACACAAAGATGAAGTGAAGTGGCATCTCTAGAGAGACATCCAACGTTCTAACCGCTACGATACTATCGGTTTTATTTAAAAGTTTACAAATTCCTACGTTCCGATATTTTAGGAGTAACTTCCTAAATTCCCGCTAGGTTAGGTAGATTAAATATACATGATACCTAATGGTAAACGGCGCAATTAACATGATCTCCTTGGTGGAGCATTCCGATCGGGAGGTGTTGGTTCGAGACTTGGAGTGGTGAGTTTTTTAGGAATCAGCTTCATCCTATATAAAAAACACGTGCTTTTGTATGAGCGTTTCTGTTATTACCAGTAATAACACAATATTTTTTAAACTATTAGTTTTTCGGCAAACAATTTATTTATAAATGCGCAATAAAATATGTATATACTTACAAACATTAATTTACTTACTATACCTATTTAAGTGCTTCAATACTCCAGTATACGATTTTTTTAATTTCATTTTTATTTGTTATTAATTTATTTTTATTTTAATATTTGTAGTACTTTCTTATTTTATGTAAGTTTATTTACATAATCTATAAATTAATCAATTATGACATTAATTATTTATCTATAAAAAGGAGGTTTTATTCTAGAAAATGGAATTTTGCCGGATTTTTAAACATTTAATTATTCAGCCATTTTGTTTCATCATAACAGATCCTCACCAAAACTTTACCAGTTGATTCCATGCACCACTTGATTTTTGTGCAACATTTGAAGTAAAAATATATTTAATTAAGCCGCCATTTTGTTTTGCTGTACATCGATTGACAACATTTTATTAGTTCATCAGTGTCGCACTTGATTGTTGTACAAAATTTCAACTCAAATGTATAAGTAGTTTTTTAATACTGATAATTCAAAAATTTCATTAAAGCGCCATTTTGTTTCACAATAAAGACTCATCAACATTTTACCAGCTTCCCACATTGAATTTTTGTGAAAAACACCAAATTTATGTACAAAATTTGAAAACAATCCATAAAGTAGTTTTTTTTACATTTTATTAGGTTGCCATTTTGTTTCACTATCTTGGATTTATATCAAAAACTTTCCAGTTCATTTTCTTTTGGCAACACATTTTTCTGCAAAATTTTGGGTAAATTGGATAAGTGTTTTTTAGTAATGTAGTAGTAGTAGTAGTAGTAAGGGTGGTGAACCGAAGCCTGGCGGATAGGCCTAAAAGTGGCCCTGTCCACCCACCCTCGCCCTAGATAACCTTCTGCCCCAGATTCGAGTCGGCCCGTACCTCTTATGAAGCTTTGCAGCTGATCCCAATCAAGAGTCCCTAACTCCTCCCTAGGTAAGGCGGTTGATCCGAATGTTTTCTTTCAGACCACCTATCACAGATCGTTATTAAGTGGTGAGAGGATTCCTCCACTATTCTACAATTAGGACTGAGTGGGCTATCCTTTATTCCTAATAAATGTAAGCGCATTTTTAGTCTGCAGTGACCGGTCACTATTCCGACCATATCGACGATGGTCTGGCGGCTCCTTGACAGCAACCAGGCCGCCTTGGTCTGTGACGATTCTGGAAGCATATCCTTGGCCCGCCTCCGGCCTTCTGTATTTCTCCAATTAGCATTTCTTTTTTCTCATACCCATTTGTTTAGGGTCTGGGAAATTTGCCTCTTATCTAGTCCGAGGTAGGTTTCCGGACCCAAGAGCGGCGTCGTGATTATTTCCTTCTTAATAGATCCTCCAGAGAATAAACTTAGAGCTTGTCCAAGGTTTTTAAATCGCCTTAAGGACTGCTGATCTATCGGAGCAGATGTAGATCTCTTTCTCTGATCCTTTCATTACATCTTGCTTGATGACCACCTCAACAATAGCGAAGACCTCCGTCTGGAAAACTTTAGCATAACTTCCCAGCGAGAAGTATTGGCTAAAATCCCTGTCGATCCTATACACTCCAGCCCCGACAAGTTCTGTATTGGTCTGCCTGGAACCGTCGGTGTACCAGACCTGGGCATTTCCGGGTGGTACCATGGTACCTGCTGCCCATTGATGGCTAGTTGGGATCATTACTTCAAATGAATTAAACACCTTAAATGTCCATCCGCCATGTTTGCCTTAGAAGATAGGATAGAAATCTCCTCTGTCCTGACCCTGGCTATGGACATATGACCTTCTCTTTGCTATTGCCTGCTCCAGTCGGAGCTTTTTAGTAATAAGCCTAGTAATATTTGGATGGGTTGCTATTTTGTTCCGCCGTATTGAAATTTTACCAAAATGTTGCCATATCATCTCCATATAACTCTTAATTTTTACCAAAATTTGAAGCCAATAGGATAAGTAGTTTTTCAGCTACGCGAACAGGCAGACCGACAGACAGACCGACGGAACATATTTTTCGGCATTTATCTGGAACGTGAAGATCTGAAAAATATCGGAGGCTGATTTTTTTTCGGTTATAATACTTTCCTTTATGAGTAAAGTGAAAATAGTTTCCTCTTATTTAGTCTTTTTATTGATATTAGCTTTAGCATACCGAATACCAAATTTGATTTAATAATCTCTATAAACTTGCGAGGTATATTAAAAAATATAACACAATCAATCTTGAAAAAAAAAGTTTGCGGATTCCTGCTTTTCATAAGACAAATCAGCTCTCAAAATTTTGGAGATGAATTCGTTTATACCCTGTATAAGTGTTTTTAAAAAGAGTGGTACGTCATCATCATCATGGTATGTAACCGAATTTTTACTGTTAAAATCTATACCTATTAAATTGACTAACTGACAGACAACGCACAGCCTAAACCAGTGGACTTCGAGATTTGAAATTTGGAGGAAATATTCCTTGAGTACCCTAGGGGTGCACAACGGAGAGGTTTTACAAAATTCCCCATAAAAAGGTGAAAACTTACGTTGATAATATTTTATAAATATAGTCTTCATAATACATAAAATAATACATGTTTCATTATATTTGAAAATTCATCATCTAGGGGAGTGAACGGGAGTGGCAAAGTTTGTATGAAGCGGATGAAAATACAGTAATTTGATATCATCTGGCGGCCCTGATCATGAGAAAACTATGTTTGGTAGTTTTTTAATCTATAACTTATTTCTCTTAAATTATGAGCATTTGTTGGATTTGCATCTAGCTTGCAAAAAAAATTGAATGTTTAACAGCAAATTAGTGACCCCCCCATTAAAATCCCCGATTGGGTCACGTGACTTATTGGCCAATCATAATGTACCATATTCTGCGAGCAGTTCGGTTCTGGGTCCACCCGTTAATTAGCCTTTTCTAATATATCGAAATATTGACGAAGTTATATTTATTTGTATACGCTTTAATGAAGGCTTTATTGACAAACCTGGAATTTAAAACACAATATTTATATTACCTCATCATCTTCGCGTGCGAAGTCCCGCTAGTTAAGTAATGTTCTTTCAAAAGACATAATGGTTACATTTAACAACAAAATCTATAGTGTCCAAAAAATTTGGAATATTGCACGGTGGAAACTTCATTGCCCATCAAAGAAAATGTTAATCTGATACATTTAAAAGGAATGATATTTAGAAAGCTTACTGCAAAAAAATTAAATGACGGAATTTTAAATTTTTAGGTAGGCTTTATATTACAAATATGTGTTTTAGGAAGACGACAGCAGAAATATTACCCAACTGTGGTTAAGTGCGCTTATGATTAAGAATTCCGTTAGAGTTTTACCTTTTATATATTCAAAAATGGCTCTTTATAAAAAATGACGAAAAATACTTTTATGTTAATGCAATTTTATGCCTTTATTTTTTCCGGCTATTGATGTTCTTGAACTAATTCTTCTTGATTTTCTGTTGTTTTTTGTTTATGGATGATTGTCTTCGAAACGGTTGGTACTTTTAATTATTCGTCCCTTGTGCTTAAATCACCTTGTTTTTCAATTTCAATTTCTCGGATTATTCTGGTCTTGTGTAGCCAGTTTTCTGATGATGTAGGAATACGGTCAAGGTGCTGAATTAATGCTCTCCTACTCTTGCTAATATTCGCTTGGAAATTTATGTAATTTGTTTTGTTTAACCTTCGAGGTGCACCAGCTCGGAAAAATACGCTTCTATAAGGTCGATCCTAGAGGGTAAATGGACGCTTCTTTTGGTAGATTGGCGATTTCGGTGGGTTTTATAATAAGCCGACACTGACGTCCGATATAGGCACTCTTTTCAAAACCCCGATGATTCAAAATGCAGGTCTCTAGGGTTAGTTTTTCAAGGTGGGGCTTTTTTTAGGATTTCTCATCTAGAAATCTCCGACAAGTTCATTAACAGACAATATCGGAGTACGGGATGTCGCTTAAAAAAATAAGAAAGGGATAAAAAAAACTCATTGACGTAGATATTGCATTTTTTTGTTTACCTATATTTTAAAAAGCACATAATATTTCCAAAAACTTCAAATTTATTTTAATTTTTGCAGATGCATTTTCTTTTCCATTATACGAGGTAGCTGTAAAAGTATGAGACAGCCTCCTGAAAATAATAAAATATTCAAGAAACGATTATTTTATACAAAAAAAAAGAAGTATCTTTTATTTTTTTATAAAAGCATTTTTTTTCAAATATACAAGCTAGCCCTAGGGGTCTATCCGAAAATTTTAAAAAATGTATTCCAGAAACATTAAACTTGCCTAAAAACGGTGAAACACGTGAAATTTATTTTATCATTTTGTGCATATAAACATCTTTTTCCACTGTGCAGGGTAGCTTAGAAGGATGAAACTGCCTCCCGGAAAGGAAAAAAAAGGGCGCTTATCACTTTTACACAACAAGGAAAGTCGATTAGTTTCTTCTATTCTTTGTCCATAATAGTTTTTTCTGATATACAGTAGTCGCCTTAAGGATCTGAAGTAGCCCCCAAAAAACGAAAATATTTTATTGTCAAAAAAAAAAACGATGGAATATGTCAAATTTATTTTATCTCTTTCTACATTAAAAAACGGTAAAACAGGATTTATTTTATTTTTTTGCAAAAAAAAGCAATTTTTTTCTATTAGGGTCATCATTCTAAGGAGGTGAAACAACTCCCTAAAAACAAAATTAAAATTATAGGTTTTTATTCTAAGAGGTGAAAAACGCCAAATCTGTTTTATATGTTGTATATAATTTTTATTTGACTACACAGGTCTATTCTAGGGGGTAAAACAGCTCGTTAATAGTAAAAATATTTTTTGTTTCAGAAGCTGTTAATATTTTCAAAAAAAAAAATCAAAAATATTTTATTTTTGTATTTTTTTTGCATATCGATTTGGGGTTTCGTTATTATGTAGGGTCTTTAGTGATCAATAGTGGGCATAGAAATCACGGTATAAAAACCAATATTTTACACACCTTGTATTATGCTAAAAACAATTTGTACTTGACAAAACAGACACCTGTGCAACCCCTGTTTATCATTCTATGAAACTCTTAAACCTGGTTCTGAAGTTCAAATTGTTTTTCAGCTATAAAATGTTGATTTTAATACCGAAATGTCTAAACCCGCTGATGTAAAATATATCTCTAATAATCTGCGTTGTGCTGAAATAAGGTCGAGGGCTCGTGCTTTCTTAATTTGTTTTTTTTATTCAACTTTTTATCTGTGTTTTCATAGAAACTATGCACTTTTTTGTTCCAACATGTTTCTGTTGAATCGAATGGAAACTATATATAATGCAACAATTCCGCCGGTAAACCTAATACAGTCAGCTGTTGCGGCGGGGTGAGTTTATTTTTAGATAATTTCCGGCGGCCGGACGCATAGTTTCGGGTAATCATAAGACAAAAGCCAACATAAACATAACGTAATATTTCTAAACCTAGTAGACGTGTGAATGTCAAGGTTCCTATTGGTCAGGAATTGCTGCATTGGTTGATACGTTTTTTATTCATCAAAACCAAAAAAGACCTAACCTGGCCTAACTAAAGACGCTATACGATAATTAAATACTAGTACATACAACAACTTTACTGGACAAAAAAACTACCACTTATAGGGACATTAATTTCTCTATTTTTTTAACAACAGTTAACAGATATTGTTAAACTGCCATAATATACAATTTCAAGTCTATAAACTCAATTCTTAATTTGCATTAACTGTTATAGGGCAAGTTTGGCCAATTTGCCACATAACCTAGGCCCTATAAGAACGCTATTAGATTCTTTCTGGGAACATGTGTTATTCTTCTTATTCGGAATTTGAAATGTTATTAACCTTTGGTGATTTTATTTGTCTTTTAAATTTCCCCAATTCGAAAATTTCATAGAAATTTAAAAATAATTTAAAAATCAATAATATTCAAGCAGTTCCATTAAAAATATTTACTATTCTTCAAGCCCTTTGACCTTTAGCCTGTACAGGGTGTCTGTATACATTTTAAAAGATGGAGAAAAACAAAGTGAAGAAAATAAAGAAATGCCTATTGGGAACTAAAAAAATGACCATCGGCTCCGTTATTTAAAATAGAACACCCATTTATTGGATCTTCCTCTTGCTGGGGCCTACACACAAAGTTTGAACCACAACATACATGCAAGCAAGCAAATTCTATATTCCTTCCAACCAAATTTATATAGCGATTCTTGACGAATACAGTCTTGATATTCGCAAGTCGAGTAGGTTTAGAAATCAAGCTTTGTTATTTTAAATAGAACACCCATTAATTGAATCTTCCTCTTGCTGACTATAAATATATCGAGCTTTTTACCTTTGTCTGATAAAACTGACAAACATTCTGCCATAAGGGGCAATGTATTAGAAGAGACAGCCAATTTTTTTGGCTTAATTCAAAGATTAAAGTATCGTAGATATGATAGATATGTATGATCAGGTAGAAAATACACATTAATGAAATAATAATATACACAATGTTCCATTTTTTTTAGCAAATCCTGGAGGCTTAGATAAAACTATAAAATTTCTCTAATAGAGATTTTTTCTGCCTTTTAAAATAATTAGGGAGCTGTTCGGAGGCGATTTTATTTAGACGTGATGACAGTTCCGTCGAGCGACGGAATTAGTACCATAACACTAACAAATCCGCCGATAAACCTAATAAAGTCAGCTGGTGCGGCGGAGTGAGTTTATTTTTAGAGAATTTCAGCCGGACGCAGCTCTTATTGGTCAGGAATTGCTGCATTGGTTGATACGTTTTTTATTCATCAAAACCAAAGCAAGGACCTTATCTGGTCTAACTAAAGACGTTATCCGATAATTAAATACTATAGTCAAAAGCTGTGTTATCGTGCGAGTCATACGATTTATCAACGACAAACTTTTTAAATTTGTTGTTCTTTTATTACGTGTAATCATATCCTCCGCATAAAATCCGGAAGATGAATTAGATAGACCTATGATATTTTCATATGAAAAAAAAGGATAAACATATAAATACCAGCAGTTGCAAAAATCTTTGCGCGATGTCACTTCAAAGTCAGATTGACAAGTCGGTGACAAAATGAGTAATAGAAAACAATTTTCGGGTTTTTTGCATCCACAAGCGAAAAAATGGTATTAAATCTAATAAAATATTACGAAAATGAAAATTCACCGGCCAATATCCAGGAGACAGTAGCAAAAGCTCTGGGAATCGGTATAAGGACTGTGCAGGAAATTGTGCATGAAAAAAAGCATAATTTACTACCGAAGAAGATTAAGAAATGTACACGAAAAAAGTCAAAGACAGAAGACTTAAGTGACAATGTAAAAATGGATGTTCGTAATGCAATTTACGATTTATACACATCAAAAACTAATATAACCCTTCAAGTTTTAAAAGAAGCTTTAAAAAATCGAGGCATATTGGAAATTGGACTAAAATCGTTGTCAAAATTAATAAAAATGTTGGGTTTTCGATATAAAAAAGACTGTAATCGAAGACTTTTATGCGAGTTGCCACATATAGCAAGTCCAATCCAGTTTTTAAAGAAATACACGGAAAATGTTAATTCAAAATTTAGAAAAGTGGTCTTTTTAGACGAGATTTGGATATTTTCTAATGGAAGTGGTTCGAAATCTTGGCAGGACGACTCTGTAAAAAGTGTCAAGAGAAAAAAGGGATGTGGGACGGGAAAACGGTTCATTCAAGTGGTTGTATAAATAGAACATATCCTGATTATTCCACTGATTCGAACCGCCTTTCGACTTTATTAAGGCGCTTGCCATTTTGTGTAGTTTTGTTTTTGCCAACCAAAAAATTTTAATATTTATTATCTTAATAATATTGCGTAATATAATAAAAAAAACTATTTTCTTTCTCCCTGTATATTTGTAAATAGCCCATCGAGATTTAATAGCTGGATAAAAGAATTACACAACATTTTGGTATTCACTGTGTTTTCTGGTTTGATTCATAATGTTGGTGACCTTTGGACCCGCACGATAAGACCGCGTTCGACTATAGTACATACAACGATAAGTTTTGAACACAACAGTTTGAACCATGGCAACTTACATGCAAGCAAGCAATTTTTAAATCTAAAATAATTTAAAAATCTAAGAAAGACCTGTGAGTTTCGGAAAAACACTAATATATTACCAACAACCCTAAACTTGCTCATTTTTTGTAATGCACCCTTTAAGTAAAGCAAATCCGAGAAGTTTCGTTGATGCAAGAATATAATTTTACAGAAATGGAAGGAGTTATGTAACTATATCTATAAGATGATAGTTTCTTTTACTAAATGTCTGTCACTACTTCTGTGTAGATACTAGTGTATCACATATCGAAGGTTTGCTAGGCTTTTGCATTTCTAAGCGAGATACCCTACCCTAATTATGTTTTGTTCGTAGTTCCTCATTTTTATTGTTTTCTGCTAGCATTTTTTTATACATCACATTGCGTTAATTATAGATTTGTTCCATTGTATAATTACCGTATGTATTTATAATTATTTCTTACAAACCCTAGACGAATTTTTTATGACAAGCAGACATGCAAAGCCATATAATTTGCAGTAGATTTATTTTTAAACTTGAGTTTATTTCTGTTATGCATCATGGGGAAACTCTTTGTTTTTGCAGGGCATAAATATAGATTTGTTTTGCGTAACAAATGCAGGGTTAGTGCTAATTTTAAATTTCAAAGCACGTAAAATTCTTTGAAGAACATTTTTTATTTTACGGCGTTACTGTGCAAATTATTCTTGCGGAAACTTTATTGAAGGCTAAATACACATTTAATATTTTACTTGATCCGAAACTTAGTTTGATTGGTACTAAGAAAACCCGAACAGGCTTCCCGAGATGCTACACTATATTTCTGTGTTCCAGTAAACTGAGAGATAACTGCGAAGTATTTTGGATGATTTTTTTAAACACCATTAGATGTTTATTGTATTTTCTCCTTGCTAATAAGAAGCTTTTAGATTCTTACAACTTAAAAGGAGTTTGCTAATTGCCAAAGATGCAAATTTTTTGGAGCGTTATTTGTAAAAAAACGAGCAGTTAGCTACAATGCTCACACTTCTGAGTAAATTGGCTTCACTTTTCTACGATAATATGCCGCACTAATACAATATAATTTTTATTTTTATTGAGTTTAAACTGCGCAAAAAAAGTTCTCTATTAGTGTTTTAACAGATTGGAAAGAAAACCGGTTTTTTTTCCAAAAAACCCAAGTTTTTAAAGTCAACAAAAAAAAACATTAAAAAACAAGTTGAAGTAAAAAACTAGTCTTCCTCCTCAGAATCGGAGGTATGGAACTTCTGACTTTCGTCCCAAGAAGTTTCATGTTCTGCCTCTAGACCATCATCTTCATTATCAATATATTGTGCGATCAGTTGACCGTCATCATCATATTCAATTTCTAATGATGTGGGTTATATTTGGCGATAGTATGCACAATTTCTACTCTCACTGCTTTCGTCCAGTTGTTGTTTTTCATCAGATAAGTAGAGGTTGCTTCGAATGGCAACAAGTTTTTCCACCCTCTGATTTGTAAGTCTATTTCTTTTTTTCGAATGAATTTGTTCGAATATTGACCAGTTTCTTTCTGACCCTGATGAAGTAGGGACTCAGTAGTCGAGATGCCACTGGTTGCAAGGGTTAATTTGAACAAAGACCTTGCCACCTAACTACTGGATTACAGTCAGCTTTTTGAAGCAATTTCCCACAAAATTGCCCTTGAATAAAAACCCGATTCTGGTTTATACGTTGTCGCATTTGAAACAACATCATTCACAGATAAACTCAGATGATTCAAAATCTTTTCTATTGTCTTAAGACAGTTATCGTTCGGAAGGCCATCTCCTCTAAACCGAGGATCTACGAAATATACTATCTATGTTTGAGCGACGGAAAACTAAATTTTAACTTACATTTTATTACAATCACTGCTATTAAGTAAAGTGGGAGAGTTGTTTAATGTTTGCTGTTTTATATCTATCAAAACTCCTGGGATAAGCGATAAATTAGGCGAATCTCCTAAGATTTTTATTCCTCTGGCAATGGGTTTCAATAGTTCCTTAGCGATAGTAACGTCTTGCCAAAAAGCATTGTTAAGAATGTCGTTTCTCAGAGAATTATCTATTTTAGCGTTTTCTAAAATAACAGTCTCTTGAAGCGCAACTTTATTACTTTTTAAACAGCTAAAATGAATTTCATCGTCAGCAAACCTACTTGGGTTAGGCATCTGCAAATATAACGAATTATTACCATACTTCTCTATTTGTTTATTACAAAATACTGCAAGATTGACGCGTTTTTTTCTTATATTTTTTACTACATTTTTTGTTTTATTTCTTAAGTGCGACAGGCGAGGAATTCTCAATATATCTTTTGACAACAAGCTAAGACTATGAGCCACGCAACCGATAGTAAATATATGTGGAAATTCGGATTTTATTATGATCCAGGTAACCCGCATATTAGTTGCATTATCTGTAACGACCAGCAAAACATTAGCGCTCCTGGCCAATATATTGCCCGGTTTCTCTATTTTCGCCGGGCGCTATTGCTTTGTGGAACACGATACTAGGAGTAGCTAGCAGGAAATTTACTATACCATCTCCTCGGATATTCGTCCAACCGACTGACATAAGTGTTAGGCACAGAGTACTTTGAACCTTTTTTTTTTGCTAACTGCATAACTCGCGTGTATTCTGCTTCAGGCAGTGGTTTTCGAAGACTGTGTAGGGTGGGTGGTTTGTAAAGTAGACGCAGAATATTGAAAGCTGTATTCCAGTAAGAATTTCCAGAAAAAATTGAAAGTGGCGTCGGCATAAACTGCTCGAGTAAAAGCTTGATTCGCTAGATCCTGCTCTTTTTTTGACATTTTATCTACAAATGACGTCAGTTTCAATTGGCTCGCACCCGTTTTATTAATTTTGGTGCTGGAGACGTTTTCACAGCTAAAACCAGTCAAACTTGGTGTGCCTGACGTAGTTGCATTAACGTTATTTTCATTGACCGTTCTTTCCAATTGATCCACTTCCACAATATCTACATCAGCGTCCCGATCAGAAATATCGAAGTCACCCCCCTCCGCGCCCCGCTAAGAGACCTATCCTCGCTGTATTATTTAACCAAAGCGCAAAAATTAAATATTTCTTATAAAGTAACTCTTCAGATTAGCTTAGAATGTGTAACTTACCTAGAGCCTTGTTCTGATAATAAAAAATGCTTTAAATTCGCTCAGAAAAAAACACAAACGTGACGCTTTTTGACAGTAGGAGCGGTACTATAGAACTAGAATCTATTGTCCAAAAAGTTTTTTTTTCCGAATTGAACCGGAAAAAAACGGTTTTTTTGGTGGTTTTTTTCCATGAATGAAAAAAAACGGTTTTTTTAAAACACTATTCTCTACCAAGTCGTATTTATCGCTTATATTAGACCATAGTGACATATATAGGTGTCACGTTTCCACACACAAGCCTCGAAGAGGGTTAAAAAGTACATCGATGTTGAGTAGAATAGTAGGAAATTTACGAGTCGCCCCTGGGGATAACATATGGAAAATTCTATTTTCCTTAACAGAAATAAAAGGTGTTGCTCATATTTCACGCAACCTAGGTATTGAATATCAAATCTTCTTTCTAACAACATTGCACCCAAATTTCAACCCTTTAGCCACCTGCAACACTCAAGCCTTTGGTTTTCCAAAGCCGGTTCTATTAATTAATCATTTAGGGAACACAGCTTGCGTGAAAATATAGCCAACAGGCGCCTTTTTTTTCTGTTAAGGAAAATCGAATTTTCCATATGTTATCCCCAGGGGCCACTCGTAAATTTTCTTTTATTCTACTCAACATTGATGTATTTTTCTTGGAGACTTGTATGCGAAAATGGGGCACCTAAATAATAATACTAATAAAAATAATAATACATTTATTATTTCCAATCAAGATTTCCATTTTATAATATAATCTGAAATAAACTAAAACTACTAACTAAATCCTGACATAAACAAAAGGTCAAAACTGTATTCCACTAGACAGTAGGCACTGCTGAAACCTGACAATTTAATTAATGTATTATATAATATATAATATGAAATGAACTTTAACATGATATTAAGAAGAGTAGTTTCACAATGAAGTTAGATCTATCCTAAATAATCCTGTTTATAAATGTATGTGCTGTCTATATTAATTAAACTAATGAAATCTAGAGCATAAGAAGGAGAGGGATTCTAGACAAGAGAAGAGGACTTAAGAAAATAATGAAAGAAGAAAAGAGAACAAGGAAGTAAAGATATATTTACTAAATACAATAACATGTTGGTTGCATGTAATAAATATTTTATATTAACTCCTTTAGATTATTTATGAAAGTATTGACTTTTTCACCATTTTTTATTAAACATGATATGTTATACGAGAATGATTTTTTAAATAGCTCTTTGTTATGTGCAGGGACTGTTGAAATGTGTTTTTTGCGAATATTAATATTGTGTACGTCTGTTCGGTATGTGAGTCTACCGTGTAAGTATGAAGGGGATTTGTATTTAATTATTGTGTTAAAAAAAGCAAAGTGAATATAAAATACGCCTGCTATACATGTTAAGCTAGGCAAGCTCAGTTAGTTTATGAGATACTCTGTGATTTGGTTTAATACCAAAAATGAAGCGAATACACGAGTTTTGCGTTTTTTTAATTCTTCTACTCAGTTGAATCTAAAAATGGCCCATAAATATTGTCGCAGAAATTAAAATGGGACAAATCTAACGAGTGGCATAAAGTTTTTTTGGTATTTTGACTAAGGTAATGCCTGTGAGGGTACAGCATTTTTAAAGAAGACTATGCTCTTTTCAGACACTGTGGAATGTGCTGCCTAAATTTTAGTTTGTTATCCAATACAAGACCTAAGTTTTTTGCATATGGTTTAAAGTTTATAGGTTCTGAGCCAATTGATAGTTGAATATGTTCCTTTAGGTTATCACGCAAATTATCGGCACAGAAAAGTAAAGCTATAGATTTGGTTGGATTAATTCTAAGCAAATGATCATTAGAAATGTTCCTTAAACCTTCTAGGTCTTGATTACGTTGAATTGAAACCATTTCCACATTGGCGGGTTTAAACGAGAAATAAATTTGTGTATCGTCTGCGTACAGATAATATTTACAGGAATATAAGTGAGTTGACAAAATTTGAGGTGTATATGATGTATAAAAGTGGCCTCAAAATATTTCCTTGTGGTACCCCTGAAGTGATGTTTCGCAAATCCGATTTTTTTTCATCAAGAACGATTCTTTGAGTTCTGTCTGAGAGAACAAGTGATGATGACATATCATCAAAACCTATGTATTTTAAAATGGCAAGAAGTAGATCATGACTTTTGTCCAACGCTCTCACTACATCATCTGTTACATCGGACAGGGCAGTTGAGCAACTGAAGCCTTGTTTAAAACCAGATAGTTTAGCGGGAATAAGCTCATGGTGTAAAATATATTCATTAATTTGAACTTGCATTACCTTTTCAAGGATTTTTGAAAGTGTAGGGAGTATCGATGTAGACCTTAAGTGTGAAAATTCAGTAGGGTTGCTAAAATCTGTCATTATCTGACGGTCTATATTGTCTGTCGATATTACATAAAGCTTAAAGCTGATTTATCAATAACATTCTCCTAAATAAAATTTAGTAGCTATAGTCCATGACTAATACTGAAAAGTATTATTAGCAAAATATGTATAAAAGTTTCAAATCTTTCAAAACCATTTTATATGATTTAATAATCAATTTTGCTTTAAATAAACAACATACGAACAACGTAATTATATCTAGCAGAATTATATAAAGAATATTTTTTAATTCAAACTTTTCTTTATTTCAGGTGGGTCAAAAGCTAATCTTCGGCGCAAATTTCTTTCAGTAAGTAAACATCAGACTTCACAGAGATATCTCGGAGTGCTTATATTAATCTAGTTACATGGAAATAAGATTCATTCCGAGTCCATGAAACAAGAAAATGTGAATGCAGTTTGCAGTTGCCTTCAACTTTTAAGGTAGAATTTCTTAATAAATGAGTTTAGGAAGAGATCCTCTGAAATATTATCATAATAGAAATTTTGAGATAATTATTCTAAATAAGATACCTTGAATAAGTTTCTCGACGGCTTTTAACGCGCCGAATTATAACTTTACTTATCACTCATTAAAGCGAAATAACCACCTGCAGTTAAATAAACCCATACTAAATTTAATTTGTTAAATTAGCAGATGCCAGAGAACTTATTTATTATTAAAATGGCTAGACGTTTTAACGAAATATACAGGTCAATGTAATTTATGAGAATAGCTCAAAATAATTTACATTTTTGCTTTAATTTAATACAGCTTGAATGAATTACTTATTGTATTACTTATTATTATTGTAAACTTTTAAATGCTGGGTGTTCCTAAGATTACCTATATAACTGCAATTTCTCTTTTATTGGTTGTGTGTTTGGTTTTTTTTTTCTTTCATTTAACCCTTTAAAGCCTATGGTCTTGAAATCAACCTACTTGCCGGTATGGGGTCCTTCAGGGACCCAGATAAATATATATATATATATATATATATATATATATATATATATATATATATATATATATATATATATATATATATATATATATATATATATATATATATATATATATATATATATATATATATATATTTTGTAGATGTTTACATGTATCGCTAAAAAATAATGCAACTTGAAGAATTTTAAACACATATTTATTTAATTTAAATTAAATACCTAAATCGACACGATATTCGTGTATAACAAATAATCTATTAAGTAAGATCTAAAAAAAAATAAACGTTATTCCATAACAAAAAAAAATGGCAAAATTATTATATTATAAAATAGTAACGCATTCAAAAGTATATTAGTTTGACAAACAAAGGGTACAAGTAGTTATTTGCTCTTTTTTCCTGTGAACTTCACATATAAATTTCTGCAGGTTGTGTTTACTTTCTTGTCGCGTTTTCGAGGGCATTGATAGCATCTAGCCCGTTTTCTAGCAGGAGTTACTGATTGAGGAACATGTTGATCTTTCACTGCTAGGCTGCAATCCTGAAGAGCTGATATTACGTGTTTCTTATGGTTTTTGTAGTGGGATCTTTTCTCCATATTTTTCCAAGCAAGATCATCCCCTAATTTCAAAAGAAACGAGCGTCTTCGCGAGAAATTTTGTTTTTGCCAATCAGGGTTTTTCTCAATGTATAAAATAAAAGCATTTGAGGTACAAATATCTATCGTATTCATGAATAATCTATATGGCCATCGAGCTGTTCTTCTGCTACACGAATACTCTCTAATAAGTTTATCTGCATTATCAACACCACCCTTAGTTGCGTTGTATTCTAAAATCATATACGGCTTATTTTGCATGTGTGTACAATATTTGTCATTGTCATGTTGGCTTGATATTAGATGTACCATCCTATTCTTTTTAGGAATGTACGACACCATAGCTAAATCTTTGGTAGATGCAAACATACATGATTCTATTGGCCTAGATGTTTGGTTTAGTTGTGCTGGTGTATCTGCTTTCTTCTTACGAACAGTTCCAAGTAATGTTAGCTGCTTAGTAAGCAAATAATTAGCCAACGGAACACTTGAGAAAAAATTATCTGTGGTTATTCCTCGCCTACTGCCATGATAGGGTACTACCAAGTTTCATAGAACACGGAAACCTTGGTTCTTTTCTGTTACACCTTCACGGGGTTTTCCAGTGTACACCTGAAGGTTGCATAAATATGATGTTTTTACATCAGCAGCTGCCCAAATTTGTATACCATATCTTCCCGGTTTTGACTTTATATATTGTCGAAATGGACATTTTCCCCGGAAACAGGACGAACTGTTCATCAATGGTTACATGTTCATATGGTTCAAAAGCCTTTCTGCAATTTTCAGCAAACATATCCCATATACAGCTTGTCTTCTTCCTTTTAGCCCTAGTTGATTTGTCATCAAATCATAAAAATCGCGATATTTCTTCATATCTGTCCAGCGGTAGAGCAGCCGTAAAAAATGATCGACTTATGGAAGTATTAGTAGACCACATTTCACGAGTAAATTCTTATCTAAACCGCAGTGCACCTGCTTTTAGAAGTACTCCCAAAAAACTCTCCAGTTCATCATTTTCAAGAACCGCCCATTTGTTTTTTGTTGCTTGAATTTTTGGTATTCCACTCATCAAAATATCTAGTAGCCTCTTCATTAGTATGGCGACAAATGATTTCTTTAATTTCCATTGTCAAATATAGATTGGAAGAATCTAAAAACGTACTAGCATCCTTACTGTAATTTATAATACTTGGACGTGCATTTATAATATTTCTTTGAAGTCTTTTAGATTTCACAAAAGGCACACTATTTCACTGCAAACTCGATTTGGGCGTATATATTGGACCACCGCACCCTCAGCATCTTCTTCTGGTTCTGTAGGTTTGGCGTCTGACTCCACTTCACTTTGTATTTCCAAATAATCCTCCGTTTCCCACACATTTTCCTGCATTAAGTCTTGATCACCCTCACTGTCCTAAGGATGTTCGCTATTATACCCTATTTCTGCCTCCAAATCTAAATTGTTCACTATTTCTTGATGCTCTGTAAGGGGCTTATTTTTCTCCCAACTGCGCTTGCTATTCATTTTGACTGATAACTATA
Organism: Kuschelorhynchus macadamiae; assembly: GCA_030620095.1. Lineage (NCBI taxonomy): Eukaryota > Metazoa > Arthropoda > Insecta > Coleoptera > Curculionidae > Kuschelorhynchus > Kuschelorhynchus macadamiae. The sequence goes on from JAUTXW010002996.1 coordinate 245,069, forward strand.
ACAAAATCTTATTAAACAACGCAAATTTTTCTCACCACTCAATACCCAAACGGGGTTCTTGCGAGAGCCCACTTAGCTCTAAACAACTGTTAGGAGACACTATTGCTAGGACGCGCCGCAGCATACTAAAAAGTAGTGTAGCAGATATTTACCGACTTATACCTAGATGCGATGTTGCCAGTGTCTCAAGATAAAAAAGGTTTTAGATGAAATGACAACTTGGGATCTCAGCGGAAACCCGCATAGGCATTTAAGGGTTAAATATCTATTTTCCGCGTCTAGGCTAATCTAGACGGGACCTCAACATGGGCTACGAACCAGCGTGCATTCCCCATCCTTAAGCTGTTACTTTCCAAGTCCGCTGTAACCTTTGGTCTTAAATGAGTGACCTACCGACAGCAAGTTTGTATCTACACCAACAGTCCCTTTTTTTATTTATGAGCCGACCAGCAAGGCCGAAGGCTTTAAGTAGAGAAAGTTTATGGATTTGGGAGTCTGCAGATTAGAAAAGATGGAAAGACCTTTGCTGCTAACACATTCTATAACTGGGACATTCTGGTAATAAAGAAACGAACAAAGTAGGTGCCTTTGGAGGTGGACGGTGAAGAGATTCATGTTTGTGGGAAGATGCTCGGGTCTCTCTGATAAGAATGACTATGGAAGTCATAATAGATGATAATTCATCAGAACATAATCCTTGTCGTCGTCAAATCGCCCACAATTCGACGATAATCTAGTGATACAAACTTCCTTGTGATGTTTGGATCATCCATCAGACTGGGCGTGATTTGCAAAGTGTAAAGGGTATACTTGGCAGAAGAAAAGTATTTTCGAGTTTGGAAAAGGAAACCCATTTTCTTCGTGGCTGCTGTGGCAATTGAGGTAACGTGATTATGCCAGAAAAGGTCCTTCTGAAGTATGATACCAACTAGGTTAAAGGGATATTTGGCTTCGAACATGAAGTTATTCATTTGAATGGTGTCTAGTGGCGTTAAATTGGACAAGGTCGTCTGCTCCCTGTTCTACGACTTTAATGAGGTCCTCGGTTAGAGATAAAGTAATTACTCTAGGCCTTTCATCAAGTTCAGTATTGCAAACAGGTTAGGGATATTGTATTTTAGAGTGAAGTATATATACTATCTTCAGCATAGCTGTAAATATGATCTCTGTGGAACGCCTGCGTTGATTTTGTATCGGAGCATGGTCATCAACCAATACACAAATAATTCTATTGGAAAGAAAACTGGTAATGCAAGTACAAAGTTTTGGAGGGATACTATAGTCAAGAAGTTTGTTAGGAAGAGCGTTATGACAGACTTGATCAAATCCTTTGGATATGTCTAGGGCAATAATTTGAGCTTCGATGGACTTGTTCCGGTTGTGGGTTACGAAAATAAGAACATCTGCTGTAATCTTTGGGTGACTTATTGTCTAGAATGAGTTACTTTTGGCTTCTGCTGCATTTTGTATTATTAAACAGGACGAAGAAAAATAGAAGTTGGCGTAGACCATAGTTACTGAAGAGAGAAAATTATAACTGCAGAATTACCGTAGTGTGGCAGTTACGAAAATTAAAATACAAATATATGTTCAACTAGAAAAACACGTGTGTAGACAGCTGAACAATGCAAATAAGATAGGTTGGAACCTCTGTACACGCTCATGCAACCATATCAATTCAGGAAAAGTATCTATCATATCTTGATTTACTCATGCCAAGCATTTTGGCTTTTACAGGGTGGTCCAATAATAGAGGACGTCGGCTGTAGCTCGGGACCCGTTAATGACAGAACTTAAGGCAAAAAATATTTGTATATAGTAACGCAGTCAAAAGTATATTAGTTTGACAAACAGGGGGTACAAGTAGTTATTTGCTGTTTTTTCCTATGAACTTCACATATAAATTTCTGCAGGTTGTGTTTACTTTCTTGTCGCGTTTTCGAGGGCATTGATAACATCTAGCCCGTTTTCTAGCAGGAGTTACTGATTGAGGAACATGTTGATCTTTCACTGCTAGGCTGCAATCCTGAAGAGCTGATATTACGTGTTTCTTATGGTTTTTGTAGTGGGATCTTTTCTCCATATTTTTCCAAGCAAGATCATCCCCTAATTTCAAAAGAAACGAGCATCTTCGCGAGAAATTTTGTTTTTGCCAATCAGGGTTTTTCTCAATGTATAAAATAAAAGCATTTGAGGTACAAATATCTATCGTATTCATGAATAATCTATATGGCCATCGAGCTGTTCTTCTGCTACACGAATACTCTCTAATAAGTTTATCTGCATTATCAACACCACCCTTAGTTGCGTTGTAATCTAAAATCATATACGGCTTATTTTGCATATCTGTACAAATTTTGTCATTGTCATGTTGGCTTGATATTAGATGTACCATCCTATTCTTTTTAGGAATGTACGAGACCATAGCTAAATCTTTGGTAGATGCAAACATACATGATTCTATTGGCCTAGATGTTTGGTTTAGTTGTGCTGGTGTATCTGCTTTGTTCTTACGAACAGTTCCAAGTAATGTTAGCTGCTTAGTAAGCAAATAATTAGCCAACGGAACACTTGAGAAAAAATTATCTGTGGTTATTCCTCGCCTACTGCCATGATAGGGTACTACCAAGTTTCATAGAACACGGAAACCTTGGTTCTTTTCTGTTACACCTTCACGGGGTTTTCCAGTGTACACCTGAAGGTTGCATAAATATGATGTTTTTACATCAGCAGCTGCCCAAATTTTTATACCATATCTTCCCGGTTTTGACTTTATATATTGTCGAAATGGACATTTTCCCCGGAAACAGGACGAACTGTTCATCAAACATATCCCATATACATCTTATCGCAGCTAACTTGTCTTCTTCCTTTCGCTCAGCCCTAGTTGATTTGTCATCAAATCGTAAAAATCGTGATATTTCTTCAAATCTGTCCCGCGGTAGAGCAACCGTAAAAAATGATCGACGTATGGAAGTATTAGTAGACCACATTTCACGAGTAGATTCTTTTCTACACCGCAGTATACCTGCTTTTAGAAGTAGTCCCAAAAAACTATAGAGTTCATCATTTTCAAGAACCACCCATTGTTTTTTGTTGCTTGAATTTTTGGTATTCCACTCATCAAAATATCTAGTAGCTTCTTCATTAGTATGGCGACAAATGATTTCTATAATTTCCATTGTCAAATATAGATTGAAAGAATCTAAAAACGTACTAGCATCCTTACTGTAATTTATAATACTTGGACGTGCATTTATAATATTTATTTGAAGTCTTTTAGATTTCACAAAAGGCACACTATTTCACTGCAAACTCGATTTGGGCGTATATATTGGACCACCGCACTCCTCAGAATCTTCTTCTGGTTCTGTAGGTTCGGCGTCTGACTCCACTTCACTTTGTATTTCCAAATAATCCTCCGTTTCCGACACATTTTCCTGCATTAAGTCTTGATCACCCTCACTGTCCGAAGGATGTTCGCTATTATACCCCATTTCTGCCTCCAAATCTAAATTGTTCACTATTTCTTGATGCTCTGTAAGGGGCTTGTTTTTCTCCCAACTGCGCTTGCTATTCATTTTGACTGATAACTATAACAAAATCGTATTAAACAACGCAAATTTTTCGCACCACTCAATACCCAAACGGGGTTCTTGCGAGAGCCCACTTAGCTCTAAACAACTGTTAGGAGACACTATTGCTAGGACGCGCCGCGCCACAGCATACTAAAAAGTAGTGTAGCAGATATTTACCGACTTATACCTAGATGCGATGTTGCCAGTGTCTTAAGATAAAAAAGATTTTAGATGAAATAACAACTTGGGATCTTAGCGGAAACCCGCATAGGCATTTAAGGGTTAAATATCTATTTTCCGCGTCTAGGCTAATCTAGACGGGACCTCAACATGGGCTACGAACCAGCGAGCATTCCCCATTCTTAAGCTGTTACTTTCCAAGTCCGCTGTAACATTTGGTCTTAAATGAGTGACCTACCGACAGCAAGTTTGTATCTACACCAACAGTCCCTTTTTTTATTTATGAGCCGACCAGCAAGGCCGAAGGCTTTAAGTAGAGGAAGTTTATGGATTTGGGAGTCTGCAGATTAGAAAAGATGGAAAGACCTTTGCTGCTAACACATTCTATAACTGGGACATTCCGGTAATAAAGAACCGAACAAAGTAGGTGCCTTTGGAGGTGGACGGTGAAGAGATTCATGTTGGTGGGAAGATGCTCGGGTCTCTCTGATAAGAATGACTATGGAAGTCATAATAGATGATAATTCATCAGAACATAATCCTTGTCGTCGTCAAATCGCCCACAATTCGACGATAATCTAGTGATACAAACTTCCTTGTGATGTTTGGATCATCCATCAGACTGGGCGTGATTTGCAAAGTGTAAAGGGTATACTTGGCAGAAGAAAAGTATTTTCGAGTTTGGAAAAGGAAACCCATTTTCTTCGTGGCTGCTGTGGCAATTGAGGTAACGTGATTATGCCAGAAAAGGTCCTTCTGAAGTATGATACCAACTAGGTTAAAGGGATATTTGGCTTCGAACATGAAGTTATTCATTTGAATGGTGTCTAGTGGCGTTAAATTGGACAAGGTCGTCTGCTCCCTATTCTACGACTTTAATGAAGTCCTCGGTTAGAGATAAAGTAATTACTCTAGGCCTTTCATCAAGTTCAGTATTGGAAACAGGTTAGGGATATTGTATTTTAGAGTGAAGTATATATACTATCTTCAGCATAGCTGTAAATATGATCTCTGTGGAACGCCTGCGTTGATTTTGTATCGGAGCATGGTCATCAACCAATACACAAATAATTCTATTGGAAAGAAAACTGGTAATGCAAGTACAAAGTTTTGGAGGGATACTGTAGTCAAGAAGTTTGTTAGGAAGAGCGTTATGACAGACTTGATCAAATCCTTTCGATATGTCTAGGGCAATAATTTGAGCTTCGATGGACTTGTTCCGGTTGTGGGTTACGAAGGTAAGAACATCTGCTGTAACCTTTGGGTGACTTGTTGTCTAGAATGAGTTACTTTTGGCTTCTGCTGCATTTTGTATTATTAAACAGAACGAAGAAAAATAGAAGTTGGCGTAGACCATAGTTACTGAAGAGAGAAAATTATAACTGCAGAATTACCGTAGTGTGGCAGTTACGAAAATTAAAATACAAATATATGTTCAACTAGAAAAACACGTGTGTAGACAGCTGAACAATGCAAATAAGATAGGTTGGAACCTCTGTACACGCTCATGCAACCATATCAATTCAGGAAAAGTATCTATCATATCTTGATTTACTCATGCCAAGCATTTTGGCTTTTACAGGGTGGTCCAATAATAGAGGACGTCGGCTGTAGCTCGGGACCCGTTAATGACAGAACTTAAGGCAAAAAATATTTGTAGGGAAATCGGCCACGAGAAATCGCTCTAAATTATATTCAAGTCTAAAAGTTGGCCGCTAGGGGGAGTAACAGCAACACAAAAGTGTTAATACCAATTTTCTTTTAAATTTTCATAATTGAGGTATGTTGAAAATATAAGCAAGTTTTTCAAACCAATACGCACTTTTTTGCTTTAGACAATTCTTGTCTATTTTTAAAAATTAAGTAGTGGGGGGAGGTCAAACATTTTTACTTTCAAATGTAGATATTTCTGTTTTGGATGAACCGATTTTGTTCAAGTTGGTGCCGGAAAAAAGTGCTTTTTTGCTCTTCTCGTAGAATCATAAACTGTACCGTAATGACTTTGTTAATGGTACTATATGGCGTTGTTCCGGAATTCTCCAAATAATGCTGATTTTCTCAAAAAAAATCATATGGTACACTATGACTTCCATAGCACAATTTATTTGGTTATCAAGGGCATTGAATAGTGAAATAAAAAATCCAGGTTCGCATTTAAATTAAGTAAGTTGATGATGGTCTCTCGAATCCGAAATGTCGGATTGGAAAATTAACTTTGCTGTTTTCTAAAGGAGAAAAAGTGACAGTGGCAAATTGGAAATTATTTTCATCTCCCATTTCAATTAATCCTAAAATTTTAGGAAAACCAGAAAACTGGAAAATACAAAGGGTCCAATAGAAACTTTAGTAATCTTGCATAAATGCAAAGAACAGACCTAACAAAGAATGAGTACCGTATACAAAGTTGCAATCTTTCTTGTATCTATTGGACTGCAGCCTCCACTTCTGCTATAGAGATACTATGGATGGCATTACTAATACGATCCACCATATAATTTCTTGTAGTATGTCAAGTCGCATATACTAACTGTTTTTACCTTAAAATATATATTTAAAATTACTGAAAATAATATATTTGTTCTTAGTTCATTTCGTGGTATTTTTTTGTTGTTTCACTGAAACAAGGTAGAACTCGGTTTAATCTTTTTGCCGAAACCGAGTCCTGCCCTGCTTCACCCTAGCTTTAGTTATTTTATTGCGAAGCTTATGTAGTTATGAGACTCAGTTTAAGTGTTTTTGTTTTGTTCTTTTGTTAAGTTTAGTTCTTTACAGTTATGCAATATCACTTAAGTTTCCATTGGAGCATTGTTTTTTCCAGTTTATTGGTTTTCCTAAAATTTTAGGATTAATTGAAATGAGAGATGAAAATAATTTCCATCGTCACTTTTTTTCCTTTACAAAACGGCAAAGTTCGTTTTCTAATCCGACGTTTCGGATTCGAGAGACTATCATCAACTTTCTTAATTTAAATGCAGACTTCGATTTTTTTATTTCACTATTTAATGCCCTTTATACCTACCAAATTAATTGTGGAATGAAAGTCATAGTGTTCAATTGAATTTTTTTGAGAAAATCAGCATTATTTGGAGAATTCACGTCATTACAGTACAGTTTATGATTCCACTTGCACTTTTTTCGACACCAAGTTGAACAAAATCGGTTCATTCAAAACAGAGATATCTATATTATATACCAACATACCTCAATTATGGAAATTTAAGAGAAAATTGGCATTTACACTTTTGTGTTGCTGTTACGTCGCCTAGCGGCCAACTTTCGAGCTTCACAATAATTTACAACGATTTCTTTTGGCCGATTTACTTACAAATATTTTTTCCTTAAGTTGTGTCATTAACGGTATTCCGAGAGACAGCCGACGTCCTCTATTATTGAACCACCCTGTACACGCATTCAGTTTCCGTTTAGATGCCACGATTTAATTGCCCTTGTGCAAGCTAATTGGCGCAAATTGCTTAAGCGTCTGAACCCACCTTTAGACCATTTTGATGTAAAACATCAAAAAAGATAAAATGTTTGTTTCTCAAAACGGTTAAAGTTATTTAAAAAAAAATCAAGTAACTAATTTGACTAAGCTTTCTAAAGAATGTATCGGTGTGATGATTAATTACGCCAATGTCGGTAATTGTAAAAATAAAAAGTTTTTTTCATTCCTAAATACACGTATATTTAAAGTATAAGATATTTAAAATTCTTGCAATGGCTTTTTTTCTTCTTCGCGTGCATCGCCTATTGGTGACGCCTAAAGGGACATCGTTTTTATTTTAGCCGTAAATAATTACCTTCTGCCTTATCAAATAAACACTTTTTACCAAATTTTGACAAACCGGTTAATTCCCGATTAAACGGCGTTTCGAGTTTTAAGTACACTCTCTTCATATAATAATGTTTAATATTATGGGTACTTCTAAGCATTTCCTGGATTATATATATTTTTTATTCTAAACCTCAACCGTTTCCAAGTTTTTGAAAACAGATATCAAGTTTTAATATTCTTCCGTAACATGCAAAATAACTATCATTAGAACGACCTTAAAAACTGAGCTAGGAGTGTCCAACTCGTTTTGCTCTAAGTTAAGGAAACGAGGTCGTTTGGCTAAAATGGATCATTGCGCCTTGATCGTAGTATCCTTGTTACGAATTTGGTGTAACGTGAAATAAAATATATTAACAGTGCTTCCTACGAAAGTAAGAAGTCAACAGGGTAATTCCGGGCCTGTTGTGGTATTAGCCGGCGGATAGTTGTTTCTGTAATTCCATTTTATACAGACAGATAAAATTAATTTGACGTATTCATTTATTAATATTCTCTTATTAAAGTGCCGTTCCCTTATTCTGGCTTTAGCGATGAACAGTGAACGCCTTGAAATCTAATATCAAGCTATATCTCATTTCTTCAATGCACTACAACAGTAGACAATTATACTAGGGAATGTGTTCTACGTAGTGGTTTTCCGTTGCCGTCTACGCGGTTGTGCCGTGTAGTATATGTTTTAAGTAAGAAGCCTTGTTACTCTTCGCAGTCAACTCAAAGTCTACAAATAGAGTCGTTATTATCCCAATGACTAAAGGCACCTCGGAAAGGTACCGGACCAGGCATGCCATGTACTTAAAACAAGTTGCGAAACTACGATTTCCGATCTACAGTTCAGTGGTAAGACAAGGTCTCTTACCACTAAGCCTACGACTAAACTAACCGATTTAGAACAACAGCATATTCTGCTTCACATCCCTAAGGTTATCCTGTATAGTGCTAAAAAAAATGTATTTATATACGAAAAACAAAATAAAACAAATTTGACACATTTCACACGAATTTCGACAAAAAAAATGTAATCACTTTTAAAGTACATTTCTTTTTTGTTTCCAGAGGGGCTGTTGTATACTTCTAGGGCTGCCCTGTATCATGGAAAAAAATATATGTACAAAATGACAAAAGACATAATATGACGTGTTTCACCGTTTTTTAAAATGGTCTAACTTTTGAAATCTATTTTTTTTCGTTTTTTTAGGGTGATGTATAGTTGGAAAACAATGTCTTTATATACAAAAAGATAAAATAAATTTGAGGTGTTTTACCGTTTTTCGTTTTTTTTTTTTATATAAAGGGATGCCTCAAGCCTTTATAAATACCCTGTATAGTAGAAAAAACAACGTTATTTATAGAAAGTTATTCGAAATAATATAGTTTTTTTTAATTTTACACAAATGACTTCCATAACTTTTTGATATTAAAAGATTTACCCAACTATTTCGGTTTTTAATTTGACTGATATCGGTTTCCGCGTTCTCAATATGTTTTTTTTTACATTTTTATACCCCTTAAAATAATGTTAAACCCTTTGGTAAAACAAATCAATTCTGAGAGTTTTAGGAAGATCGTACGTCTAAGTCGAGACATTTTAATACTCCAGGTTATTTTGTTTTGAATAATTGTTAATGTTTTTAGAGTATTTTATTGTAAAGAGTCAAAGAGGAAAACATAAAATAGAACTCGCTGTTTTTTATTACCAAGTGTTCCAAAAATATCAAAGCTTAATATTATTTTTGAACAATTCTTTTCCTATATTAGTTTTACATTTTTTTACACAGGGTCAGAAAAGTTTAAATATTTTTTAATGAAGATCTGGTTCACCAAGTTGGCTATGTTTCTATTATTTGACGTACGTCGGATTTTTAAAACCTAGTAATATATGTCATAGCTGTTTAAATAAGTTTTGAAAAATGGAAATGTTATTATATCTCATCATATCTCTTCTGATAATTCTTTGGCACTAGATGAGAACCTTTTTGAAGAACTCTAAATATTTTTGATTTAGAATTCTTAGCGAAACATGAAACGCTCTTTCATGTTATACAAAAAAGAAGTTCAATACTTCAAGCAAATTCCTGTAAGTATATCTACCAAGTTCTGTCTCTTATAGTTACATGCATAAAAAGACTGGCCTAATTCAAAAACTTTGGGATAGTAGGCTGTAACGTCAAAGTCAATTCGAAGTTTTAAACAGTTAGTGTTATGTGGTGAAATGTCTTTTCGAGATCGATATTAGGCGAAGAAAATGAAGAAGAACGTCAAGTTGCCAAAAGACATCGGGAAGAGTTTAACATTGAACCCCTTGAAGTTGAAGAACGTACAATAATTTGCATTACGTGCAATAAATCAATTAATATCGAATTTCAAACTTTACACAATGCCTTTGACCCAATATTGTTAAGAAAACTAAAAATAGTACATTTTTAATTTATAATCGTGACGTACGAGTATTCAAAGACTTTCACTCAACTGGCGGATAGATATATTTATCAAAAAATATAAATGTTCCTGACTGCCAGACATTGCCAACATCACTTTAATAAAAAAGGGTACCTACTGCCGCTTTTAAAACTTTTAAACTTAGAGTTTTACTGTTGTTTGGCTTCTTGCAGATATTACGTGAAAAGGCTACGTTTATTAATAATAATAGTGAAGAAAGAAGTAAAGAATTTAAATATGTTTCCTCTATGTCAAAAGAACATTTTCGGGAGTTATATACCTTTTGTGACGTGGTCGTTATGAGGGATGGATTTAGAAGATATATATCGAAAAAAAATTGCTAACATTTTTTTCCAAAATTCGCCAAAATGTATCTGATGAGTTTTTAAAAACAATCTTTGGGTATTCAACAAGAGCTGCAGTGAGCTTATCTTAAAGATCTGTAAGAAATTCAACAAGGCACGTTTTTTACCGACAAATATTGGATTACGATCAATAACCATAGAGACCAATTTATTGCAGAGCATGTTACTGAGTTTTCTAACATCTTATATAATCCAGAATCTAATGTATGAACTTAGAGTAATATTGCAATAAGTAGCAACTTCAGGGCACTGCGACGGTCATATTCAGTTTATGAAACTCGGCAATCGGTTAAACCGGCTCTGGTTGCCCCAGATGAATTTATCGTCGATATCCATGATCCATAGTTTTCAGATAGTCACAATAATAATGCTGTAGTATTAAGGCATGAATTTAACATGAATGCCCACAATCTCCAAGAATGGTTGCAACCTGGTGATATTAATATAGTGGATCGGGGCCATCGAGATGCCTTGCCGCTCTTAAACCAATTAGGTTTAGACTATAAAATGTCTGCACTACTTCCCCGGAACCAAAGCCAATATCTAACAGAAGAGGCAAATTAATCTATCCTTATAACTAAAACTCGCTAGATAATTGAAGCCAGAAACGGACACATCAATTTTCAAGGTACCATTCACGTGAATAACGTGCCGCATATTGGTGATTTGTATCAAATCTCTGGTGCACTACTTAACAGATACAGAGAAACAATTTTAATGTAAAGATCAAACTTGCAGTGGGCACAATCAATATTGCAAAAAGTGCAACTGTCTTATCAACAACAAATTAGAGTTGAGCAAAACCAGCTTCATCGAGAGCAGAAGAGTAGCATAGCAACCAGCATCCAGAAAACGATTAGGAATTCCCTAGACTAGACCTTGAATATTTGACAGAGCTAACCGTTGGTATTTACGAAATTAAGCTTGTGCCTTCATACATCTAGGATACCCTTCAGCATGGAAAAAATTGCCATTAAGTTAACGTGAAGAACAATGAACCAGGACTTATTCAACTTAGAGTTCATTGGCGCTTTCAGAATGCTACCAAGTACCAAATATGGATCCATTATCAAACTATCATTGACCCTACTCCTGAACAATATCTAGTATTAGGATATTGTTGCACATGTAAACGCGGCGCAAGGGCATTGGATTGTTGTTCCGATGTTGCAAGTGTACTGTGGTACTTGGAATATGTCCGGCATCAACACAACATCAAATACCCAAACAGTGATTTGCTTATGAGCGTAATAGATGCTGGAGGTAGATCTATTGCCTAATGCTAATAGCGAGTAAAATATTTATATTGGTACCTACTTAAGAAGAACAATATTAGAAGAATGTGAACACTAAGTATTTTGTGAGACCTTGTATAATAAAATTAAATTGCTTATATATTCCACATCTGACTATGTATAGTTAATCACACAGGATTTAGTAATACAATTGAAATAATAAATTGTAAAAAGAAATAAAATAATAAAACGTATTAGTCTAAATTTTTAGAAAACCAGGTATAATGAAAGGTAAGTTAATTGTGTGATGTATTTTCTCTGATATCGTACGGTTAAAAAGATAACAAAAAAGAAGATTTTTCAAAAATAATATTAAGCTTTGATATTTTTAGGACACTTAGTAATAAAAAAGTAGCGAGTTCTATTCTTTGTTTTTCTGACTCTTTACAATAAAATACACTAAAAACATTAACAATTATTCAAAGCAAAATAACCTGGAGTACTGAAATTACTCGACTTAAACTTAAATACATATATGACCAATAGACTTTTTTGGGACATTGTATTTCTGGCAGTAGACATACGATCTTTCAACAATTCTCAAAACTTATTTGCTTACCAAAGAGTATAACATATCAAAAAATTAGCAGTTTTAACCGAGACCACTTTTCCCATGTAACCGGTACGGTGTCCTTTTGTTTACACACATCCGTACAGACATCATAATTTTTTGTCTAAAAATATGTTTTTCGTGCTCTAGCTAACATTGTATTTTAATAATACAGTATACGGGCTGTAATAGCTGCGGGAAAGTAGTAAAAAAGAGATCTAAATAAATAATGTTCTCGCATGAGTGTAAATTATACACAAACCGCCGTTCTCTCCGGAAATCACGTTTTTCGCATTGAGGTGCTGTTATTCGCTTTGAGAATGTAAGAAAATAGTTTTAAATTAGGTAAATCGTTCTCCTATTCCGAAAAGGAAATAAAAACCGGGGCTTTCACTCGACTCGGAAACCTTTCATTTTATAAAACGGTGTAAGATCAACTGATATCTGAAGCATTGCATTAGTTTTCTTCTAAAAGTAATGACTGCCCGTTGAACTTAACACATCCATTGGCCAGTTTTTCTGCTAACAAACTGTTTTCAGTTCACACGAAAAATCAGGGTGGTAACTGATTGGTCGCAAAGTCGGTGGAGAGTGTAAAATGGTGTTAGATAAAGTACAGTCTGTGCGAAGAAAATTTTTTAAACGCTTGCTTAAATGTTTACGTGATTGCAATATTGAATTATATTTAGTATTAAAAGTTTTCCTAGCCTTAAAAGCATTTTTTTTCTTTAGTAAGAAACATTTTTGGGTTTCACTTTCTAATCTTTCCTTAGTCTGCCATTTCTATACTCACAAAAATAACTGCTCCGCTGGCTAGTACGACGACTGGAATTGAATTACACTGTTGACTCCTAACATTCGTTAGCACCAATAATGTTATTAAAATTTTGTTTTACGTTACACCAACGGCATAACAAGGATGCTATGATCCCTGTCTGGATCATGTTCCTGCAGTGCTAGATCCATTTTATTCGAAAAAATTTCACTGTTTTTTGAAATCACCAGCACCGTGTAGGGCAAAGGCACAAAATGGAAGCACAGAAACAAATACTTTGCCGGCTAATACCACGACCGGTATTGATTTACACTTTTGACTTCTAACTTTCGTTGGGTGCAATAACGTTAATATAATTTTTTTCACGTTACATCAACATCATAACAAGGATACTATGATCCCTGTCTGAGACATGTGTCTCTCAATGCCGCAGGCGAAATGATAATTTTTTATCAAACGACGTTCGCTATGTCGCCATTTTTTGACCTTATTAGGCTGCCATAGACTAGCGGGTTCCATATAAGGCAAAGGTACAAAATATAATCACAGAAACAACTACACTACTAACTAATATCTCGACCGTCATTCAACTACACTTTTGACTTTCGTTGTAAGCACTAGTGTAGTTGTGTCCTTTCAATGACTTTCTCATGGGAACCAAGCTGACACGTCAACGCAAGATCAGTAGTTTTCCTGATATACTCGAAGAGCGTGAGAAGCAACGCTGAGTTCCGGCATAGACTTCGTATAGTAAACTTGTATTTCTTATATTCAATATTCAATGTTTAAGTCGTAATAATTATTTTAAAACAAATAATTGTTTTTTAAAAATAGTTTCTTTATGACTAAAAACATAAAGTGGCGCAGTCGGTAGGATTTTTGAAAGGGATTTCCGACGCGAAAAACCCTTCGGTTTCAACTGTTTATTCAAAAAAGTACTGAAACTTTGAAAATCGCCCCAGAAAACGTCGAAAAAGCGTAATTCGGGATAATTAAGTGTGTAGGCTAGGATTCAAGAAAGAAGAAAACAAGAAAAGGTTTAAATACACGAAGAATGAAGACATTCCTTCTGTAAGTAACCAATCCTTTTTGTTTTTCCTGTCTATGTCGACTCCCTCGACTTCATCTGATTCTTCTAGTGGAGAAAACAGTGAAAGCGAGTTCGTTTTAGGGAACACTGTTTCTATTGCAGAACAAAGTGATAGGTTAAGTTCAAATTTTCAAGAAAAAGAAAATTCAAAGTTATTGGAAAGTCTATTTTCAAATCTATCGATTAACGAAATGGCTCCTCCAAATTTTGATTGCAAATTGTTAGATATAGTTCCTAAATTTGATGGAAACCCGTTAGAATTGTCTTCTTACTTAGAAACAAGTAATAAATTAATAAGTACGTACTAGAACAATGAAAATTTAGATTGTGTCCAAAATCTTACTATAATATACTGCATTTATGCTAAACTAGTAGTTAAAGCTAGTGAAGTTTATAGTATATGTGTTTCCAAAGATTGGAAAACCGTAAAAGAAGCGCTAATAGCTCACTTTGGCGATCAAAGAGACGAAAATGGACTGTTGTTTAATTTAGATCAATTAAGACAAATTACCAATGAATCTCCTTTACAATATTATACAAGAGTAATGTCTAATCTAAGTGCATTACATAATTTTATCGATACACATACTGATCTATTATGTGAGGCAACTAGTAGAATTAAGACAGATTTTTATAATTTACATGCTTTAAAAATATTTTTAGCAGGTTTAAAAGAACCTCTTGGTTCAACTATACGCGTTATGAAACCAAGAGATTTAGCAGAAGCTAGGCAATACATTATTTCAGAAAGTAATATTAAACACTTAGAAAAGCCGCAACATTTTGAAAATTCTAATGTAAATAAAAATAAAAATTTTATTTCACAAAATAGAATTAATCAAAATACATTTTTACCTAATTACCAATATATTCGAAATTTTAATAATTATAATCAGAATAACGTAGCACAAAATAATGGAAATCAATAATTTCCTCGTGGCCCTATTAATATACAGCTAAGGCCTATGCCTAATCAAAAATATTTTACGAATAAACAAGTATTTGGTACACCGAGAAATCCATCAAATGTTTGGAAACCTAATTCTCGTATTGCTCAAAACTTATCAAAACCAATACCGATGAGTGGTATATCTCATAACACCAATAGGTCCCTTAGGCTGCAAAATAATCAATTCCAATTACATAATGTAGACGAACCTTGTTACGATAATGTACAAAACCAAGCAACGAACGCAAATTTTTATTATAACAAAAATTGCGATAACTATTTTGATAATAATTATTCCTGCAATGATTATTCAAATTTCACCGATTTTAGTAATCCAAATGATTTGTACCCAGAGCAGAGTTACTCTGAAAATCAAATACAAACAAATCTTCAAAATACCAACGACCAAAATTTTCACTATATAGAGCCACCCGAAGCGATCACATAGAAATATACCCTATATATGACAAAAAACATCTCCCGTATATTCAAATTAGTAATCCACCTTTAAAATTACTAATTGATACTGGAGCAACGAAATCATTTTTAAATCTGATTTAGCCGAAAATTAGTTTAGTGACTATATTAAGAAAGAACCATTTACCATTTCGTCAATTTTCCAAAGTACTACAAAAGACTATTGTGCGAAAATGCCAGCATTTAATGAGTTTAATTCTGAAAAACAAATGAAACTTTACTTATTCAAATTTCATCATTTTTTCGATGGTCTTATAGATTACGAAACTTTAAGAGATTTAAACGTTCAACTAGATTTACAAAACTATGTATTAAAAAGCCCCAATGCCGAAATACCTTTAAGTCGTTATGAAGCAAAGGCAAAATTGCTATTTTACACTCGTATTGACCCCAATACCATTAAAACTTTAAAAGTTCCTGTAAATATACCTAATGGAGATAAAATAGTTAATGATATAAATATGTCTAAATGTAAAATACCCGCATGTATAACAAGAGCATACAAAGGTTACGCCTCTATCGAATTACATAATAATTCACAATCTCCTCAAGAAATATATTTGTATAAACCCTTAATTGTCGAACCATTTGATAAAAATAATTTTGAACTATTTAATGTGTGTAGAAAAATCACCTAATGAATTTTCTAATAAAACTAATATTGTAAATCTTATAAGAACACAACATATGAACTGTGAAGAATGATATCATACTTAAAAATTATGTCAGAAATTTTCAGATACTTTCCACCGCGAAAATTCAAAATTAACATTTTGAAATCAAGTAAAACACCGTATAAAAACAACAGATGAAATCCCAGTATACACAAACTCTTATCGATACCCATTTATTTACAAACCTGAGGTAGAACGACAAATAATAGAAATGTTAGAACAAGGTATTATTAGACCAAGCGATTCTCCGTGGTTCTCAGCTATTTGGGTAGTCCCAAAAAAAGCAGATGCGTCTGGAAAACTTAAGTATTGGATTGTGTCCGATTTCAGAAAAATTAATTCTAAAACTGTTGATGACAAATATGGAATTCCTAATATTTCAGACATATTAGGTAAGTTAAGACGATGTCAATACTTTTCTAGTCTAGATTTGGCAATGGATGACATAAAAAAGACAAGTTTTAATGTTGAAAATGGACATTATGAATATATAAAAATGCCTTTTGGTCTTAAAAACGCCCCCGCAACGTTCCAACGAATGATAGATAACGTTTTAAGAGATTTAAATAATAACATATTTTTTGTCTGTATGGATGACATCTTATCCACTTCCTTACAAGAATGGTTAATCAAAAACAAATATTTAAAAGATTGCGTGAAAGTAATTTAAAAATTCAACTAGATAAATCCGAATTTCTCAAAAAAGAAGTAGCATTCTTAGGCCATATAATTACGCCTGAAGGTGTTAAACCAAACCCAGACAAAATACAAGCTATTTTAAAATATCCAATTCCTAAAACTACTAAAGAAATAAAAGGATTTCTTGGACTTTTAGGTTACTATAGAAAATTTATTCCAAAATTTGCAAAAATAACTAAACCATTCACTAATTGTTTAAAGAAACATTTAGTTATAAATATTAATGACCCACTATATATAAAAACATTCGAAGACTGTAACTCTCTATTAATAAATGAACCTCTTTTACAATACCCAGATTTTACTAAAGAATTTAATCTAACTACTGACGCAAGTAATGTTGCCCTAGCTTGTGTACTCTTACAACGACCCATAGGTTAAGATAAACCTATTGTGTATGCATCGAGAACGATTAATTAATCCGAACAAAATTATTCTACTATAGAAAAAGAATTATTAGCTATAGTATACGGAACGCGATATTTCAGACCATACTTATTTGGTAGAAAATTTAAAATAATAACAGATCATCAACCTCTTCAATGGTTAATGAATTTAAAAGAACCAAATTCACCTTTAATTCTACTCCTATTAAAACTCGAAGAATTCGACTATGAAATCTTATAAAAAAAGGCAAGAAAAATACGAACGACGACGCGCTATCCCGTGCCGAGATTAACGTAAACGATACATTAGCTGTGTTAAATGACATTGAAAACGAAGACAGTGACTCAAGTACTGACCTTCCAATTTTGCGTTATATGCAACAATTTAATAATAATCCTGTATTAGACGATCATATTCCGAGAATCCGATAGGATTCCCTTAGACAATAGGTCTATTAATGATTCCGCCACAGACAATCAATCAATAATAGGACAGTTTGATCCTGATGAAAATAATGGCAATGAAACTGTTCATACAAGTGCATAAGATCCTATATTAACTATAAATATTACAGAAAAACCTCTTAACTACTTTTTATGTCAAATAATAATAATTAAAGTAAATCAAAACCCGCGATTAGGAATCAAAAAAAGTCTTTGAAAAACCAACTAATCGAACTAGATGGTATATATATGTAACGAAAGAATCTTATGAAAAACAATTAATTTAGTACTTAAAAGAATATGCCGAACCAAAACGACAATAAATCTTATAAAAAAAGGCAAGAAAAATACGAACGACGACGCGCTATCCCGTGCCGAGATTAACGTAAACGATACATTAGCTGTGTTAAATGACATTGAAAACGAAAAAACAATTAATTTTGCGTTATATGCAACAATTTTAAAAGAATATACCGAACCAAAACGACAACATATTAACTATAAATATTACAGAAAAACCTCTTAACTACTTTTTATGTCAAATAATAATATTTTATTTGAAAAACAAAACGATGACGACCAAAGCCTATACAAACAAATGTGTAATATTATACATACAACTTTTAATCATGCATCTTATAAGTCTTATAAAAAGCCAACATGAAGGCATAACTCATCATAGAGGTATACACGAAACTATTGACCAATTAAAAATCATGTATTATTGGCCCAGGTTAAATGATGACGTAAGAAAATATGTAAATAATTGTACCATATGTCAACAAGTAAAATATGAACGTCACCCGCCTTTAATAAAATTGCAATTAACTCCCACGCCCAAAAAACCATTTGACACAGTTCAAGTTGACACTTTTAAATTTGATAATACAGTAGCTTTAACTATTTGTGATAGCTTTTCACGATTCGGTCAAGCATTTATTTTACCGAGTTTTTCTACTTTACATGTCTATCAATCGCTCATACAATTTGTTTTAAATTATAAAATACCCGAAAATATCGTATCTGATAACGGCACTGAGTTTAATCAGAATCTAATAAAAGAATTTGCCAAACTTTATAAAATTAAGTGGCATTACACTTTACCTTTAATAATCCAAATAGCAATTCTATAGTCGAAAGATTTCACTCGACAATCTTAGAACACATGCGAACATTAACCTTAAGAAGACCGAATTCGAACCCATTTAAAAATTTAAATTTTGCCGTTCTTGGATAAAATAATTCCATACATTCGGTAACGAAATAAAACCAGTCGATTTAATTTTTGGACATCTTAAATTAAAAGAACCAATCGATATTGATAACAATACCCAACTAATGAACACAAAGAAATAATGAATAAACTATATAATAATATTCACGAAAAAATATCGCAACATAAAACAAATGTTATTGCGAAAGCTAATGAGAAAAAAATGATCCCCCTGTTATTGAGCCCGGATCTATTGGATATCTGAAATTACCCGATCGACAAATAAAAACAAATACGTTATATAAACCTGAACATATATTACAAAGTAATGATTTAACAGTAAAAACTACGCAAAATACTTATCATAAACAAATATTTAAAAAGCCCCGAAAATTAACGGATAAGAACCTTTTACAGGTTGACGACACTACTTCACCTGATGAAGGCACAGAAGGTTCAAGTGCAGAATCTTAGTACCAATCCTGGTATCCTACCATTTAAATTAGGCAACGCAAAAATAAAAATTGCTTCTCATACATTTTTACATTATATAGATTTAATTTCTGTCGAAAACCAAGTAAACTCAATTAACCTACATTACCAAAAATTAAGAGTAACAATAAATAGTTCTTCTATGAAATAAATATAGTAATGCAAAAAATTCATTCTCTTTTAGCTAATAAAAGATATAAATGAGGTTTACTTAATCCTCTAAGTTCGCTTGTTAAGTTGATCACAGGCAATATGGATCAAGAAGACGCGAAAGAAATACATAATAACATTCTAGAACTTCAAAACAATCAAAATAAGATTATTCAAAAGGTTAATAAACAAATGTCATTAACCCTAATTTAATGAAAAATATAAATAACACTATTTCTATTGTTTCAGATAATCAAGTATTGATTAGAAACAAAATAAATGAAATAACTGAAGACCTAAAACAAACAAAATCTAATTACGTGCAATATTTAGAAATTCACGAAATATTAGATCAAATAAAAATCAATTTAGACTCATTATTGAATTTTATTAATGATATAGAAAATGCAATAAGTTTTGTTAATCTTAAAACACTACATCGTAACATGATAACTCCTAATGAACTAAAAATTATAGACAACTTGAAAAATCGCATAAATATGTACAGTTATTATTTAATAAAAAAGAGTATTATAGATATTATAGTGCAGTAAAAACTAATGTTTTTGCAATAGAAAACAAAATCGTATATTCGCAAGATTTTCCACTGGTACATTCAGATGTATTCGAGTATTATCATTTGTTTTCCATTCCAAATGAGAATAATTCCATTATAATTCCTCCTTATACTTATCTTGTCCTAAACACGGACTAGTACCAGTACCAAAATGAAGAGTGCCTTGACCTCAACCCAAATTACTTATGCAAGAACAATCTCCTACTAGCTACACATGAAAATCCTAATTGCGTTACGTCATTGCTGTTCCTACAGAATAGATCGGACCAATGCCAGCAAGTTCCTGTTCATGTCACGAAATCGAGAGTGGAAGAAATTGATTCCGCCCACTACATTGGAGTCGAATTCCCGAAGAACAGAAAATTCAAACCAATTGTGTCGAAAACGAAGTCGCATCACTAAAAGGGACATTCCTTTTTATTGAGCCCCCTAAGTGTTATTTAAAAACTAATATTTATACTTATAAAAAAGAACAAGATATTTATGGCCACCCTGTAACTTTAAAAGACATCAAAGTAAATAATATGCCAGTACTTCAAGTTAAAAATATTAAATTAGAGAAGACCACTAGACAGGCTCCACGAACTTCAAATGCAAGCAGAACAAGAAGAACCCTTAGAATTTTCAAAAATTAATTCCTATTATAATGAGTGGTCTTTTTGGCTTGTAATTATTATTCTAATCATTATTGTTTCATGGTTTCTATTTAGGAAGAAAGAAACAGTAATCCAGATACTAAAAAGAAAGAAAAATGGACCTGGTGATGAAGCTCAAGTGTTTCCTCCCTCGAGTTCATTCTAGGGATGGAAGAGTTATGTGTGTCTTTTCAATGACTTTTTCATGGGAACCAAGCTGACACGCCAATGCAAGATCAGCAGTTTTCCTGATATACTCGAAGAGCGTGAGAAGCAATGCTGGGTTCCGGCATAGACTTCGTATAGCAAACTTGTATTTCTTATATTCAATATTCAATGTTTAAGTCGTAATAATTATTTTAAAATAAATAATTGTTTTTTAAAAATAGTTTCTTTATGACTAAAAACATAAAGGTGTTAATATATTTTTACAAGCTTTCATTTAACCTGCTTACTTCGTATGTCTTTTCGGTCCTCAATTTGTAATCCATTTTTCAAGCATTTGCTGGCATCCTATTGAGATACAAATTGACATATCGAAGTAACTTCGATGACAATATAATAACATAGTATTACGGAGTAAAAAAAACCGTGAATATCTTATACAGGGTCCGTAAAAGATTTGAAATGTCGTAACAGCAAAAGTGACATGGAGAAGAAAAACTACTCCATGGCATTTTGTTGCTTAGATAGTATTTATAAATTGTGTGTATTACGAATTTCACAATCGCGAATTACTGGTAGTTTACTTCAAAAAAAAATTCCGTGGGAAACATCACAATCGCTCAAATAAATAAATTTCCGGAAGACCTAATTGCAAAGGTTCATGAGCATAAGAAAATTAAAAAATCATGGTTCTAGGGATTAAACTGTGTCAAAATGAAATCACTATCGGGCGTTTCGCTTTCGATTGCACGAGACAACTTCAGGAACCTTTATTTACAAGATCGGAATACTGAATGAGCTCGGAGAGATCTATTTTGCCAACTAGCCTTCCTTCTTAGTTGCTGAGATAAAGACGTAGTAACAAAATCTCTACAGATGAAACACCACATAACATCAAGAACCGCAAGGAACATCTACAAACGAGCCAGTATGGCATTGGTAAGAGAAAGGTTAAAAGCAACTCCTCGTGATTTGGATATAAACGTATTAAAGTTATTAAATATTAATTTAAAATTAGCTT
This sequence comes from Kuschelorhynchus macadamiae, assembly GCA_030620095.1. NCBI lineage: Eukaryota > Metazoa > Arthropoda > Insecta > Coleoptera > Curculionidae > Kuschelorhynchus > Kuschelorhynchus macadamiae. The sequence continues at coordinate 267,055 of JAUTXW010002996.1, forward strand.
TTATACTTAAACATCAAATATTCAGAACTCTCGATGACATTACTAATTCGCAAGCGGAAGTGATACATCAAGTTCGAACGAACGAACCAAAGACCAATAAAACCGTCAGAGGACATCGTAATAAATTAGTCTTCCAAAATCCTTAGGGAAGCAGAATAATCGGGCCTCTCCAAAAGGCTAAAACTTCGACATTACACCAAAGGACATACCCGTAGAAGACATAGTGTCATCCGTTGAAGCGACAATTAGAAGAAGCTGACGTAATAAGGTATGAAATAGCGAAGATCATCAAAAAATCTAACCCACCTAAATCGAATCTATCAGCTGCTGAAAAAACGTCGATAAAAAAATTAAACAACAGTTCAGGCATTTTGGTCGTTCCAGCAGACATGGAAAACGCCACTGCCGTCATGGACTGTTGGGATTTTGTTGTAGATGTGGGCAGCCTGGTAGGTGAAGCACCTCTTAAACAAGGCTGTCGAGTGTTTGAGAATACACATAAGATCCTTATTCCTCGTGTTAATGTGGTCACGCGAAACTAGCTTATCTCTAAGATATGAGGGGGTTTCGAGAGCTATAATTTTGAGGTCAAATACATCAAAATGCAATTCTCTCTGCTGACTCGTCCTCAACTAGTTGAGGCTGTTAAAATGTTCAGATATGTGATTAAACTTCCTCAAACCACAGACAAACCGACAACAGGAGTTTTGCATCCTCTGGATTCTGTTGCTCTGGATAGCTCTTAAGAAGGGCCCATAAACAAAGTCACAATAATTGAAAAATAACACTACCAAAGAGTACGTGACGATTAGCATAGAACAGTTTTAAGCTGGAAAATGATTTCTGTAATAAAGAGTTGATATGTTGTGCGAACCTTAATCTATCGCCAATAAGAAGCCCCAATGATTTTACCATATTCTCACTTTGTCGGCTCTTACACCTCCACCGTAAATTACTACTGATTTTGACGAGTTAAGTTTTAATTTCTGGCGTTCTGACAGCTGGGCATTACGTTCCAACTCCCGATTCACAATATACTCGGCAATGTGGTGTTTTTGCGGTAAGAAACTAAATCTCAGCTGAATATCGTCCGCGTATGCCTGGTAAGTGCAAGTTTTTATACTATAAAGAATTTCGGCCGAGTATATTAAAAAATGAAGTCGTCCCAGAATTGACCCCTGTGGAACTCCAGACTTTACACTAGGTGGAACACAAAGTTTATCATCAATAACTACCCTCTGGGTTCTATTAGACAGATGAAAATGAAAAAAACTCTCACAGACCTCATTAAAGCCTAAATATTTAAGTTTGGCACAGAGAAGAAAGTGATTTATAGTATCAAATGCCTTGGAAAAGTCCAGCAACACCAACTCCGAAACACGACCACCATCTAAGTCCCCAACAATGGCATCGAAAACGTTGGATAAAGCCGCAGATGTACTATGGCCTCGTTAAAACCCTGACAGTGAGGATGGTATAATTTTATTTGATGCACAATATCCAGCTTGGTTGTAAATTACACCTTGGACACCACCGACACATTTGATTTTTTAAATTCATTGGCATATTATACTATTATATATTATCATTTAAAACGACTTGTTCTAGTGAAAAATTACAGAAGACCACTTTAAAGGAAATTTAATTAACTATCGAAAAAACCAATCAAATTGAAAATAAATCACTGACATAAATGTTTATTTTTGATTATTTATTGCCCTTAAAACATGCCCCTGTTTTAAATGTCAGTATATATTTAAAGCTAATAAGTTATAGTATACAATTTTGGAGTGGAGTAGTTTTTAAATTTCACAAAATTTAAAAAAATAAAACTTAGACACCCTGAATTTCATTAACAAACTTTTATTGGACCCATATTCATGCAAAATTTTCTCCTTCCCAATTTTACATCGTTGAGAGTGATCACGCCACTTGTCTACCATTCTTACCCTTCTAAAGTGAATCACTTAATAGAAAAAATGTCTTATAAATTGTTTGTGATTTTGTCACAATGTTTCTTAGATAAAAAAATACTTAGAGTGTATAAATTTATATTATAAAAGCAATCAAAACAATCTATTATATCGTAAACATTTCAACAGATTGCTAAGTTATCCGTTTTTTAAAATTTTGTTCCTAGCTAAAAAATAAACTGCCATGGAGTGTGAAGAGGATTTTGTACAAGTCACAGAAATGTAGAAATGTATTTCATATCCGATCATCTTTATATTAAAAAATATTATTAGAATTTACATTTAGTGTATATTTAAGGTACTTTGCCATTTGTTGTTTAACATATCTTCCTATAATTTAGTTTATGTTTTTTGAAACACTCTGTATAAACCAAACTGTTTCATTTTATGGAAAAATACATTACAGAGATGTTCTGCTCTGACACACCCTTAAAATGAATCGTAAATCAATTTGCCTTTCAACTTGGAATATCCGCACATCAAATTTGATGGTCTAAAAGGAAAAATAATTTTAGATGTCAGGGTTGCCATGTTACACAGGACACAGGTGTTGGGTGATTAGCTTGAAAGGCTGATGCTCTAAACGGCTTTCAAAATAAATGGAGGAAAATTTAGTACATATGGGTTTTGTAACATACGCCTTCATGTTGAGTCTATTGCTTTAATTATCGTAAAAATTGTGTTAATGATTAAACACAGGATTAATGAAATTAAAGACAAGTTAAATATGGTCAAAATTGCTGTAAAAAAAAAAAACTTTACTTCTTTAAAATAGTAGATACAGATTTTTTTTGAGTCTTTTGCTCGATTCCAATATTATTTTGTTTTAGATGTAGGTTAATTACCTCTTAATATTATCACATATATGACTTTTTGAAAGTTCATTAGTTCTGCCTCTATGCAGAGTATTCAAACATTTTGTATAATTTTGAATTTCGAGTATTCAACACACTCTTTGAAGTACGCCAATGCATAAAGTATGCAATTTGCAATGTGGTAAATATGGTGAAAAATTTAAAAAATTGTATCTAGTTACACTGACTACAAATACTACTACAAAATTGTATTTATATATGTATATGTATATTGTACAAAGGGTCAACATTTAAGATTTACAACTATTTTAAAATTCACGATTTTTTAAGAAGATGACCTCATTGCAAATGAAGGCTTTGTTGCAACAACCGTCCACGTGTAGTTAATATAGTTTTGAGAAAAAAATACTTACAGTATATAAATGTATGTTACAGAAACAATCAAAACAATCTAATATATTGTTAATATTTGCACAGATTGCTAAGCTGTCAGTTGTTTAAAATTCCATTTTTAGCTAAAAAATTAAATTTACAATTACAATCATTTTATTTCGCCGCCATTTTATTCCGAAATCCTGAATTAATAACACAGTTTTACAGTTTTATCCGGTACGTAGTTTTTTTAGCTATGCCGCGAACAGACTGACAGATAGATAGATAGACAGATAGACAAACAGATAAACAGACAGACAGACCGACGGAATTGAGAAAACATGTTTTTCAGCATCTAGTAAAGGTCTGAAAAAATATCGGAAGAAAATTTTTTCACGATTACAATATTTTTCATTTACGAGGGAAATAAAAAATTAACAACTAACAGGGTAATAACTTTATATCAGTCTGGATTCATATAATACCTCTCACCTAGCTATAATTGATAACATTCTGAGGTTTTGGGATAACGGTTAACTAAGGTTGTTAGCTCTGCTACACCTTCAGTATTCCAGTACGTTGGTTTGTCCAAAATGGTCAATGGGCTTATCGTGTAATTTTTGACTGAAGGAAGTCATGTTGTTTGCTATAAAGGTACAATATCTTCTTTTGACTGCGGTACAAGTAGAGTCTCATGGGTTACCATTTTAGGGCCGCTCTTATTTCGCTAATATACATCTAGGTTTGCTGATGCGTTCTTGACCTCTTTCAAAGAGGCAAATGCATATCTCATTTTCTGGTCCAAGCAGTCGAGCATTCAATTTTGATTTATCTCAGTTTTCATTTATTGCAAAAGCTCATAATATTTTACTAAATTCCGATAAGATTCTAAGTAATAAATGATAAACAATATTTCATTAACAACTTTTCTGCCTAGGTAAGGTTAAATAACTATCCACTACAATTTAAAACCATACCATAGCAAACCAATTAGGATTAATTTAAAGCTTTTATACCAGCATCACTAAGTACTGAATAAAAATTGAAATTTTGTAAATACGACTAATTTATTGAATCCCTATTTTTCAATGAAAATTAAATTTCAAGTCAAACCCGGGTTATGGCTGCACAAGTTTATTCAGTAAACTAATCGCCAAACTATTCGTGTCTCTTTTGAATATAATCCGCCTGCCTATCAATACAACTCCTCCATCGATTAACCAAAGCTTCTATTCCTTTGGCAGAAACCAATTGTGCACCCGCACAAGATGCGAGAATCACTTGAGGTCAAATCTGGGGAGTTAGTGGGATGTTTCTTTGAAGCAATGTGAGCGAACGTTGCCATGGTGCAACAAAACACCTCTTGCCAATTATCCTCGATCTTTTGTCCCTATTGTTAGCTTTAGTTTTTCTTTTAATACGTGGCACATTATTTTTAACATTTTAACATGACCTTACCAGCTGATGAAGCAGTTTTAAACTTTTTGGGTTAAAGTAAGCCGGAATGACGCCATTCTTGGGAGGATTGTTTGCATTCTGGCTGAAAATAGTCAACCCAGGATTCGTTCTCAGTTACTATTCGATCCAGGAACCTAGGTCCGTCATTTTCATATCGTCTGAGCAGAACAAAGTAAGCCTTGATGCGTTTTTTAAATTCGGGCGTTAGTTGTCTTAGGTCCATCTTGCATACACTTTCCGATAGTTCACATCAATTATGGAAGTAATTTCCTTCAACTTTATTTGTTGATTTTCTAAAATAAGCTCCTGAACGGTCCTAATGTTCTTTTCTGTGATCACACGGTTTGTTTGCCCGGGAGGCGTCTCATCTTGAACAGATTCAGTGCCAGTTTTTAAACACTTTTACCCATGCAAAAATACGCCAACGAGCCATGCAGTTACTTCAGTATACACTAAACATTCTTGAGCGAATTTCAGGATTTACACGTTCAGCACTTAAAAATTTTATGACTGAACGCGTTAAACTGGTACAACTCGCCATTTTTGCCGATTAACAGAATAATTCGTTGTATTGTGTCAAAACAATTGAAAACTGCATCATGGCCTTCTTAAATGTGGAAAGTAAATAATATTATACTCATTATTGCTCAAACGAAGTTACTGGATTGAGTTACATACTCATTTCGGATTTAATTTGAAAAAACAACGTAATTTGATATAATTGGTGAAAAATATTTTGCGATCTCAAGTGGGAGGCGAACATTGAATCTCAGTGATGTTACTAAAATACGAAAAAGATATGCTAGATGATATGGACATGTCAACATTATAGCGGCAAAGGCCAGATTGTAAAATCAATAATTAAAAGTTGTTAAACATGAAATTTGAAAAATTTGGTCAGTGAGGTGAAAAATGCATAATATTCTTCAAAGAAAAAAGGTGAAAGAGAGGAGAGGAGGTGGAATTTTAATAATTTTATACGTGTTCTTTTATGATATTCTTAAATGCGTTCTATTGAAAATCTGTATCTACCAATATTCCGTTCCTGGCAGCTTTTATAAAGAGAACATTATAAAAACCACTGAATGGTAGTCAATATAATAAAACATTCTTTTAGGAAAAAAGTATTTAAAACTAACAGAACAATGACGAAGCTTAAAAGTTCGCAAACACCATTTTAAAATCCTTTTTCTGTTAGGAAACTGCATGCAGCTTAACAAGAAATCCATTAAAACAGCGCGTACGATTCTGTCCAGCAAGAGCGGTTTCATTTAGGGCTTTACTTCTCTCATTAAGAGATTTCCTAACTACTGAATGCTATTAATTCGGTATTTTCTACACAGGTGCTACACCGCCATTTGTACCGGCATTATGTTGTCTGTTAAAACTATCTAAATAGGGAATTGGTTAAAACAATGTATTATTGCTATACCGAGTGTCAGTGAAACAACGCATCAGCTTGTTCTCTTTCTTTGTCTTTAAAAAATACAAGGAGTGCAATATATATGTTTATTGATGAAATCATTAAGGAAATTCAAATACAGAATATAAGAAAAGTGGGTCTCAGAATTTACTTCGCCAATTAAGAGATTTCCTATCTACTGAATGCCATTAATTCGTTATTTTCTACATAGGTGTTACACTGCCATTATATTGTTCGTCGAAATAATCTAAATAGGGAATTGGGTGCAACAATATATTATTGCTATACAACGCATCAGCTTCCCATTTATTTATTTATCTTTAAAAAATACAGAGTGCAATATATGTTAATTGATGAAACCATTAAGAACTTCAAATACAAAATATAAGAAAAGTGTGTCTCAGAATTTTCTTTACTCATTAAGAGATTTCTTAACTGCAGAATGATATTAAATCGGGATTTTCTACACAGATGTTATACTACCATTAATACCGGCATTATATTGTTCTTCGAAGCTATGTAAAAAGGGAATTGGATGCAACAATACATTATTGCATTGAAATCCTATCCAGTCAAACAATATAATATTTAGTATGAATTTGTCAATAAACGGACTGCAGTATTTTAGCATAAGAGGGGAAATATATTTCATCAAATCCAGTCGCATTACTTTTTATGGAATTTAAAGGCTTAGTTAGTAAGCTTGGATTCACGCATGGATGTTAAAAAGTGTTAACATTAATTCATTAAAAATATTAATTTTGGTATCAATATTGTTCTCAAAAAATATATTTTGCCAAAGTAAATTATACATATCATTTAGGAAATTATTTATCGCAAAATTTTTAAAACAACGGTATTTTATAATTTTAGGAATAACAGGGGCCTTTGCCAGACTAAGTTCACAAAAATTTTGTGATCCGAAATACAAGACAAAATACCTCATTTTGTTATTAAAGAGCGATTACTGACAAAAATTGCATCGATTAATGTACTTGAAGTATTCGTTTTTCTTGTGGGTGCATCTATTATTTGTACAAGATTATAATTTTCAAATAGACCTACCAAGGGATTCTCAACATTTAGCAAATTAATTTTAAAATCGCCCAAGCAAAAAATATAATCTACGGTGGGATACAAAAAAGCAAATACATTGTCAAAATCGTCTACTACGTTTTGGAAATTTAACTGTGGTGGTTTATATACAACCAAAAAGTATATGTTTTGTTTAAGATTTTTGTTTTAAACGCCAGAATTTCAAGTTCTGCATTTATCTCAAAATCAAAAGTTATATGTTCAAGTACATAGGTTGTTTTCACATAAACAGCTACTCCTCCCCCTCTCACTAAGCGGTCTTTTCTAAATAGTTGATAGTTGGGTATTGCAAACAAAGCAGAGCTATGCACATCAGAGAGCCACGTTTCAGACAACAACAAAATGTCAAAGTCGTTCTGCTCGATCAATATTTTAAACTCAGCAAACCCGGTGAACAAAGTGGATACGTTTAAATGTCCTGTTTTTATATTATTAACCATGACTATCAAAAGCACATAAATATTGGAAATACAATGAAACACAAAGAATGCCCAAAATAAATAACTAAAGTTGTAAAACTTAAATAAGATGCATATGTTTGCTCCATAACAGCCACTGAAATAGCTTAGTAAGATATTATTTAAAAAAAAATAAAAAACAGCAATGACAAGTTAAGATAGTAGTTCTAATCAGAGAAATACGTCAATAATAGTTACAGCAAAAGCTACAATTATAAGTCCACAAGAAACAACCGATTTAACCGACTAAATATTCGTTATTAAGGTTTATTATTTTCCAAAATTATTTAATTACAACGTAAAAAAAATATAAAATTCACAAATAAAAAACAAAAAATACCCTTAATTAAATCATAAACTTTTAATATAATAATAGGTAGTACCAATATATGTAATACAACCAACCCGATGTACCTTCCAAAAAAAAGCTGTGTACTTCTACAGAAAATCTATCAAATTAGACTAGAAATTACCTGCACAATGATTTATAAAAACAAGAAACAATAGGAGTAATTAGCATCCCGCATAAGTTTATCAAATCAAGCCTTAACGAATTTAATCATATTTAAGATGTATGTGCGAATATAGAATATTCAATGCAAACTACGATATTTCGGAATATAAAGTCTATTTATTACTAATTAACTATAAAAACAGGTTCCTGTTTTTTGTTTTTTGTAAAACGCACATGTGCGTCGTCCGTACATTTTTACAAATCTTTACCGCTGTGCGGAAAACGCACTTGTACGTTTGAGTATATACCGCTTATTTATAGGACTAATGTTAACAAAACTTAAGACTAAAGCATAAAAACGTAAAAAAAGAGAATACAACTGGTTAGTCATAAAGAAAAAGTAACGAAAAACATTATGCTTTTCGGTTACTATGGCCCTTCAGCCGTATTAACTAAAAAGCAACAAATCCGGAAACGAATATTCACTTTCGTAAGTTCAAATGTTATAATATATGCGGTTAAAAGTTCAGAGAGTTCCTAAAAATGCGAGAGTCATACCAACATTGGAAATGTGTGTAAACGTACGCCCTTGCGCATCCTACGCACGTTATAGAGTTGCAAGAAGACGCACATATGCGGTCTCCGCAGGAAAGAGTTAATGAATTTTGTAAATGATATATCGTTTACAGATTCAAGCCAATCGTTTTCTACGTTTTTACGTTTAGTATTTATTTTTTAGGTTCATCGGAAATAAGCTTAATTTTGAATTGAAACCCTAGACAAAGTCATACTGATAATAGTACCTGGGTAATGGTTGATCTGATTTTCATAGCTGTTCGAAGTTACGATATTGACTTTTTCTAGTAATTTTTTATTTCACTGTGTTTCGTTAGAAGAACCGGAGTAACTTTAAAAAGAGTCGACTTTTCTGGTATATATTTTTTATTAAGATCATCAGAGAGTCAGTGTTTTTTTCATATTTTAATTATTTCTGTTCCAAAAAGTTCTTTTTGTTTAGATATCGAAAAAAAAGTAAATTTTCCGATTTTAACTTCAAATACACGGAAGCTGATATAACCAGAGAAAAGTAGCCAAGCAATTCAACGTTCCAAGAGCTGCCCTAAAATTTAGGGTCAGTGACAAGTTTCACGATAAAACTAGTCGTAGTCCAAGTCCCATTCTGTCGTTGGAGTAGGAGGCTTGACTTAAAGACTGGATTGGTTCAATTTAGAAAAAAAGGCTTTTTCTTGAGGATAGAAGATGTAAAGGAATCGGTGAAAGGATTTTTGGGCTCCAGTCTCCACGAGTATCCACCTGCACACAATATGCCGGGAAAGGACTGGTACAGGTCCTTTTTAAAGAGAAATCTAGAAATAACGCTGAGGAACTCAGAAGCGATTACTGCGGCAAGTTCCAACATTTCTAAATATTATATTCCAAAATGGTTATATTACTTAAATAAAAAAGATTATAGTAGCATTGTTCAAGAGCCATCACCTATTTTTAATAACAATGAAACATGTTTTTATTTATGTCGGAAAAATAAGAGAATTTTAGTCGTGAGGGAAAGCAAAAATACGTTGTACTATTGGAAATCACTCGAAAGATAATTTAACAGTAATGTTCACAATTTTCCCCCGTATTCAGTTGAAGTTGAAAATAGTATTAGTAGCGCTATACCCAAACGCAACAAGAGTAAAGAAAATCGCAGACGTTGGGCGTTTAAACCATTAAAAATTTGTTGGAATAAAGCCGTTTTGAACTTCGGAAGGGAAAATTCAAATTATGCAGTTAAAAAGGGAAACTTTGCGCAATAATTTTAAAAATGGCCATTAGTTTGTTAGTCAGTTTGTATAATCAATGGTTTGAAAGCAGCTGGGTTACATCCTTGAAAGCCTTCAGCAATTGATTATTCTAAAGAACAATCTCTAAGGAATGATGATTTTAAAGAATTAATTAGAACTAAAAACATAAATATAATGAATGTAAAGACCTAAATAAAGGTGCACAAATGATATATCATATATTTTAGTTATTTAAATATAAGTCAGGTATCGGAAAATCTGATTTAATTCACACTACGTTAGACGCGTTAACTTATGACGCAAAATATACTGCAATTACTGCAGCGGATAATAATGACCGTGTTGATATTCCTTCTATATCCAAGCAACTACTTCAGCACAATTAACCAGATCTAAAATAGAAAATCTCGTTGTAACGGAGAATAATATAACATTTAATAGGTCTTCCCAATGCAACCATATAACTACTTTAGATACGTTCACTACATATGACATAAAAGATATTCCTATTGTTGTGGAGAATAATTTACTCGATATTCCTTCCATTTCCTACGTAAAATTATTTGATCAGCCAAATTATAAAGAAAATACTAACGGATCAGTAAATACGCATAAGGAAGAAAAATTATATATTAAAAAGTTCTTATTTTGGCCGAAACTCCAGAAAGCAAATGTAAGAAAGGAACCGAAAGGCTGCTGTTTCTGTAGAAAAACGTAAAATACGAGAAAAATTACAGCAAGAAAAATTGAAAGAAGAAAGTATAAAAGAATAGAAACAAAGAACGAGAAAATAATAATAATTGTACTGAAATACAACAAAACAAAAACTAAGGTACTTAAAACTTACAAACAAAATATCACTAGGAAATCTAAAAAACAAAAATAGTACCAAAAGCACAGTTTTAAAAAACACTAAAAGTACATCTGCCAAAGAATATGTCTGTCAAAGAAATTCAAGTGTCTAACATATAATCTACAAAATAGTTTCTTTAGTGGGGAAAACCTTCGTAACACCAAATATATTTCCATTAGCCTATCTGATAATGAAACTAATGGAAAAGATACCCAAAGATTTTCAACCCAAAACAACAGGCCGTAAAAATGTCAATACTTCTAAAAGTAAAAAAAAGGAAAGTTCATTGGACTTGAAAATCAAACTTCCTTATAATAGTTTTCAAATGCAATTGTTATCATTAACAAAATGTGCCGGAATCAACTAAACGGAAACTATTTTTAAAAAACGAAAATGATACTCCTAAATCCAAGGTGTTTGTTACTTCTGATTTTATAGTGCCAAATAGCAAACCCGTTTTCATAAAAAAAATAGCGGGGGGTATATGCCACTTTTGCCCAAGAACCTATCATCTTGCGTGGGTGAAAAACCCTCGACCACCAGAATATGACGATACTTTTAATGCAGACGCTTATCCGGACTTAAGCAATGAAATAAGCCAACACAAATGTGTTGACCTTATTGTTAATAAACGTCTTAGAAACACATATAGTATTGCATTATTATTAGATTTGGAGATTAGGATTGTATAAACAATATTTCTCATATATATTCGTAAGCACTAAAAACTTGCATTGCTTGACATAAAATATAGCATAGCATTTATAAAATGCAACCGGCAGAACTTCTCGACTTAAAAGAGTTATTAAATATTAATATTGACAGCAGAGAGCAGTCTCTATTCGGACGCGAGAAAGAAAGCTTCGAAAATGCCAAATGTGATTTTGGCGAAACGTCAGCAAAACTGTTCTTTTCAGAACGACAGTAGTGAAAGGATGTACACCCGGAATAAAAACACATTGTATTTTTCCATCCGTGAAGGAGTAAAAATCAACATATATATATATATATATATATATATATATATATATATATATATATGTATATATATATATATATATATATATATATATATATGTATATATATATATATATATATATATATATATATATATATATATATATATATATATATATATATATATATATATATATATATATATATATATATATGTATTTTTTTTCACTTATCTGTACTTTTTCTTTAATTTTGGAAGTTTTATATTTACTATGAAATATTGTAAATGTTTCGTCTGGATGTTGCAATTATATATTTTTAATACATAATAATGATGGTTTAAATTCGCTCATTTGCTCTTTACCGTGTTTCTTACCTTTTATAGAATAAACAGAAAGCCTATATTTCCGAAAATATTTAGGCTTTTTTTGCTGTTTGCTGTTAAACAAGAAATTCATTAAATACCGTGATTGGAGCTGTCTAAAGCGAAAGGTGCTCTTGAAAACTGTTTACTCTATTCATTAAAGCATTTAGTAGTTATTAAATATTATTATTCTGACATTTTACAGTTGTTTGTGATGGAATTAGGCTGTTTACTTTAACTACCTGACTCAGGAAATAAAATGAAATAAATTTCAATCTTTAGTATTAGCAGAAGAAACAAACACAAATATTCAAGGAGTTCAGATCTGCGTATTAAAAAAAAGTAAAAAACAAGTTAGTCTTCTTGATTCTGGATTATGTGAGGATGCAGGCAAATAAAAAAAGGGGCCTAGTGTACGAAACTCTTTATTGTACGGTCTAGCTTATCGCCTTCTTTAGGACCTTTCTGAGTTTAAAATAAAGAAATGTATAAGTGAGGTTAATTGCTTATAAATGTTAGTATAAATCTTAACAAAGTGAGTTAAAAATAAACCAATCCATTACACAACACAAATGCGATATTCTAGAATTTAAACTACTTTATGGAACGACACAATTCAAAACTAAAGCACATTATGTGATTTATTATTAAGTTTTAGCTAACATGGTTTTAAAACCGCAAGAAGACTAAATTGTTTTTTACAGTCGATCACGACTAACCTTCTACTATATATATATATATATATATATATATATATATATATATATATATATATATATATATATATATATATATATATATATATATATATATATATATATATATATATATATATATATATATATATATATATATATATATATATATATATATATATATATATATATATTGTTATATATATTAACTTCTTACACTACAATGTACCGGAACCATTATATCATTCGCCGATGATACAGCACTTTTTATAGAAGGCGATACATAGGAACAAGTAGAGCGAAAAATAAAAACAGATTTACAAATAATAGTAGAGTGGTTCGATTCTAATTTACTTACTATAAATTTAACAAAAACAGTTTATATAATGTTCTCAAGTTATAAAAGAGGATTACCTCAAGCGGCATCAATTGATATAAACTTACCTCTGAGAAATCACGTCTGTACTCTACATCGCTCTAAAAATACAAAATATCTTGGAATATTTATAGATGAAAATCTAAGATGGGATACTCAAGCTGAAGCCCTTGCAAAAAAACTGAGATCCCTTATGTATCTGTTTAAAACTATGTCGAAAATTCTTGACGCTAAGTATCTCAAAATGATGTATTACGCCCTTATACAGTCTCTGTTAGAGTATGGAATAATTGGATGGGGGGGCGCATATCAGTCAAATCTAATTCCTGTAATTATGGCACAAAAGAAAATTCTTAAAATAATGTTTAAGCTTGAATGGCGATATCCTACCCATCTTCTGTATTCCCAAACGAATATGTTGAGTGTAAGGTCTCTTTATTATAAATCGTCTATTTTATACTTGGCAAAAAAACATATGCTTAGCCAAAACAATACTCATAATTATCAGGCAAGATTTAGGGAAGGACTAAATTTGACATTGCCTAGACCAAACAAGCAAGTAGGAAGGCAACAGTTTAACTATATTGGCCAAAAAGTTTATAACTTAATGCCTCAAGATCTGAAAAATAAAATATATAATAAAAACTTTAAAAAACACTTAACAAGGTGGCTGATAAGAGAGGCAATTATTTTATAGGTATCTAGTTTTTTTTTTTCCATTTGCTTTTTTGTATCATCGATCATTAGATAGATGTATGTTTGTAATGTTTTTTACTAAATACTGTGTCGTATATCGTTCTTTTATGTCTTAATAACATTTAAACTAACAGTTATGTTTTTATAATTAATTAAGACTATGTTTTTTTTGTATCACAGTTCATATTTATGTCTGTAATATTTTGTTTTCTACATTTTATACTGTATGTTGCTCTCTTATCCTTTTAAAAGTTAAAATGGTGTTTTGCTTTAATATACCGGTTAATTTTACTTAATTTTTACATACATTTTTTTTCCACTTCCAAACTCTGTTTATACATGGCTGACAAGCCGCAAGCTTAGCGATGGTAAACAGGGATATCTGGGTTTAAATTAGATATATAAGAGTAAGATTCCTTTAATATTTATTTACCTTATAAAACTGTTATTTCTTGTATTTTTACTGTTGTAAATAAATATTATTATTATTATTATTATTATTATTATTATATATATATATACGTATATATATATATATATATATATATATATATATATATATATATATATATATATATATATATATATATATATATATATATATATATATTGTGTTGATTTTTACTACACAAAACAATACCAGAGTCATCAACAGGAGCAAAACCGACATTTGTGATTACAAAGAGAACATCCGAAATCTTCGCCGGACTTGATACTCTATTTACCACGGAGCAGCATATAGCCACCTGTGGCGAAACTCATAACCCAAGAGTAATAAATCAAATGTAGAAAACATATTCAGAAAATGGATTAGTTGGGATGACCGCTAAAGCAATGGAATTTGGCTAACCATAGACACGTACATCATCAGTTCAACTAGTTGAAAGACTACTAGTGCCAAAATGAATACACAAAACAATACCAGAGTCACCAACAGGAGCAAAACCGACATTTGTGATTAAAGAATAGACTTGATCTCTATTCGCATATAACGCAAGAGTAATAAATCAAATGTAGAAAACATATAGAACTAGTATATAGCAGAAAATGGAAAATGCCAAATGTGATTTTGTGCGAAACGTCAGAAACACTATGGTTAGCAAATTCCATTGCTTTTCCCAACTCTATATATATATATATATATATATATATATATATATATATATATATATATATATATATATGTTGATTTTTACTCCTTCACGGATGAAAAATACATGTGTTTTCATTCCGGGTGTACGGAATGAAAGCTTCGAAAATGCCAAATGTGATTTTGGCGAAACGTCAGCAAAACTGTTCTTTTCAGAACGACAGTATGTACACCCGGAATGAAAACACATATATATATATATATATATATATATATATATATATATATATATATATATATATATATATTGTATTTTTGATGGGGGCTGTCATTTTTTCAATATAACCCAATATTTTGAATTCTTAATGTCACACCCAATATATTTTGTAAGTCACCTTTTCATTATTTGTTTTCAATTTTTTAAAGATATATAATAATAGATATTTATTTTTATTCTAAACTAGCAATTTAAGATTTTAGCTAAAATTTGTCCAGTTATTATAGCAGGCTTCGACAAAATAAACACAAAGGATACACCAAATTTCTTAGTCAATATCATGTTCTTGTTACAAATACGAGTGGGACCCCATTGAGATTCAATGGCAACTATATCTTCTAAAATTTCACCTGACAGCTACAGAAGAAATAATAATGGCACCAAATTTCAAATTAATTGGATATGTAGTTTTTTGACATTAATTTTTTAAACATTTCAATAGGTCATTTTGTTCCGCCATCTGGCTTAACACCAAAATTTTATCAATTTATCCTTACACCATACTTAATTCTTGTTCAAAATTTCATCCGAATTGGATTAGTAGTTTTTTAGTTATGATTTTCTTTAACAATTTATTTGGCTGCCATTTTGTTTCGCTAATCTGGATTTTTAGCAAAATATTTTTTTCATCCCCATATGAATCTTGATTTTTGAATCAAATTCGAAGTAAATCGAATAAGTAGGTTTTGAGCTATGTAAAGACTTGCAAAAATCTCAGAGGGCAATTTTTTCACGATTAGAATATTCCCTCTTACCAGGGAAGTAAAAAAATTACCCTCCGAGATTTTAAGTTTCAGGGTCTCTAGATGCCAAAAAAATGTTTTCTGCATTTCGTTCGTCTGTCTGCCTATCTGTTCGCTGTATAGCTAAAAAACGACTTAACCGATTGACTTCAAGTGTTGGTCAGAAATGAGGACGACATGATGTTTTAGTAAAAATTCAGTTTGGCAGAAGAAAATAGCGGCCTAAAAGAATGTTTAGAATGAAACTAAGTTTTGTACAAAAGCAAGCGTGACCTAGATATGAACTGGTAAACTTTTGGTACGAATCCAAGATGGCGGACTAGTTTTTTTTTGAAAAATCAGTCTGAAAGGATTACTTTTATTTTACTTTTTAACAGATTTTGCTTGATAAATAACAAATTGGTACAGTTTTAGTAAGAATTTAAGATGGCGGAACAAAATGGCAGCCAAATTAAAATGTAATCGCGAAAAAATTACGTACCGAGATTTTTTGAGATCTTCACCTTTCACGGTCTCTAGGTGCCAAAAATATGTTTTCCCAATACAGTCGGTCTGTCTCTCTGTCCGTTCGCGCCATAGCTAAAAAAAACGCTTAACCGATATAGTTGTGGACAAACATTAAAGGTCATATGGGGTTGACATGATATAATGATGGTTAAAAATCTAATAAGGCATAACAAAATGGAGACCTAGTAGAATGTTAAAAAAATATATTGCTACAAAACTACTTATCCTATTAACCTTAAATTTTGCACAAAAAATCAACTGTGTTAGCAATAAACTGGTAAAATTTTGGTACGAATCTAAGATGACTAAACAAAATAGCGGCCTAATGAAATGTTTAAAACATCATTCTGAAAAACTACTCGATTAATGTCAAATTTTGGGCAATAATTATAATTAAGTGTGATGTAGAAAAGAATTCGTAACATTTTGATAGAAATTTAACAATGAGTATTAAAAAAAATCGATAAATTTGCCTTGACCCTTTGTGCATAAATTCACTCTGCAGTAGTGGTCAAAATTATTAATTATGACCGGTTAACCGGTTATTTAAAACTTACCCCATTAAAAAACTATTTTGGGGTTAAACTTTAACCGGTTAATTATTTGATCGATTGTTTATTGTGCTGACCAAAAAAAAAACTCCTCAGTGTCATATATTAATGACTATATAGAAGGGTTTTGTTGTTTCGGCGGGGATAGCAGATCGGTTAATCAAAATTTCGTTAACTGGTCAGACCAGTTAACTAAAATACTGTTGTCTCAGCTAACCGTGACAAATCTTTAAATCTGTAAACTGGTTAACCGTAATCTTTAAGAGCACTACTATACAGGGATGACATATTTAATAAATACATATAGTTGTTTGGTAATAACTTGATAAAATAAAATTGAAATAAATTAGTCTATAGGATTTGTATATAGTTATTACAAAATAATTATATGCATATGTAAGCTGTCTTATCTATACGTAGTGGAATTCTGTATCAGGAAATTTCTGGGTAAGGGCGAATTTACAGATTATTTTTAAAAGTATTACCAAACAACTATAAGGATTCATGAAATATGGTCTCATATCTCTGTTTAATTTCGGAGGATTTCGTTAAGCGGCCATTTTGTTTCGTCCTAATGACTTCTCACCATCTCTATAATATAATGATTAATTGTATGCGTAATTTGAGGTCTATTTAATATAATAATTAGTTTCTTAATAATGATTTGTTTTACCATTTTGTTCGGTAAGACCCATATAACCCTTGATTTTTCACCAAAATTTGCAATCAGTCATTTGAGCTACGCATAGACAGAACGACAGACCGATGGAAATGGGAAAACGTGTCTTCGGGGATCTAGGGACCCAAAACCCAAAGATCTGGCAAAATATCGGAGGATGATTTTCTCACGCTATAATACGTACTTCTAGGGAAGTAAAAATTAAAACCAGACTACGGAGGGTTTCGGGATGTGCCCTATTATTGATTCTTATCTAACGGAAAAATGTTTATAATTTTATTTAAATGTGTTTATTTAATTATGTTCTATACATTTTGTTTAATCTTTTAGAAGATTATGACAAACATTAGCGTCATACACTGCCGTTTCGTAATATCGTGCATCTTAAATAAAGTATTTTAGTTTTATCTCAGTGAAAACTTGCGTTATTTTATGAAAAATCACTTTAAAATGCCCAGAGTAACGATTTGTTGTATGAAAAGCTCTATAGATATTTTGCAGTGTTAGTTTTCGAGATGTGAATTATGGCTGCTGTTAGTAGTAAATGTACAAGAATAGTTCTACAATGTAGCTATAGTCAACATTATTTGTGTGTATGGCATTTGAAAGCTAATAAAGCACTGGGTATGATATACGCGACTAACTAGATGTATTGTAATAATAATTACAGCGTTAGCGACAACACATTGTAATAGCATTACTGTTTTCGTTATACAGGATAACTGAGTATTAATTTTACTGATTAGCCTTCGTTTTAGTGGCCTGTTGATTTATGTCTTCAAATAACGAAACGTAATATAAATATTTTATATAACTGCAGATAATATTCGGCCATATAGAATTCTTTATCTTTAATATAGTTAAAGGGTAATCAAAATATGATTTACAGAATTGAATACTCTGTGTTCGAATTGTTACGAGAATCAAATTGTTATTCAAATACAAATGATTCGAATGCATTTGAAAGCTTTTACGGCTGGAGTCAATGAAGAACTTATGGTTCTTGGGTTCACACCGTGTTAGATTGGAACTACTTTTCGACTTTTCGCCTGCTATTGCACGAGGCATCTTCAGGAATATTCACTGTACAAGATCAAAACCTCAATGAGCTCCGATTTTTTTTGACGATGGGAAATGCATTTACGTACGACTAGTGGGAGGGAAACAGTGTGGGGCTCGCTGCTTCGTCAGGTTTGTATACTTGTCAGATTTGTAATACTCACTAAACCCCACCGGGCCCCCATCAGATTGACCATCATTGGGCAAGCTCAAGGATCCTTCGATGGGGTTCATGCCGTCCTTCCGGGGTGACCCTCTAAAAGACATGGTCCTCTGAATAGTGGTGTATTCCTCTTTTGGCACGATGTCATTATGCCACCTCTCGTTACGGGGGTAATCTGAAATTAGAAAAGACCTTTAGAAATGTAGTCGTCTTACCTGGATGAGCTTCGATGAGCAGAGTTCAGATATTTATAGCCAACCTGTATTCACTGTCATGATTCTTTAATTTCGTTTATAATAACCCCAGACTGATGCAAGAACCTTGATATCTTTTACATTAATCATATATCCTGTTGAGTGGAAGTGTGCAGCAACAGCGGATTGAACAATTTGTTTCTTACTTATACATCTTTCATGCTGCCTAAATCTAGTAGACACACACCATACAGTTTCACCTATACAGCGTGTAACAAAAGTAAGGAAACGGCGAAATATCTCAAATACCTCTTACCTGAATTTAACGAAAATATGTACGCTTAGGTATGAAATTATTTTGGATTCAATGGCGCCAAGTTTACCTTTTTTCTGTTATAAAAGGAATTTTTTTTAAATGGTACTCCCTATATTATATTATTTTTTAAAGTCTGCGTAAAATTCTCAATGCTTGTTATTATTTTTTTATGAAAGTCAGCAGTTTTTGCGAAACTAAAGTCTAAAATCCGTAATTTAATGTATTACCTTTTATTAAAATACCTGCACACAAAAGGTTTCCTGATATGTTTGACAATGTCAGTTTTGTCGATTTACAAAAATGGATGATTTAACTGAAACATAAAGAATTGAAATTTTAGTTATACTAGGTTAGGGGGATAGAATGCGAAACCTGCAAGACGAAATCCAATAACTAAATCTACCGTAAGTAAAATTAACAAACTATTTTATGTAGCTGGAAAGTTAAAAGATGCTGTACTTTCTGGCAGACCGGAAAGCACAATAATTTCTCATCTTGCTACGAAAACGCTAGCAAAAAAAAGCAGCGTCTCAACTTTAAAAGTATGTCGTAAAAATAACGGAAATAATACAATACAAAAAAAATACCTAATGCATCAAACACTAAATTAATGAAACTAAGTAAGCTGTTTAAAATGCTATCCATTTACTTCCTGATAGTAGTCCAAATACTGTTGGAAAACATTTATTACATTAAAATGGATGCCAGCCTCCTCGATTCGTCTAAATTTCATATCTATCCGCTCTTTTAAATCCTCGAGATCATTGGGGTTAGTTTTTTATACACCACATGTTTAAGGTGTCCCCACAAAAAATACTCTAGGAGTGTGAAGTCCCGAGACGGCCACTCTATTGTACCCCTACGTCCAATCCAATCTTCGAAAAAAAAAACATTGTCTAAAAATTCCCAAACATTTCCAGCAAAATGCGGTACAGCACAATCTTGCTGAAACCATTTCATCATTTGATGCACCATTACCCAAAAAAAGTAAGTTTAAATACTTAATACAGCAGGTAAAGTAAGGAACTTACAGTTATTCGGAACTAGTTCTGCAATAGCTGGGACAATTTCGGTTTTTAAAAGATTCAAACAACTTGCTCGAGTTAATGTGTTTCCATGAAAAAGGAACCGATTATTTTTGCACCCTTTATAATACACCAAACATTTATCTTTTAGGAAAACTGGCTATGATTTTCATGTATTCAATGTGGATTTTCTCTGGCCCAATATGCCTGTTAAGTTTTCCATTAAAAAAAAAAGTTGCTTCGTTAGAAAAAAATAATTTAATTGACAAAATTTAAATTGGTATTGTAACGTTCCATCGTGATTTCACAAAATTCCAAGCGCGTATCGTGATCATCCTCAGAGAGTTCTTGCCTCAAAGTTATTTTTTATGGTTTTTATTTCGGTTTTAAAAATTCAGTCTACGGACATGTGTGAGAGGCCATTTTCTCTTTCTAATGTTCTGGTAAAAAGGTGCGGATTTTCTTCTGAACTGATTAAAACATTCAGAGCCATACCATCTGTTGCGCTTTTAGGTCTGCCAGAATGTACAGCATCATTTACCTTTCCAGTTAGACCAATTTTTTTGTTAATTTTACTTAAGGTAGATTTAGTTATTGGCTTCAGGTAGATTATTTGTCATTAAAAATGTTGCAAACATCTTGCAGGATTCGCATCCCAATAACCCAGTGTCATTAATATTTCAATTCTATGAGTTTCAATTAAACGATCCATTTTTGTAAATCAACCAATCCGACATTGTCAAACATATCAGGTAACCTTTTGTGTGCAGTGGTATAATAATGAAAGGTAATACATTAAATTATAGATATTAGACCCTTATTTTTGCAAAAACTCTTGACTTTCATAAAAAGTTTGATAAGAAGTATTGAGAATTTTAGACAGATTTTAAAAAAGTAATATAATATAGGTTGTTCCATTAAAAAATAATAAATATCTTTTTATAACAGAAAAACGGTAAACTTGGCAGCAACGCGCCATTGGATCCGGCATAATTCTATACCTAGTTGTACATATTTTCATTAAATTCAGGTAAACGGTACCTGAGGTAATTCGACATTTCCTTACTTTTGTTACATGTTGAATTACATTTTTTGGTGACATTAAACATTGCCTAATATTTTTGTGTGTATTAAAGATTGTCCAATTGGCAAATCCAAGGTATTAATAAGGCTGCAAATTTTCGTTTCAATTTTCTTAGTTGCACCCGTTCGTATCGCCCTATCTAAAGCTGTCATCCTGAAACAATGTATCTATTTTATCTACATAGTTTTTCTTGCCCGTGGCCACCGTTGCATTTCCTTTATTTGCAGGTAGATTTCTAACATCTTTTATGTCATTTAGACTCTTTATGGTTGTTCTTTTTGAGGCTGACAAGTTGAATTTTGGTGGTTTAGAGCTGCGAAGTATTTTTACTCTTTCATATCGAACTGAAACTGCCTGTTCTTGTGGTAGTTTTTGGATGCTGTCCTCTACACACACTTGGGAAGTTATGTCCTTTAGTTCTCACCATCATTTTTCTCAAAAAAAAGTCCGTCATCAGTTCATTAGTCTTTAGGGCTATGTCAATATGTGACGCAAATTAAATTCTGAACCAAATAGAAAAACTGACTGAAACTTTAAAATCAAACGGATATGGCACTAAATATATTAGGCGTTCGATTAGGTATTATGATAATCCCAGACCTAAACCAGTATTGGATACTCAACCATCAAGTAGTGCAATTTTATCTTTTATCCAGGGTACCTCAGATAAAATTGCAATATTTCCAACATTCGCACATTTAATACAAACAAAAAGTTACCAAAAGATGGAATTCCTTTGCAATCAGAAGGAATTTATAAAATTCCTCTAAAATACCTCACCTGCGGTAAAGTGTATATAAATAAAACTGGACGGTCCGTGTCTATTAGATTTAAGGAACATGAAAGATGTATAAGTAAGAAACCAATTGTTCAATCCACTTTTACTGAACACCAGCACTCAACAGGATATATGATTAATGTAAAAGATACCAAGGCTCTAACATCATCTCAGGTTATCAAAACGAAAAATTAGTTAATATATTGAAATAAAATTGCAAAGCACCCTAAGAATTTCAATAGAAACGCCCTACGCTACATCATGCATGGAAACCAATCATAACAGTGAGTCACGCGTCGCCGTCGGTGGGCACAGGTTGAGTATAAATACCTGAAAACCCTAGAACCATGATTTCTTGATTCGAATGAATGTTTATTTACAATGCCAATTGTATCTTTGATCACATTTTAGCCTGCCATATCTCCTTTAGTTTAAAAATTAGCCACATGAACCAAAAAGCCAAAGACTATCAATGCTACAAAATATCGCTATGCGTTATATTTTTTAAAAGCCACACCCTGTATATTACATGTATCTCCAATGGGCCCCTTCTTACAGATTATGAATATATATATCTGGTTTGATAACTTTATATTCAAAGCCATCCGAGCAATGTATGAAAAACTCTGCCATAAGAGGCAGGCTAGAAAGAGAGACGGAAAACGCTCTATTACATAGTGAAGTCGATGTGAATACATTGCCTCTTATGGCACGGTTTTTCTCGAGTGTCTTTGAAGATAAAGTTATCAAACCAGATATATTTATAATCTGCAAGAAGAGGTCCAAGTCGTATTTATGATACGTTATCAACAACAGGGAATATCGGTGCTAAATCGCGAGTTCGTCGATAGATTTTTTGTGCCGTACGAATATCGTAAATTCTTTGTGTTCGAATATTTACATTTGTAAGCGCAAATAAGTATAATTTTTAGAGAAATAAGACCCCTCCCTTCCGTGGGAAGGGAGTGTAGTGAAAAGAATGGGACTTCATGTGATGCCCTAAGTGATAATTTAATGGACGTGGCCACGGACAGAAATGTTTCAAAAAATGTCACAGGGAAAAACATATTTTAATATTTACTCGGATAGTATAGTATTAGCTCTATTTGAGTAAAAAGTAGGTAATGCCTTTATTATCACAACTTCCTTGTAATGAAACGTTCTCTTTTTAAAGAAAAGCGAAATATATTACAAAGAAAATGCTTACAAATATTTCAACAAAGGAAATTAGGTAAAAATGTCTCCGTAATCGTAGGTCAAAATTTAACCATTTATGAGAAAAAAGTTAAATATTGACCGTATTTTGTTTCAATAAAGAAGTTTTCACCATGCTCCCGTTCGGCTGACCGCTTCAAACCGCAAGAATTTACGATGCAAGTAGTGACGTCACCGACTTAATGGTTCGATAACTGGTCTGTCAAATTGCTTACTATGTCGTGGATATGGTCCCGATCGCGGTTCCAGAAACAAACAAAATATGGAGGTTTGTTTAGAAATTAGAATCAGCGAAATTATTTATTTTTATCATTAAATATATGATTTCTATAGTCTTCTAGTGTTCTTTCTGGCTCTGTGTTCAATATTATTTGGGTTTTTGCATATTTTAAGGTTGGTGTTAAAAGTTTAATGAAAAATGACAAATTCCTTATAACAGGCACAATATTGCTATTAAAAAATAAACTTTTGCACATAAATTGCTAATTGTTGTTCCATATTTGTTACTATTTTTTTGCAAAATCAAAACACAATTAATCCTTTATTATAGCTGTCGCTTTAAATCGGTAACCAAACGTTTTCACCATGTTCTATACATGACATAATCAAGACGTCATTATCTGACAGACCAATGCTAGACG
Organism: Kuschelorhynchus macadamiae; assembly: GCA_030620095.1. Taxonomy (NCBI): domain Eukaryota; kingdom Metazoa; phylum Arthropoda; class Insecta; order Coleoptera; family Curculionidae; genus Kuschelorhynchus; species Kuschelorhynchus macadamiae. The sequence goes on from JAUTXW010002996.1 coordinate 291,172, forward strand.
TTTGAGACCACCGGTTAGTGGAACCGGAGTATGATGAAAACACTTTAATTAAGGTTCTTGTTTAAAATACTCGTAGAATAAAAAAAAACTGTAACACTTGAATAGCTCTTATTGTAGAAGGTACAGTCCGGCAACATAAAATAAATCTTACTTGCCACATAAGTTGTTTTTTTAAACACAAAAAAAACATTGCGTTTATGAGTAAAAAACTGTTTTATTTGTACCTACTATTCGGACATTAAGATTTTGACAATGATAATCCTGTGTAAGTAGCAACAATTGATAACAGAAGATTTCTAAAAAAGAGAACAACAAACTATTATGATTTATTTTAATAACAGAATAGTAGCACACACGAAAATATACAAATTAACAGAAATTAACATTTTAAGGTGTTAGTTTAAAATAGCAAATTAAACTTATGGAATTACAGGTTGTTATCGAACGCCAGCAACTAATTTAGGTCTATTGTTAGATGAAACTAATAAATACTTTTCGAATTTAAAAATGTGTGACGTGGAAATTTTTATTGGGGATTTAAATGTTAATATTTTGAAACAACATGATCAAGATACTAATCAATACTTAAATATGTTAGCTGAAAATGGTTTCTTCTCTTGCATTAATAAACCAACGAGAGAGACGGAATCCTCTTCCAGTACTATAGATCATTTATTCTTGAAAACTAAGGACATTCAAAATGAAATAAATAATGACACCTATGGTAATTCAAACTTGTTTCACTGATCACTATATGATTGGGTTATCTGTGCGGAATGCTAACAATACAAATAAAACTGAAATAAAAAATCAATATATTAATATGATAGATTACGTGCAGCTTGAATTTCTACTTAAAAACGAGTCATGGCAAGAGGTGATGGGATACGGGGACTCAGAAAATGCATATCAAAGTTTTAAAAATAGATTATCCTGTTATATAACACAGTGTACGTATAAGCAAAAAATAAATGGTAATAACAGAAAAAGAAAGCCATGGATTACGGAAGATATTATTAAGGCTATAAAATATAGAGATAAGATAAAAAAACAACTAAATAAAAACTATACTGCAACAATATTAAACGAATATAAAACGTTCAGAAATAAGTTAACAAAAACTATCAAATCAACAAAAAATGCTTATTATCGCATTAAAATAATTTACGCAAATCATGACTACAGGAAAATATGGAAAATTATGAATGAAATATCAGGCACCATAAATGATAAAATAAAAAAAAGCTTTTGTATTCTAGAAAATGAAAATGTAATAAAAAAAGACTCGGATGTCGCTAATATTTTTAATAATTTTTTTACAACTATCGGAAACAAAATTCAATCCAATATAGAGCAAAATTTAGAAAAATATTCGATTCCTGTCTCCAGGACAGTAACATCATTATTCTTAAAACCTATAAATAAAAACGAACTGATTAATCATATCAAGTCTCTAAAAAAATACTCAGCTCCAGGGGAAGATGGAATAACTGTTTCTCTCATTCAAAAAATGCATCTTTTTCTTTTAAAACCATTATTGCACATCGTAAATACCTCTTTCGAGACATTTAATATTCCGAACGAATGTAAAATATCGTTAGTAACCCCCGTGTACAAAAGTGGAGATCCGACCCATGTTACTAATTATAGACCAATTTCAGTTATAAACAACTTTGCGGAACTTTTTGAAAAATGCTTAAAACAAAGAATGGTTGATTTTTTGGAAAAAGAAAATAAGCTTTATACTAAACAATTTGGTTTCCATAATAAGATGAGTACCGAGGATGCTGTATTTGAGCTGACAAATAATATTTACATTCATAACAAAAATGCAAAAAAGTCATTAGCTGTTTTCTTAGATCTAGGTAAAGCATTTGATACGGTGTCTCATGAAATTCTTTTTAATAGACTGGAAGAAATTGGTATTCGGGGGGGTCCACTGCTTCTTTTAAAACGGTATTTAACAAATAGAAAACAAAGAGTTAAAATAAATAATGTTTTTAGTGATTACGACATCATAACTACGGGAGTGCCTCAGGGAACGGTGTTAGGTCCTATTCTTTTCCTGATTTATGTGAACAATATCGGCAGCGTTCTACGCGACTGCAGTGTGGTGTCGTATGCTGACGACACGGCACTGCTGTTTTGCGAGGAGACTTGGACAGAAGTATATAAACTGGCGGAGGACGGATTGACCATTATGAAGCAGTGGTTGAGTGCTAGTAAATTTAGTGTTAACTTAACTAAAACTTATTTTATTACATTCTCCCCAACACAAGCAGATCAACCATTAAATGAACTAATGACAATTGATTCATTAAACTGCAAAAATAATAATTTAACATGTAACTGTTGTAAAATTAAAAGAACTAAAAAAATCAAGTATTTGGGAGTACTTATTGACCAACATCTGAGATGGAACGAACATGTAATATATCTAGCATCAAAAATTAGAAAAATGTTTTATAAATTTTTCCAGTTAAGAAACATATTAAATAAAAAATTAGTATTCCTATTATATAATTCTTTGGTGGAGTCTATATTGAGGTACTGTATCATCATATGGGAAGGGTTGTGTAATTCGCATCTAAAAATCTTGTCAACATGTCAAAATTCTGTATTAAAAATTCTTTATCATAAACCTCGTAGGTACCCTACCTATCTTTTATATGCCGAAAATGACATACTCAATATCCGAAATCTGTATGCGTTTTCTTGTTTAACCTACATAACTAAAATTAAGCACCTGCATTCTTTTGTCTCACATCACTACGAAACCCGAATAAATACTAACGAAAATCTCTCTATGCCAAGGATTCAAAACTCTTTATGTCAGAGGTTCATCACTTATTATGCTCCTAAAATGTATAATATGTTACCAGTTGATATTAAAAACGTGATTATCTTGAACAATAAAACAACACGAAAAAAAATTAAACATTTTATTCATCAAAACAAGGATTATTTTAAAACAGTGTTTTCCTAAATTGAATAATATAATTTACTTCGCTTTAAAATATGCATCTGTTTTTCTCATGCTCTACCACGTCATTAGCTATCGCCGTATAGTGTATTCTTTTTTAAATTAAATTAAAAATAATCAAACCTAAAAATTATATTCGGGAGGACTCTCGCACGAAAATTGTGTTTAGCAATTTAGGCCTGATTTCTCTCCGGCTCAATATTTATAAAATTGTATTTAAAAAAAAAGGGAAAACTGTTAGCAAACTATTCTTGTAAAAATTTAATACTTTATTGAATGTGTTTGTTAAGTTACAAGTTGTTTAATAATAATTATTAAGTGTGAGCATGTAACAAAAATTAAATCATTGTAAAACTTTGAAATAAATGTATGTTTATGTTTATGTTTATGTTTATGTTAATGTTTATCTTTTATTAATAGTGTCAGCTTCAACGCGTACGAAACAGGAAACGTGATTGCAGTAAACTAATTTTCTTTTTTTTTGCGTCGTCAATAAAGACATTAATGTAACATGTGGTTTGTAAAAAATTGATTTATCGTTCCCGTACTCGTAATTTTCGTTGTTAAAATTTGAAAAAATGTAAATATTTGTATTTATTTAAACGCTTTGATTTTCTAATTTTAAAAGAAAATCTACATAAAAGGATAAGAATTATCCATATCTTTTTAGGAATAATTAGATAACAAAAAATACAAATCTAATACAATGAACCATTCAGAGAGTATAATTGCAATGTTTCCGCCTTTTTAAACAATTGTCAATTTTAAGACGTCTGTAACGCCAAAGCAACTCTGATCTGCTTTTTTCTAAATCACTACGTTTACCTGTTAAAATATTTACAGTAATTTCTCTTGTACCCTGTATATTATGCATAAATATATTACTAAGTAGCTCTATGGGTATACACACTGCGCTTTCTGTGTGTGGAAGAAATTTCCGGGTAAAAGCACATTTACCAATTTTTGTTGACAAGTATTTTACTAAATTTTGAGTTGAAAATGTGTCATTTATACCACTTCTAAGATTAACGTACTGATAATTTCCCTCTAGGACTGTAAAGTAGCTTATAAAATAAAAAAAAATACTACGCCTAGCTTTTCGTCTTCACTTTTAGCTAATATTTACAGAAAATAAACTTGTACGCTTTCGATTTGAATCAATAATCAGCATGGTTTATTATGTGAATTGGTGATGATTTTGAATTTCAAATACTGACAGAACGCGGTCACTAACGAATTCTTTATCATAAGAAATCAGTTATATTGAATCTCCGCTTCAAGGCTCTTTTATATTAACTGAAAAACTTCTAACGAACACAAAACTTGCAAATTACTTTATTTTTTCGCCAACTGATTTACGACATATTCCTGAGATTGCAATCTTTTATTATTATATTACAGCCTCAAAGCAGAGGTTTTTTAAAACTATGTTTTGATCATTTGGAATACAGATTCGTACTGAGAAAAATTTACGTAAAAGATTGAGAGCAAAATGTATAAATAAATGACTGCAAAGTTTTCAAACCGTGGATTTCAAACTGAGTGGTAAATTGTGGACAGACAGCGAAGACAAGATTCACATTACTAGATACCTCAGACTAAATAAAAAATAGACGCTTCCACTAACATAATAAAACAAGAAAACAGTTGTCAGGTTGTCCCTGTGGACTCTGAGTTCATAAATTAGTCGTATGCGTGACCTTAGGTGTCTAGTCCAACACACCTATTTTCGATCCTATTTTACTATTATCATAACCTTAACGGCTATTTTTGATTAACAAACGTCCAATAGTCCGATACATCCGGTTACGGATATATATGCTATACATTTACACAAAAAAATCACTATTTATATTTAAAAGTTAAGAATACTAGACGCTTTTTTGGAGACTATTTATTCATTTATTTGTATAGCCAAATAAATGTTCCATCTGCGAGTCTGGAAATAATTTCGATTACTATTCGCAGTAAGCGGCAAAATGAGGTTAAAGTTGGAATTTAAATTACAGTTATAAACTAAATTTTTTGTCACTGTCTACCTAAAAATATCTTGTTTCGTAAAAAAAAAATACTCTACGGGCTTAGGTATATTAGTTTCCTTGTAATACATGATAATGCTAAGAAAATGTATCCACTTTTGGGAACTTTGGTGCAAACTTTACCTCCTTAGTGCACCCCCTGTATATAATTCAGGGCCCTTCCTAAATAGTTCATTTTGTGTACCTTTTTAAGCACTTTCCGGTGCCGTAATTAGTTTTCTGACCAGATGCCAATTTTTTTTTAATAAAAAAGAAAGAGGGACTAAAAAAATTCAATTTCTCGTACTTTTTCCGACAGAGATGCATTTAGGCTTTTGTTCTTCTAGATATTTCCTATGAAAAACATCCCTTGGAAAATTTCGATAGGACTGCCACTTCGAGGTACTATAAGCGCCCTAGAACACCCTTTTTTCGAACGAAAAAAATTCGTAAAATCGTGAAACGAAATCGAAACTCAACCAAAAACAATAGAGCTTTGTAAGACCGGAAGAACCATCGTTCCAGAAAATTTCGTCAGAAAAAATACAATTGTGATCTCAACCATTTTATATTGAAGTTGACTTTGTTGCTCAACTTTGCGGTATCATATCTTTGGTATCAAAGATGGTACAGCAAAATGTTTCAAATAAATCCACGTCTCCTTTAAAAATACATATCAAATTCAATGTCCTATCTCTAATAGTTTCCGAGATATGCCCACCGAAAGTTCGAAAATGATACGTCCCACTTGTACAAATTCAAGTTTCAACTAAGTGAATATTTATTTTTGAAATATTATTTTAGTTTTTGAGAAGTAAAGTTTCTATAGACGAGGGAATTTCAAATTTTCTTTTAAAACGCGTTATCGATGTTATTGCGGATCCCTTGTTGTATCTAGTAAATAAATCCTTTGAAAATAATTGTTTTCCAAATTTACTGAAAATTAATAAAGTAGTACCTATATATAAGATATGAGACGCAGAGTTGATAGAAAATTATCGTCTGGTAGCAATTTCTTCTTGTTTTTCAAGGATTTTCGAATACTGTTTCATAGAACGTCTAAACTCGTTTTAAGCTAGAGAAAAATGTTTAATAAAAAAATCAGTTTGGTTTTCCAACCGGGAAATCTACATCAGACGCATTCCAGCATTTCTTAGATGAAGTTATTGTCTTGATGGATACGACTGGGTGGCCAGTTGTGGGTCTTTTACGACCTCACCAAGGCATTTGACTGTGTTAATTACTCTTGGGTGAATTTCTACTTTTTTTAAGGGATGGATAGACAACAGCTTTTCCCAGTGAATCAAATAAGTAATGGAACTAGGTCAGTTTTAAATTCCGATATGTTAAATATTGATGTAGGTATGCCACAAGGGTTCATTCTGGGGCATATATATATATATATATATATATATATATATATATATATATATATATATATATATATATATATATATATATATATATATATATATATATATATATATATATATATATATATATATATATATATATATATATATATATATATATATATATATATATATATATATATATATATATATATATATATATATATATATATATATATATATATATATATATATATATATATATATATATATATATATATATATATATATAGTTTCGCAAATATTTTTCTTGAACCTTCAAATATATATTGTAATTATGTACTTCTTTTTTTGGGATGCGTGTTCATAAAATTAAAACGATTTTTTAATTATTTGTCATATTTAATTTAATTTGACTTTTCGACAGGTGGTTCCATGACTTTTTCAAAAATGTTTTTATTTTATTTTTCCATGAGACGTAAATTAAAAGGTCAATAACACCAATTAACATTTAAGCAAAATAAAAAACATATAGCACATTGTCATTTTGTCAAACAAATACAAACACAGAACATCTATTGCAGACTGAAATATATTTGTGTTATATATATATATATATATATATATATATATATATATATATATATATATATATATATATATATATATATATATATATATATAACTATATAGGTACCGACAACCTAAGTAAGCTACTTTCATAGTTCAGCTATAACTAACTCGTTATATCTTAAAACCATGTTTTATTATATACGTTTTCATACCAGGCAAAATCTAAATGAGTTAAGCTTTAGTATCGCGGTTAATAGTAATAATTTCGATGGGGCAAATTTTACTAATTTTCTAGGTATATCGGTTGACGAAAAGTTAAATTGGAAACAGTCTTGTGATGCTCTTTGCTCTAACGTCAGTAAACAATGTTATTTGATTCTCTATTTGAAGAGTGCTTTTACCTTTATTTGTTTACTACGCGCAAGGTAGCCTCGCGTTTGAAATATGGGGTTTGCTTTTGGGGATTATCCCCTGCCTCAGGTATTCGTTCAATAGAAGAAAATTGTGCGTTGCCTCCCAGCAGTTCAAAAATTCCACTTCTTCAATTCTTTTTTTGATGTCTGTTTTAATTTACGAACTTTGTTTAATTTTGAATGTTTTCAGGGTTTATTTATAGCAGGTTTTTTAAATACATTTTTGAAAAATTGAACGTTATTCTTGATTTCTCTATTTGTTGTATTGCGATATAACTTTGAGAAATATGCGGATAAAACAGCATTATGTGGCGTCCGTAAAAAAAATGGTGTCCCTTTTACTGTTTCGGTGGGGAAAGAGCATTTATCTGTCGACTGTGATTTGACTAAGATATTCTGACTACAGTAAAAAGAATCATGTTAAATCCCATCAAATCTAAAAAAATCGTAAAAATACCGGTTGCACCATATTTTTTGACGAAGGCGACAAGGACCTTGCTAAGGCAAAAAGTCTTAGTAGTATAGTAAGTAGTATCTAAAAAATTGTATTATTTAGCTTTTTTTATTTCATTAAATTAATGTAAATTTCTCATACGAGTATGGTCACTTGTTTTCCTCGGAACCTGAAATCTGCAATAAAAACATACATATCTTAACTTCAATTTCTTCCTACACTGGCTAGAAAATAGGGTCGACCAAGGTAGTTTTATTGCACTCATTTAGTCAGAAATATTTTTCGTAAATTTTACTATACTTATATTTTCATTCTTGAAAATAAAAGGTTTTTGTAGCGGTAGTACTGAAGTTCGAAATGAAAACTAATTTTATGCAGGTGCTTGGGTTGTTGACATGATAATATAATATTTAATATAGTGTTAAAAAATATAAGCTAGGGTGAAGGAATCTTTAATTTTGATTATTCAGTTAATTGTTGTAAATGTTTTAAGATTTTGAGACAGGGTTAGTTACTAAGATTCTTTCCAAATTGAATTCAAATTTCAACAAAGCAAAAAAACTAAACCTCAAAATTAATATTCTTTAAGTTTTCCTCTATCTTTTATTGTTCTCCAAATAACGGGATAGAACATCTTTATTACAAAACTGTCTCTTTTATAAATTAATTAAATTTACTTTTAGATAGGTCGAATGCTGTTTATAATACGAGCCTAATTGCGATACATATCATTTTGATCCTTTTAACTCATAACTGAAACTAATACATTCAATTCTACAGTCTTTTTGTGTCTGAAGTTTGACGCACTTTCAATAGAAAAAACTCATATAAGATTTCTTATGTGTTGGCTTTCTACACCTATTTTAATCCTGTATTTACTTGTACCCTTCTACCAACAACGCTGCACAAATATTATTTTCTTCTAAATTACATATTCTGAAGATCATGGCCAATAAAACTGAAACGGGGAGTCGTATGCATATATTGTTATATATTATTAAGATCTTTGTTTAATGCTCCTCTATTTAAATATATTATAATATACAGGGGGTTGCATAAAAAAAACAATACAAAAATTACTTTAATTAATTTCTAAAACTTGTGTATTAGACTGATACAATGAACTTTTATCTTTTTTTTTGACTCTCAAAACTTTAATAACTTCATTAATTCTGTTTATTTGAAAATAGATAAAATACTGATGAAAAATATCAGCAACTCTGTATATATATATATATATATATATATATATATATATATATATATATATATATATATATATATCGTCTTTATCTATATCTATAATCTGTTTCAGAAATGTATAGAGTAATAGAGTAATAAAATGGGGAATTCCTTCCAGTGTTGGAATTTCGGGGTCGTCCATAGGCGTAGGTAAACTTTGTTTATAGAAATAATAATAAAGATCCTTTTAAATCCCTGTGCTTTTGCATGCCCGATAAGGTTTTATTCCTCTATAGATTACATTTATTACTCAATGCATACAATATAGTACTTAACGGAGACAAATTATAAATACTTCTTAATTGTGTTTTAAACATGATTATTTGCTGTGACGCCATATTCTTATACTATTATAAGAATATTAATAAAATAGTGACATTTAGTCCAACGAAGAGATGTTCTAATAATTCTCCAGTATCCGTCTAAAGTTATTATTTTAAATGCACATGATTGCATAAAACACGATTGACCCTAGTTTCACTGTACAAGAAATTATTGAACGATGTTCCCGAGAGACTGGAATTGGAAAGTGCACCGTTTTCAAATTATTGCGGGAGAGAAAGATAGCGCATCAAGTGGAACCTACCAAAAAAAATTCCAGGAAGACCAGCAAAAGTCCTTGATTAAGACCCCAAATGTGCCATTCGAAGAAAAGTTCACTCTTTTTATTTTAAAATACCCACTCGAGATAAAATTTTGATGGAGCTTAAACAAGATGGCAATATTCCTTTGATAACTAGAAAGCTCTTATGCTTTTTTGCTTGGGAAAAGCATAACCGAAAAGCACTTTTACTAGAAAGTATGGAGAAGTATAAAGCAGTACTGCAGAGAGTAAAAGAATTTTTTTTATTTTGATGAGTGGATCAATGAAGGTTATATAGTACAAAAAATGTGGCAAAACAAAAATATAATCAGGGCCCGCCAAGCTTTTATCGAAGCTCTGTTAACGGGTATTAAAGTAGCTTCGGAAAACGGGAAGAGACTAATAATTGCACACATTGGAAGTAATGAGGGATTTTTAAAAGAAGTTTTGCTAACTTGTCAGTCGTGCCTGATGGGAGATTACAATGAGGACATGAATTCGGATGTGTCCGAAGACTATTTTGGTGAAATGGTCTTATGGCTGATTCGGTAGTGGTTATGGATAACGCAAGCTATCATTCACGGCGCATAGAGAAGACACCAACTTAATCTTGGAGAAAACAGAAAATTATCGATTGGCTAACTACCAAAGGTATTGGGTTGAAGCAAATTTGATAATTAATAAAGAAAAAACTACTAGCCATAGCAAATTTACACAAAAATCTTATTATGAAATATTCCGTGGAAGATATAGCACAAAAATATAAAGTAACTGTGCTGCGCTTACCGCCATATCATTGCGAACTAAATCCTAAAAAAGTTATGTGGGCGCAAGTGAAGGATTTGTAGGAAGACAAAACACGGCGAACGATGTTAAGCTACTGTTTGATCAAGCCATTAGGGAAGTGACACCAGAAAACTGGTGAAAAGCAGTCCAGCATGTGATTAAACAGGAGGAGAAAATGTGGGATTTTGACAATCTGATCGATCAGACGGTCGACCTTTTAATTAGAAGTCAAGAGGTTATGGCAGTTCCTCAGATGTCGAAGAATATAGCCTATAATAATTTAATTGTTGTATAATATTATATAATAATAATCATTTTTTGTATTTATATTATGAACATATTATACCTAATTTTTATTTTGTAAAAACAATTCGTTAAATTTAAAACTTTCTATAAGTATTCAACCACCCGCCTTTGGTGTACTATTTTCAGTGTTTATGAAAGGATAATAATACGCAAAACGCATAAATTAACCAAAACTGGGTGGTACTACCTGCACTTGATGGAAAGAAAGAATTTTGTAATAAGATCAATGCCAAACTATGGAAGTGGCATAAATTATTGGTGGGTTATCCTGTAGTCCTTTTGCATACCTAATGAGATTTTATTACTCTATGTATTTCTGAAACAGACTATATGGTGTCCTATTTAAAATATGAAAGTTCATATCAAGTCAGGAAAAATTCAACACCCTCTATAAATAAAAACAAAGTAAATTAAAATTTAAAAAAGAACAATACAATATATTTTATAATTTAGTTAATAGGGCGCTACAGCTTAAACACCCTGCACCTAAATCACAATAAAATAAACAGAAATTCTAAAATATGACAGGAATTTATTTTTGTTTCTTTACATCGTTGTACTTATTTAAAAGTAGTGCTTCTTATAGGGCTTTTTTATAACTTATTTATTTTATTGCTATTTTAAATAAAGCTTTCTAGGTCGAATTTCTTCAAAGAATGAATTCTTGTAAAACTGCTCGAGTTACTTTCACCGAGAAAGCAGTTTTCTCTCCAAAACAATACAAGAAATGCATATAAACAGCAGCGTTAACATGATTTCGACGAATAGTTTTTTTATGGATATATTTTCTTTGAGGGCGCCATCTCATTTCTTCTAGTTACATGAAAGTTTTTTAAAGCATTTCAAAGCCGAAAACAACCGATTGAAAGCATGCCAAGGGATTTCGCCCTGCAAACATTCTACAAATTACTAGCCGTTTATCAAGTACATTCAGTAGAGCAAATCGCGGTTTAAAACCTCTTAACAGATTTACTTCAATATATTTAAACTATAAAGTTTTTATAATAAATATAAATGGAAAACTAATATTTTTTGTTGCTATATAGAGGGATATTCAAAAATGCCTGAAGGACTTGGAAAGGTTTGAAAAATATGAGGAAGTTCTTTTATTTTTTTGAAACACAAGTTAGTATAAAACGTTAAACTACGAGCGATTTATTTTAATTGAGATTGGGGCATCGTGCATATCACAAGAACGACAACTGTACATAAGTCTAGTCCTTATTAAGTTAAGATTCTATTGAATTTATCGGCTATAACTTTTTTTCAACTTTTTATTATTCGATATAGTTTGAAATTAGTCGACTGCAGAGTGCCAGTATTGGAGATAATGACAATTGTCTACATTCGGATTTAAAATAATCATCTATAGTTTATTACAAAAATATGTAATATATTTATCAAAAAAGTAAGCTGGTGTGATTTAAAATTAATGTAATATATATAAATCACTTGCAGTAATCAATAATCCGAAAAAAAAATTATTTCAATGAGATTAATATGCAAAACTAATTTATTTATTCATTATTGTGTTAAAACGGCTTAATACCCCCGACTGCATTCACGATAATAAAGATAATAAAAACGATGTATAAATTCCTATGAAATTGTTTAAAATATTACAGATCATACTGCTTTATTTATTACCTTATCGTTTATTAATAATGTGTTTAATGTAAAAAATATAATTAATTTGAACACTGTTTTTAACGAACAGAAGAGAATAAAAAATACCGGCCAAAATCTGGACTGGAGTTCTTCTGCATAAGCGACCTAAACCTGCCAATTTTTTAAATACAAGTTTCTTTTAACAGCAGCCGTTTTAAGTAAATATACAGTGCGGCTTTCTGATGCCCCCCTTATTATTTTTGAACGAGTCAAGATAAATGTTGGCTTTATGGCCCAATAAAAACATAGTTTATCATTTGATCATGCCTGTGTGGGGCTACAGAGTGTATAAAAAAGTTGGGCCCAAAGTTGTAAGATCGGCTCTAAAATAAATTATCAGAATAAAGTATATTGGAGGCTTAAGCGAGCACTCCCACCACTTTTTTGATTGACACCCTCCCACCGCATCTGTCACGCACCACGGCTAGTTGTCTTGACTCCACCTACATTGATTTTTTTTTGTTGTCCCCAGCTCCATCCAAATAAATCCAATTAAAATCCATTCTAAAGTGCCCCGTGATATTTTATTTAAGTGTTAGCAGCCAACAGATCAACTCATTCTTACAGTAAGTGACATGGGTTCGTTGAATACAGTACCTATCGAAGATATTATTGAACGTGTTTGTAAAGATATTGGTTTAGCGCTAACCGTTCCATTTTGGAAAAATAAAGCGGATGATCTAAAATATATTCCCCTTGATTGTTTAAAAAGATTTGTAGAGTCAGTGGAGTTGTTTTAAATTTGGGAAAAGCTACCAGAACGCTATCGACGTGACAAGGAATTACAGTTAAACTTGCCGTGTTACACTCATCAAAATCAAGAGGGTGACTGTATTAATGGACCACTGCTATCTATAAAAAGGTCTTATGGTCATGTGCAACAAATTACTGGAAGCTGGTAGAAAGTTACGGAAAGAATTTTACTTATTTTCATTTTCAGAATTCTATACAGACCACAATAGTGTCATCATTACGGCAAACTATCTAAAGAATATGCTACCGCTGTATCTGCATGTGACAAAAATTGTTAAATATTAGATTTAATTCAACTTCTTCTTGACATAAGAGAATTGAGACTTTGTTATCATCTTCTTTAATTGATGATCCCATTCTAGTGAAAGAGGTTTTTAAAGGGGAAGAATTTTTAATATAACCGCGGAGGCAATGTACGAGGAGTTCATTATGTCTTCAGCCTGCTCGAAACTTTAAGGCTTTGAACGACAAGACAGTGAAGCTTAAAACAATATTGTGTATTTACATTACATCGCACATGCAGAATTATTTAGACTAGCTGTTAAGCCATGTAAAAATTTCCTGAAAAGTAAAAATGAAAGAAAATGTATACATGAACTAGAAAAGTTATAGTTAAGCTAACATATATTATGTATAAGGAAATATTTTACAAATAAAATAAATATATTTTAAACTAGTCGTTTTATTTCATAAAAAAAAACAGTTATACAGATGAAAAGCATTTGCTAATGCACAAGCATATGGAGTTTTCTGATGCTTTGTCCAATTTCTGTAAAGCTGGCGGTTCATCAACTTCAAAAACTGGCTTTAGAGAATATTTTTTAGAAAACTCAGCCTTTTCTTTACATTTGGCGTGGACAAAATTGACTTTTTCAGAAAACTTCTGATAACCTCTCGACATTTTTGATAAGAAGTAAATCCTTGATTCCAATCGATACAGTGATGATTATTCATTATAGCGCTACTGTATAGGTTTGACGGTAATTGATTTAAGGGAAAGAGCTTTAAATAAATAGCGACTGATGTGTTCTTTTTGATCTACTTGGAAAGTAGTAACAGCATGCCGTGGTGTCTTCAGTTTGCTGTTTTTACTGGCCCTGTATGGAGATCTGTTTTAGGTTATTCATAATATTCAACAAATTCCCAACTTCGGAATCCTAACAAAATATCCTTATTTGTTTCTAATATTTTCGCTAACGCAAGCTGTTGAGTGATATCTACCCAACATATGATACTTTCCAATATAATTTTTCATACGACTGTTTTGGGTTCTGTATCATGTATAAAGAGAACAGCTTCCAAATCATTACTAGCTCTAATGAGCACCAATTCTTGTTTCGTGTTTAAAATAATGTTCTTATGTGACAAATCCAAGTGACATTTTTAGGTGTATAGACACATTAAATCTACCTTTATCATCTACAAAAATTCTGTCTTTTTATATACCACCCAGCATTTTGAACCTTTATGCTTTCTTAGTTACTGAAAGATAAATATCCTTTTAGTGTTAATGTTAAACCAACATTTCTCACAGAGACTAAAGATACACCGTTGAGTTCAAAACGAATTTTTTGAAATAAAAACGAAATACCATTGTTAACAAATCTTAATTTTTATGTATATTTTCCTTCTTCATTAGTATTCGTTCCTTCGATGTAGAGAAGTGTGTATTTGTCTAGTTCTTAGATTGGAATACGTATTTATCAAAACCTAACGATTGAAGAAATTTGCGGTTTTATGTTGTTAACTGTTTGATGTTCTTGGAACTACTAGCTTAGTGGTTGTAGTTATCTTTTTTTGTAAGATTTTCTAACTGTAATAGGTTGGATTCTTAAACAGACACAATTTGTCAACTGCTGCAATAGTTAATACTAATAAAATTATTATTAGTATTTATTATTATTATTAATACTGTAAAATGACGTTTTCTAATGTATAGTGGCCGGCTATAACAAAGTAGAAGTTTTATAAAAATTACGACCCATCTAAAGTTACGTTCTGACTTTTTACGTCATCAGCTTTATGACAAATCAGTTATTTTTATGGGTAGATTTGATGTTTTTTGAAGCTTTTTTCCCTCTTTTTCGTAGGCTGAGTGGTTTAGTCAAAAAAAAAATTCGTTATTATTAATTATTGACCAATATTGGCCAAACTATTCATGTTATATATCTAAAAATCAAAAGCAAAACAAATATTTATTTTTGGAAACGTACACAAAACCTGGAGTACTGACAAGAAATTAATCTTCTTGGTACGTTGAAAAGTGAAAAAACCTCTACATTTCTATAAACGAAGAACAGTTTATTGGTTTTTGTGTATATTCAAGCTTTGGCTTTTAAACTCAAATATACCGAATAATCTCCATTATCCCCTATGTTTTTTGTCTTCTAAAATATGCAAAATTAATTTATATTTCCACTTTTTTTGGAACATTATTTTTCGCAAGCAAATATAAATTTAAAACAGATATCGCGGCAAGACAGCTTACATTAAAGTTACCTTCGAGTTGGGACGAATTATAAAATTTGCTATGATTTTAATTAAGAAGATTCGGACCCGTCAAGTCAACAAAATTTCAAACTCGTGAAATTGCTAGAACAAATTTGTTACCCATTCAATTTAACTCAGCCACAGTGTCGGCGAAATGGAATTTTATTACGTGCAATTAAATTGGGCACGGAGATTAGAATTGATTTATTTTGACCCACCATGAGCCGCCCGTTTAATGGTGGTAGAAAAGTAGTGCAGTATTTTAAACTAATTTATTCAAAATGTTCAGGAACATTAATAACAACATTTTTTATCTAGGCGAAATCCCTCGGCGATATTTTTTAATATACACTCTCTATTTAGGGTTAGGTATTTATTCAGTATGGGTAAAGTTTGCCAACAAACTGTCTTCTAAAGTATATATGCAAACTATTTAGAAGTAATTTTATATATACAGAGCGTGGAAAACTGATATATATATATATATATATATATATATATATATATATATATATATATATATATATATATATATATATATATATATATATATATATATATATATATATATATATATATATATATATATATATATATAGAGACGTAGTCGCAACTGACTAGTTAAGAAGAAAAATGAAAACTCCAGGATAGTGGGGCTGTAGTTTGTATATCTAGAAGACCAAATAAAGGAATGGGACACTTTATTGTTTAGTTAAGCTTTCAGTATTAACAAATTAGAAATAAACTAGTTTTGTTTAGTGGCAAACACGTTTTTCGGGGATTTTTGAACATGAAAGTGAAGGGAGCGTGAAGTGAAAAAGATAGAGATATTATTTTAACATGAAGAAAGAAATAGAGAGAGTATACTGTTTAATAGTCTAAAGGCATAACACAGAAGAGTGACAAGTTGTCTATCTTACAGGGGTGTGTAATCCTAAACCTAATTCAGTCTAATTTATAAAAATATATACAGAGCAATATATTTATTATATAATAATAATTAGTTAGGGAGATAAGTGTAAAAGGTCAGGAAATCCTAAAATTATGATACTTGCCCCTGTAATATTTATAAATCAATTAATTATTAGAACAATAGCAAAGTAAAACCAAGAGGGGAAAGAAAAAAAAATAAACAGGGAATATTATAAATTACTCATCGGGAGCGGGTGAGTCCACACATAGAAATTATGTGGTCCAGGTTGTCACTCTTTTTGTTTATAACCGGATCTGGAAGCTTTATGGGTATCATTTCTAGGAATGTGCCTTTATAGCAAGGAGAAGCTTTATCCACAATCTCCGCGCCACTCCAGTTAAGAGAATGGTTTTCTTCAATGAAATGTTTACTCAATGCACAGGACGAAACCCCTCTCTGACAGTTACTCTTGTGTGAGGAGATAAGGCTTCTATAAGTTTGTCCGTACGATAATTCGCACTCATTACATATTATTTTATAAACTATACATATATATATATATATATATATATATATATATATATATATATATATATATATATATATATATATATATATATATATATGTGTGTTTTTATTCCGGGTGTACATCCGTTCACTACTGTCGTTCTAAAAAAAAACAGTGTTGCTGATGTTTCGCCAAAATCACATTTGCTATTTTCGAAGCTTTCGCTTTCGCGTCCGAATAAAGACTATAATATATATATATAAATTTTGGATTAATGAGATCTATCAAAATAACTCTGATATTTTATTATCTGAGCTTATTCTTCAAGTACGATCCATAAAACAAAAACTCTTTTTGTGAGGCTGAGATATTACCAAGCAAAAATTTAATATCCACGCCTACGATATTAGATTTTCATATTGCAAACAAAAATATAACTGCAACAAGAAATGCATGAACGCAGGACAATGACTGTCTAGCTTTAAGCTTTCTGTGCTGGCCATTAAAGTAAGAAATACAAAGCATTAAGGAATTCATACGTGATGTTCTATACTGTATATTGTTGGCAAGCACCGCTTTTGTTTGTGTCAGACTCAAAGTGCCCCGAGCCCAATTAACAAAATGCTTTAATTACTTCTATTTCGAAAGTACAAGCTATTCATAGTCTCCTTCAAATATTTTTTAATCAACTCCAATGTTTTGCTTTATTATTTATTCAAAATTAGCTGAAAGACCATGAAAGTCTTATACGATGAAAGAATGTAAATAATCAATGAAACATTTTTACTTTTTTTTACAATAATTTGAAAATACATTCTAATGTAATACTTTTTCACAGAATCTAAATCTTTAAATTCTAAACATCTAACATGTTTGCCATGCTTTTCATAAAATAATATTATAGAAACCTGAAAAGAATCTGTGCTTTCGTCTCCTAGCCAAGAAAAATATCAAATTGTTATGATTTTTTTCCATTTGTTAGGAATAGTGAAGTTCAGGACATAGTCACAGTATATAGATGTACCGCCTTTTTAAAAAATTTTATTGGGCGCCATTCTGTTCCATCGTATTGAATTCCTATCAATATTTTACCAGTTTCTTTCTACCTATGACACTTGACTTTTGGTGGTCATAGTTTAAAATGAATTTAATAGGTAGTTTTTACATGAACACATACCGCCATATTGAATTCGTACCAGTTTATCCCATTTTCACATTTAATATTTCTGCAAAATTTAAAGTTAATTGACAAGATTTTTTTTACATTGATATTTAAAAAAATTATTGGGCCGCCATTTTCGCCATGCTAAATTCGTAACACAACGTTACAAGTTTATTTCTATATCTAACTTAATTCCTGCACAAAATGTGAAATTAATTTAATAAGTTGTATTTTCAGGCTGATTTTTTAAATATCTTATTAGGCTGCTATTTGGTTTTGCTATCTTGGGTTCATATGAAAATGTTACCAGTTAATTCTTATCTAACACTTGATTTGTGTGCAAAATTTGAGGTAAATTGGATAATAATTAATTATAATTTTTTTAACAATGTTCCGGCATATTGGATTTTTAACAAAATATTTCCAGGTCATCCCCATATGACCCATAAATTTTGACTAAAATTTGAAGTCAATCTGGTAAGTAGTTTTTAAGCTATGCCGCGACCTGAGAGACAGCCAGACCGACAGACGGACTGACGGAATTGACAAAACATATTTTTTTGGCATCTAGGGACGCTAAAACGTGAAGATATATAAAACCTGAGAGAGTGACTACATACTATTTCTTTGGCCGCCATTTTTTTCAAAAATTTTATTAGTTGATCCCTATGCTACAATTAGTTATGGCACACAATTTAAAATAAATCCATTAAGTCGTTTTTTCAGGCTGAATTTTTAAATATTTTATTATGCCGCTATTTTGTTCCATCATTTGGATTCATACCGAAATTTTACCAGTTGATTCCAACATAATACTTGATATTTGTGCAAAATTTGATATAATTTGGATAAGTAGTTTTTTAGTAATACATTTTTTTAACATTTCACTGGGCCGCGATTTTGTTTCGCCATATTGAATTTTTACCAAAATATTACCAAATCATCCCCATATGATACTTAATTGTTAAACAAAATTTGAAGTCAATCGGGTAAGTTGTCTTTAAGTCGCGAACTGATAGACAGACAGACAGACGGACCTATGGAATTGATAACACATATTTTTTGGCATCTAGAGACGCTAAAACGTGCACATATGTAAAACCTGAAAGGGTGATTACAAACATTTTATTTGGCCGCCATTTTGTTCATTTTGAGTTAGTACCACAATTTTACTAGGTGATCCTTATACCACAATTAGTTATGGCACACAATTTGAAATCAATACATTAAGCAGTTTTCTCAGGCTGAATTTTTAAATACTTTATTAAGCCGTCTTTTGTTCCGCCACCTTGGATTCGTACCAAAATGCTACCATTGTTCATTTCAACATAATACTTGATGTTTGTACAAAATTTGCGACAAATTGTTTAAGTAACTTTTCAATATTAATTTTTTTAATGTACCACTAGACCGCCATTTTGTTTCGCCATATTGGATTTTAGTAAAATACTACCAGGACATCTGACACACATATGACCCTTAATTTGTGATCAAAATTTGAAATCAATCGAATAAGTACTTTTTTAGCTATGCTGCGAACATAAAACAGACTGACAGACGGACCGACGGAATTGATAAAACATATTTTTTGGCACCTAGGAACGCTAACATATACGTAAAACCTGAGAGGTGTGATTTTTTTTCACGATTACAAAACAATTTATTTGACTACCATTTTGTTCGGCCATCTTAAATTAGCACCATAATTTTACTAGTTGACCCCTATACCACAATTAGTTATGGCACATAATTTGAAATCAATCCACTAAGTAGTTTTTTGAGACTGAATTTTTAAATATTTTAATAAGCCACCATCTTTGATTTGTATCAAAATTTTACCATTTGATTCCAACATAATATTTTAATGTTTATGCAAAATTTGAGATAAAATGTCTAAGTAGTTTTTTAGAAATAATTTTTTTAATATTTCACTAGGCAATTTTGTTTCGCCATATTGGATTTTTACCAAAATGTTACCAGGTTATCCCCATATGACCCTTAATTTCTGACGAAAATTTGAAGTCAACGGGGAAGTAGTTTTCAACTATGCCAAGAACCGACAGACAGACCGACGAAATTTAGAAAACATGTTTTTCGACATCTAGGCACCCTGAAACGTGAAGATCTGAAAAAATCTCGGAGGATGATTTTTTCACGATTTCAATACGCCCTTTTACAAGGGAAGTAAGAATGCAACGAAACTATTAATCAAGTATTATAATCAGCCATCAGTTAATTTTCACCTATGCAATGTATAGTAAAATTTGTCTGAAAACATTTTTTTTCGACTAAAAAAATTGAAATTTTGAAAGAAATAAAGAAAACGGCGTGAGTTACTGAAAAAAGTAATTTCGTGAAAAATATAAAGTGGGGTGCGATGCACATGTGGACAGATCAACGATTCAGTGGTTCGTACGCAAATTATAAGCCAAAATGTTAATTTTTCAGTGTTCCGCCCATATTTCCCAAAGGAAAAGAGTTTGATAGGTTTTTTTTAAGAAGCAGTACACGGGGTTTATCCAAATTTTGTATTCAATTTTTCCATAAAAAAATAAGAGGCAATACAAACGTCAAAAAAATTTTTCTTTCCTTTTCGATCGTTTTGGACATGATTTCTAGTCAATCCCGAACGTATGCCTAGGGAGGTTTTTAATAACGTAGGTATAACTAATTTTGAAATATCATTAGGCGTTTTTTATTTTCCTAAAATATTCCATTGAACATCTTTTCGAATTTTAAACGCATTTTATTCTTGACATTTTTTCGAAAAAAAAAACGTAAACTGAGCTAGTTAACGGTGATTAAAAACTGCCATCCGTCAAATGAACAAAACTATTTGTTTTTCTACATTCACACACTTTCATCACTTTCTCAGAATCTGTTTTGCAGTCATTTTAATTTCGTGTTTAGTTTAGTATAGGGTTTTTGGTTATGAAAGTATTACCCTTAATTTTTATAAAATAAGTCTAATAACAAAATATATTATATAAAAGTTGTTGCCAGTAAGCTAATTCTTTTTTGTGTAGACTCTTTGTACACAGGGTAAGATGAAAACGTGAAACAAACCAAAGTCATATTTTGCTCATTAAAAATATGCTAGGTTTGATACCTTTATCTTTAAAGACACAGGCAGGATTTTTCTTAAATTTCTCGGTAGTCTTTAAATATAAAGAGACCGACTCGATGGATATATAAGATACCCTTTATATAATATTTAGGAAAACAGAACTTTGGATTGCTATGCATTTTTGTCTCACCCTGTAAACAAACAATTTTCACAAAAAATCAGTTTGTAGCTAGAACTTCTAAAAAACATTGTGTTCTAAAACTAGTTTGATAAAAGCTAAAGTGGTAATACCTTTATAATCAATAACCCTTGGGCTATGGAAGGGCTATTTAAAAAGCCCAATAATTTTCGGTTTATAATACCGCACCAAGTATTTTCACTCCAGCGATTCTGAGAGTCAATTTCCGTCGTCTTCATTGGGGTTAGTATTACCTTTTTACCTTTCTAGAGTTAGTAAATGTTTCCTTATTCGTCCATAAAATTGTCCATAAAAGTTATTGTCTTCAGCGAGAAAATCTCGAAGCCAGAGACAAAAACCTAGTCTGCGATCGAAATCTTGTTTGCTTAACGATTGACGAAAAACAGCGTTATATGGAGGCATGTTGTGTTCTTTTAAAATCCTGTAATTGACTTTATTAAACTATCAACATCTATATAGTGGTTAAGATAAATAGGCAACTATAAATGACATCCACATCAACAGCAGAGTGTTACAATGAACTGTTAACACATCATTTTACTGCAATAAAAAAAAATGGTTTGGTAAATAAGAATTTGTAATAAACAAAAGAATTGTCAAAGTTGCGGGCGGGAGAGGGAGTTCCGAATTCTCTAGCTATGGGCTTTTTGTTCCAGATCTTTCTAATTTTGTTTTTCTTTTAAGTAGGTAAATACTAAATAAATATTTTTCTAATTTGGATTTGCCTACAAATCAAAATAATAGCAAAGATATCATCTTATTAATAATACTTTACTGAGACATACTTAAAAATATATTAAAAACATGAAGCCTGGAAACCTAGTGCACGATTTATTTCACACTCTTAATTTTTGTTAAAATAATTTATAAAAGATATGATTTTATTTAAGGATCTTTTAAAAGGTGCAACCCTTATTACCTGATACAGGTAATAAGGATTAATTAATTTCATTTTAAGTATAAAATAATTTGGATATATAAATCCTCATTTGTTGCAATTTATTTCCAAAAAATAGAGAGGGACGGAAATACCCGAACCCTGCGGGTTGCCTATTTATTGATTTGCCTCAGCTTTTGAGCATTACGGAGTAATTCCAGTTATCTAGTGTAGAGTTTATTACTCGATACAGCGCTGAACTAATTTTCGTAGTATTTTGTTACGAGTGTTCTGCCCCAGTAGCGGGGTCAAGGTCACGAAATCTGAGTGTATGGCGAATAATAATATCTTCCCATCTGGTAAGGGTCAGTGGCTGCTCTTCCATAGGGTCATTTGGTCAATGACCCCCCAAAAATATTTCAGAAAATAAATTCGTTTGACTGTCCCTCCTAATAGTTGTAATAAAACGCGAACGGTGGGAAAAGTTAAATACGCTAGACTATTAGCCGCGCGCGGCGCGCGGTGCGAATGGTCTCGTTCCGTTCTTTAGGCATAATAAAATACGCTATACTAAGCTAGGCTGGGCAGTCCGAATTGCCCTGATTACCTTAAAGCTTGACGAAAGTACCCGAAGATTTCACAACTACCGAGGGGAGCCGAACGTGATAGCAATTAATGGAATATGAATTCGCGATTTGGGTCATCAGCCGGTCTCTTCTCATAATTCGATCGATGGGTCACGGCATCATGTCGGCATGCGGAAATTCAATTGTTTATAGGTCGCGCGGTCGATATTTTAACTCGATATTGTTTCAGCCGTTTTTAATCAAATTCATTTATATACTGTTTTTTGTAATATATATTTTTATGATCCATATGTGAGTTGAAAATATACAGGAAATAAAATGTTGGTAGTGACTAGTGCAAAAAATTAAACAACCAAGAAGTGCTTACGAACTTAATTTGGCAAAAATATCCAATTTCAAGGTGGTCTATGTTTGCGTTGTGAATGTAGATGAAATAAAACGTCGGTAGTGCAAAAAACTAAACAACTAAAGAGTGCTAACAAACTTAATTTTGAGAAAATAACCGAATTCAAGGTAAGTGGTCGCAATTTGCCAAAACTTAGTATACGACAAACTAGTAAAGACAAAAATAAAGACGTTCATCGAAACTTTCGCAAAAGTATGTACGATTTAGCTAACTGGATATGTGGTTGTGAAGTCTCTAACTCATTTTACTGTTATGTTTGTTATTTTCTAAGGACTCGTCGGACATATTATGGTGCAAAACCGGTGTCAAAGACTGAAAACTCTTAAAAAAAAATAGAAAAACATACTTTTTCTGCAGATCACATGAAATGTTCTGTGAATTATGCTACGGTCGGAAATGTTGATATTCGTACTCAGCTAGACACAGCTTATAGAAAATCCCTTAGAGATTTGAATGAAAATGTATCCAAAAATCGTTATATTTTAAACACAAATTATAGATTGTGTAAAATTTTGTGGGGTATTCGAGCTGGCACTACGTGGTCATGATGAAACGGCTTTGTCTGAAAATCCAGGGGTTTTTCGAAGGCTTATAAATTTTGTTGAGGAGTTGGACCAAGATAGACTATCCGCTTTAGCAATGTTAAGTATGGAGAAATCGTTTATAAAAGGAATGTGCGTGTAATTTTAACGAACGTGTCATTCAGCATTTTTGCAATTCTAAAGAACGAAGAGTAGATCTGAACTTCAAGAGAATTTAAAGCTCAATTTAAAGATATGATATTTATTTTAAGTATGCCTATGGTAAGGGTAATCGCTGGTTATGCATTTCTCTTCAAAATATTGGATTTTTTACAATATTCATATAATAATAAATTTTCCGTTCCATCAAATGATATAATTTATATCACCGTGATAAAAGCCAGCAGTGAGAGAAATGTCTGTTGGTTCTTAATTAGGAGAGCCTATAATCCCGGCAAATTTATCTAGCTGCCTTGGGAACAGTGCGTTGCATTTTCGACGACATGATAAATGTTTACAGTTAGCGCTAATTGTCGTCATTTTCCTATTAATAGGAAAATAATATATATTTCCACGTAAACGAATTGAACACGTCCCGCGTTCACCTGAATATGTCTGCATAATTACCCTGAAAGGTATGAACTAGGTTAGTAATATAAATTGAAACTATTTATACAAAGCCCTATTTAATTTAAGCCAAACTCGTCTATATTCAATTGTTATATTTTAAAGTTGTAACAAGTATATACAATCGTGGACACTCGAATTGCGAAATGTGAAATGTTTTTTTTTACTTCGACAGAGTAACTACGCTGTTTGTAATAAATTTTAATATTGAATTTTTATAAGTCCATTCTTACATAATTTGCACACAAGTGCCATTTAAGGGGTCTTATCTCATTAGACGTTTCGCCTTCGATTACACGAGGTATCTTCAGGGATCTTTACTTCACGAAATCAGAACACTATTTAGTGTCCCATTTTGATTCCATTTTGACACGGCCTAATCCCAAGAACCATGATTTTTTAAATAATAGATAGATATTTTACAATTGTAGCAAGGCATGACAGATTTTTATCTTCCTAAAAAAATCGTCACAATGCGCTAGCGCTGTTGTAGTGTCAACTAAAACTGTAAGAAGGGTATTACATGCTGATAACCTGTTATTGCGACATCCTGTCTCGAGAAAGCGTTCGTATACGCGCTGCACTGTACTTCGTGCACACCTGAATCTGTTATCGATTTAACTTTGATCTCCACCATCTTCAATTAAAGTAATAATAGCCGATGCAATTTCTGGACTTAAAACCATTTCTGCTATAGTAACTGCCAACAAACAATATTAATATGACTTTTTAGTGACAGTGACATTGCAAAAACAATAAACACTATTTCATTTCATAGGTATGTTGATTGAGACCAAAAGCAGCCTTTTAATGCTAAAACAACTTTTAACTTCAATATAGCATATCTCCAATAAAAATAAAGTTATTGAGATGAAACGAACAACAAGTTATAAAGAAAAGTTGTACCTTGATAATAAAATGAGTTTTAAATTCCTTACTTCACTAAATTATTCTACAGGGCGTTTCAAACTATCGCCGAGATAACAACATTTTGTTTTCCCTCGTATAATAGACAGATGGGAACTTTCATTTTTTATTTAGAAAGAGACTAAAAAGTCAGATAATTTAGCTACAAATTGCTAAAAAAATCATTAAAATCGGCTCACTAGGAAAAAATGTACTGAACTTCATCAAAATTTTAAGGAGCCCGATTTTCGTGCCGGTCATTGTAGTTAGTGCTACTCACGAAAAAAAGTACGAATCTTTTGTTCACTCACTGATTAAAATGCGTTTAGCTCTTTGACAGTATTTTTTAAATTGCTTATATTTGGGACATCCTGTGTACTATAATAGCAAATGTGTGAATATTTAGAACCGCCTTAGTGAGCTCTTTAATTTGATGCACTAGTTACAGTAGAACCAATTTTCACAGCTGTCCATTTAGAGTTTAATGTGAAATCGCCAATTATGTTATTAACGAAAACCTCAAAATCGATGCTTTAAACCATTTAGAAATTTTAGTAGAAGGCATTTTTGTTAGCGGCATGAAATTGATTACCATCGAAACTCCAACTCAACATTTTAGATTATGTAAGAGTTACACAACAATTTTCTTTTTAAGCTCAATCCAAAACTTCTAAAGAACTGGAACATGTTATTTTTCTACGATTAGCCAATAATTTCTTTATTATAAAAGAGATTTTAGTTAGATAATGTTCTTGATTACATATGCCGTGGATAATAGACATTATACTCTGGAATAATGATTTCACTACTCACGGACTGCAACCACTTACAATACACTTCTATTGTTTAACTGTTTGTATTGCTCAATACGGTATCTAGTACCGTGTTTAAAACAATTCATGGCGAATGCCATGAAAAAACAAAAGAGCATAATCGGCACATCAGGCGACCCCATAATTTTATATTCACATTTATACTGAAAATAAATTTTTTATCCTATTTTTTTTCTTAAAAGCTAGTTAATTTCCTTTAAAATGAGTTTAAGCGATCAAAGTGGGATGGATAGTACACCGTCCAATATTATTGAAGCAGTCAAAACCACTTCGGATGAATTATTACCAGAAATTTCAAGGAAAAACTATGAAATTTCCCAAGTAGCACAAACTAGCTGATGAGCTTTATTGCCTATAAGCTATAGCATAATTACTTCGCCAAAAAATATCTTTTATGGGGTAATTAAACATCCAACTTTTTTTTGTAATATTGGATGGCCAAAAATTAGAAATATCTGTCAATTTTGTTGCCGCAACGTAACCAGATATATTCTAGTAAGTATTGAAGTTAAATTATAGTAAGCATAGCTGTTTAAAATGCCAGAATATGGCATTCTTAATCAATAGAAATCGAGGTCAGAATATGATCAATAAGTAGGCTTTTTTCCCAAATGCCAACCAAACAAATTTTAGCAAGTAATTAAATTTAATTATAGTAATAATAGCTATATAAGAATTCCAGATTATGACATTTTTAGACAAGAAAAATTGAGAGGAAAAAATATTGCTTTATTATCATATTTGTGTTTCAAAATTAAACTAATATTGGTTATTTTTATTTCGCTTATTTTTGCTATAATATTGCCAAAAAATGCCTCATTTTAAAATTTACGTTTATAACCTATAAAACTATACTTAACCAAACTGAAGATTTATTTAGAAAAATTAAAAATAAATAAAATAAAAATAAATATAAATTATTTACAATAAAAAAGGTCTAATAAAAAAATTAAATATTCCATTATATAGGAATATTTGCTTAAAAAATAAAATAGCCCAAAGCTTTTTATGATCGGCCATGATTGAAATTAAAATTAAACTAACTTCCTAGCAGCCATTACTTGACCACTTTAAACAAACATATTATTTCTAACTATAAAAACGTATTTTCAAGCATGTTTTTTTTACGTCCATCTCTTTAATCAATTTTTTTAGTAAAATACATTTCCAAACTAAAAAAAATATTTGTAAAAAACTACAAATTGTTTCAAGAAGGGGCGCGTGTTTTACATGCCTTCTTAGAACAGAAAAAGTTCCTGCTCAAGTGTTTTTTGTCCCTACCAACCGTTAAACTTCTTAAAATATTTTACACACTAAGTCATAGTGTACGTATTTCTACGAAACCATGATTTGTTATCTTTGCATTTCCTCTTGACTCATACATTCTTACACTGACTGGCTTTGTTAATACTATTTGTACATAATTTGAAGCAATTTATGATTTACACATAAATGAAAAAAAGGCAAAAATGAGAAATTATTTAGTTAAATTTCGGAAAAAATGTTAGTCAAATTTCGGCTAAAAAACAAGTCAGAATTCAGCTAAAAAAGCGCGATTTTAAAGTCAAAAAATAGATAATAAACCCAACCATAAAATCAAAAGAGAGGGTCGTATAATTGCCAATTGGCCATTTTTACCCCATTATGGCCAAATATATTTATCCATATTTCCGTCTTTATACTCTAATATAACTGTTATTTTGGCTAGCAGTTTTAACTAGTTAACCAGGGATATTAGCCAATATCACAGCATTTTAACCCATATATGATTATATGTGCTACTTGGGTGTGTATAAATTATTTATGAAGTGGCGAATTCAAAAGAATGATAATTCATTTTTGGAAAATGTCCTTGCCTATTTTGGAGACTTGTCAGTAAAGTACAAATGTTCCTTATTATGGGAACATTACTAGATGTTAAAGAATACGCTTGCTATTAAAGAAAATATTAGTATTGAAACCTATCATAAATTAGCTGCATTTGTAAACGAAAATCGGAAGGTTCCAGAGCAAAAAAGGCCAAAACGTTCACCCCAAAGGAAATTAACAGATTTATAAAAGGAGTACCGCATAATGTTTACCTGGCAACAAAGATAAGAAATTTAGAAATTTTATAAATGTACCTTATTAGTTATTTGAAAATTTATTAATTAAAAAAAAGTTAAAGATATCCTGTATATGTATGGTATTAGCATTTTATGTTTATAAACTACATACATTAAAAAACAATTTGTCATTGCATATTGGCGCAAGCTCTACAGCAATGCCGCGATAATAAAAAAGTGCTCTTACAAAATAGCGAGTTGCAATTTCGGCTTAATGATTTTCCCGAAATTG
Source organism: Kuschelorhynchus macadamiae (assembly GCA_030620095.1). NCBI lineage: Eukaryota > Metazoa > Arthropoda > Insecta > Coleoptera > Curculionidae > Kuschelorhynchus > Kuschelorhynchus macadamiae. The sequence goes on from JAUTXW010002996.1 coordinate 319,736, forward strand.
TCTTTCCCATTAAAATTTCTAATAAAAAGAGTTCTTTATTTTTAAATGGCACTAATTAGGGGCATAATGAGATCTTGTCAATCAAACTAACTATATTTAACGGATATTACCAATATTCAAAATCTTGGATGGGTTTTATTGGTAACTATTCCTAACAGTATAACAAAAATATATTGACCTTCGACCAACTAATGCGGCAAATTCATGTTTTCTCAATTACCAAAAAGGTCAATGTACCTCACAAAAAGTTGGAATAAATAAATTCGGAAAGAAATTACAAAATATTTAAATTTACCAAATCCGGAAATGTACACAGGGCATATTTTTAGACGGTCATCCGCAACACTACTTGTAGATACAGACGGGGATATCACCGCTTTAAAGCGCCATACCGACTCCCTTGTTTTATAAGCATAAAGCCAGTAAGAGTTTTAAAAGTCCCGAAATCAGCGACACTACTTAATATACCTAGTAACTAGTAAAAATTATTCCCGGATATTGGAAAATGCAACTAATTCAGACCGACTTACTTTTCCACCCGGTATATTAATAGATAAAAAGGAACGAAACATCACAAAATAGGTGACAGTCTACTTTATATGAGGACTCAGTTCTCAAATAAAGCAAATAATAAAACTTTTTCTGAGTACGAAATAAACCATCTTTTCCTGTGTCATATTTGACACAACTCGCCTTTTAATTATTTTTAGTATAAATACGCTTATTTGGCAAAATCGACATAATATCTGTGTTAGAAATTTACAAAATTTGGAGATCGATCCATATCTATTCCTACCGCTCCTTAAAGTATTTAGGAGATATTTCCTGACCCATGTTAATTAATTCAGTTTTAAGGAAGCTTTTCATTAGATTGAAACAACCTTAAAAAACAAGATATATATATATATATATATATATATATATATATATATATATATATATATATATATATAGAAATCCCTCCCCTATAGAAATAATAGCTAGAGTCTGAGTTGATAACTTGACTTGAAAGTAAGGCTTCAGACCCATATTATTTTGCCATTTTTAACAGTTTGACAACCGTCAATTCTTAATTGAAAAATATGCATATCCAAAATCCTAAATAAATAGATTTTAAAATTAATTTTAAATGTTGGACTAAAAATGAAATCTGACAACATACTCTCGAATATTTTTATCGTAAACATCAAAATATTCTATCTATTATCGAAAACCAAAAATACATATTTTAAACCATGTAAACATTAGTCTAAAACCATTTTATCAGCCCTTAGATATTATATATTATATATAGACCCCACCTAATAACGAAATCGTTATATATATATATATATATATATATATATATATATATATATATATATATATATATAATAATTGTTATTTATTTCTTTTTAAATATTAATACTTTCTTAAGTAAAAAAATATTGTCATGAGCTGTTTTACCCCCCTAGAATAACCTGTATAGAAGAAAAAAAATTATATATAAAATATAAAACAGATTTGGCATTTTTCACCCCTTAAAAGAACAACCTATAATTTCAATTTGGCCTTTAGGGAGCTGTTTCACCTGCTTAGAGTGACCCTATATACAAAAAATTGCCTTTTTTTGCAAAAAAGAAAATGATTTGGTCTGTTTTACCTTTTTTTAAAATAGCTAAGCGTTATGGATGTAAAAAATATTTGTATGTTTGGGAATTCTTGTATTCCAAAGGGCAACCCTGTATCATGGAGAAAATATTTAATATAGAAAAAGATGAAAGCAATGTTTCACCAATTTTTTATTAACTAAACGCTTTACAATAAAAATATTTTCGTTTTGGGGCTGCTTAATATCTCTAGGGCGACTATTGTATAGTAGAAAAAAATATTATGGACAAAAAAATATAAGAGATTGAACGAGTTTTCCTGTTTGTTAAAATTAATAAACGCCTTTGAAATATTTTTTTTTGTTTTCAAGTGTCAGTTTCATCCTTATAAGCTACCCTGCGTAGTGGGAAAAATGTTTTTGTGTACAAAATAATAAAATAAAATTGACATGTTTCACCGTTTTTAGGCAAGTTTAATGTTTCTGGAATATATTTTTTTTATTTTCAGGTAACACTCTAGGGTTATTTGAAAAAATATTTTTTTACAAAAGAAACTTTTTATTTTTTTGTATATTTATAATCGTATCTTGAATATTTCTTTGTTTTCAGGGAGCTGCCTCATAATTTTAGAGCTACCTTGTATAACAAAAAAATATTTTATGTACAAAAAATAAAATAACTTGGTAGTATTTCGCCGTTTTTCGAAATAATATGTGTTTTTTAAAATATAGGTAAATAGAAAAATATGCAATATCTACGTCACTCAATGACACAATTTTCCCATGGCAAACCAATTATCTCAACTATATGTGTTTTCAATTCGACTGTTAACGGTTTGTGCGTTCTCAAAATATGAAGTTTTTACGTTATTATACCCCTTAAAAATATCGAAGATCTACGCTCATAACTTGCAAAATCCCGTGAGACTGACCCCAGACTATTTTTGGTGCAAATTTAAAATGAATCTGTTTTCAAGTTATAGTTCGCGAGAATTTTGAGTACACATAGACAGACAGGCATTATAATTTTTTTCTTCAAATATGTTTTTCATTTTCTAAGGGAAAAAAACCCAACTTATAATTTTTTTTTAATTTTGAGGTTACAATACTACCCCTAATTATTTATATTTATATTATATATAATACAATATGTGAGCTGTTATTTGTGAAAGTAAAATATGATAGGTTTTTAGAAATTACAAAAAACGGTAACTTCATTATACGCAGTAGATGTTAAAAATAAAGCTCCTGTTGAATCCCCCCTTACTGGAAAATGCCACTCTTCTAAACCGCATTTTTAACACCGCGTATATAAATATATAACACGAAACTATATTACATCCTAAAGTCAGCGACACTTTAAATACCGGATACCCCATGCCTCATAGGTATAAAGCAAAAAATAAGAATATAATTACTTCTTACTCCTGCGTATATCGAAGGAAGCAATTATTCTGAAGCTACTTTACCATCCGTTACTAAAAATACGTACAAAAAGAAGTAAATATTGCTCACTATTACCTAAAACGGAGAAAGTCCTTAATAATTAAAGCATAAACATACCTTTTAGTTTCCACACCATCCACGTATTTATTATTTTGTTTGTATGGATGTATATCCATTTTCACCACCGCTCAAAGCATTCAAGATATTTATATATAAATGTTTGAGACATTTCAGGTTACAAACATCGCGACCCTCTCAAACTGCTTATTAGGACATGTCAGTCAAAGCTACACAGCTGGCAGAGCCAGGCCAACTTGTAAAAGTGGTAAATTCAATGGCAAATTGAAAATTAATGCATTTTTACTCGAAACTAAATTCTATCTAATTTCTGGAATGTAAATCTATGCCGTGTAGGAAATAAATGGAGTTTTTGATGTATTCAGTAGTTTTTATGCCAGGAGTTACCGGTACGAAGGGCCAAATAATGACAAAACAGAATTCGTACACGTTACAATTAAAACATTTCTCAAATTCGCCCCTAACCCTGATCCAGCTGATTTTTATACCAGTCTCTAGAAGAAATAAAGATGTTTCTTTGCGTATATACTTGACTCGCCAAGGATCAACCGTTCATGTCCTACACGGCGAAAGGGAAAACCATATGAAAGCAAAATTAAAAAGTATATGAAAACAAAATTGCAGTTTTATTTCTAAAAGCAATTTTGGCGACTTCGTTTTTCAATCCCTCATGGAGGTCACATAAACCATTTCTGCCTCTCATTACTCTTTTCGCAAAAAAATAGTGAGATTTTTTTTTTTAGTTTTTTTTTTAATTTAAGTCATCCAGGTATAGGCCATCCTATTTCGATTTTGAATCTCCTTTATAACTCCCATCGAACCTCCGTCTCAGCTTGGTCAAAGTGGTCGGGTTTTAGCTCCGCAAAATGTCTCCAATGTTATCCTATTTTTATCCACTGTCGTGCCGACTCTTGTTAACCAGGGCAAAGACAATATAAAAACGTAGCAAAAACGGTAGAAAATATATATACAGCATAAAAACGAAGTAACATAACTTCACAAAAATCGCCAAATTGGCCTTTATTCGGAACATCCCTCGTAGGGTATTCCACCACACGTAGTTTATATATACATATATTTACTTAACAATAACTTCATAAATATTGTAATAATACAAAAGATTTATTACAAGGTAAGTTCTGGGTACCCAGTACTGAAATAAAAACTGACACATACTATTAATATCTGTATAATGTGTAGAAAGTTATTACCAAATAACTCTATGTATATACAAACTGTATTATATGTATGGTAGAATCCGTTACGAGGACAATTTTGAGTAAAAGCAAATTTACCGATTTCTTTGTTTTGTGGCAATAATATCTCATTTATGAACAAAAAAAATAGTTTATATTCAGCCAACTTTTTCTAATAACTGGCATAACGATACAAAAACCTAAAGTGTGATTAAAATTAGGCTTTCCACAATTTGTCAAATAAACAATTCTTTTTTACTAAGAGTGATATTTTAAAGGACCTTCGATAGACAAACTAATTAATTAAAATAGCTGTAATGTTGAATAATCCAGAACAAAATAAATAGCTCTATGAATACTAATAATTAAAACATATTCCAATTAGTACAGCTTTTCCTATTTATTTTAAGGGTAATAATTTTCGCAAACAAAGAGAAATTAATTTAAGCCTCGATAACTTACTTTTAACACGTAGGCATTAAAATTTAAATGATTATTATTTCCGTTATTGCGCTGTTATCTGCAATAAGAAATAGATTTATCGAAAACGGACGAGACACATTTTTATCGCGGTCTGTTTAACGGCTAATAATTTTATCTAGAAAATATTTTGTATTTTTTTTATTGCTTAAAGCAGACAGGTCGTCGTCAAAAGGTATGTGCATAATGCACAGGTAGCAACCATTCGAATTTTATTCTCCGATAATGCATGGGACAAAATTCCAGAAAATGTTTATTACAATACCTAACTTTTGAAATGGATAGTGATTTCTCTAAACTAACTTTGTCTTAAGGTAGAGAAGTTATTTCTCAATTGATTTTCCAAATTTTTTTAGTACAAGTATGCAAATTTCTTACTGGAGTAAATAATTGGTAAAATTGGGTCTTTTTTTTTTATGAGCTTAGAACCAGATCAAACCTATTGAGTATTGTCAACATCATTCTACAAGCAAAACCTGAAAATACCTCTTTTATTTTCAAAAAACTGTGAAAACTTTGTTTTTTTTTGTATTTCTACTCTAGTATCTGACTACCGTTTTGTTTTTGGGAAATTTATATAACGTGCAGTGGAGAAAATGTAGACAAAATATCAAAAAAAATTTTAGTAACAGACTCGTTATTGTCACTTTTATAGGCGAGCTATAATTTTTTATATCGCGCTGAATTTGAAAAATCGGTTACTCGTAGGCTAATCTGGAGCGACAGGTGTAATATCGGAGCGCCCCACAGAGGTCATTTTATATAATCTTGGGAATAAAAAATAAATACCTTGAATAGAATGATATAAACTTATTTTTTTTAGGTTTATTTCGTATATAATTAAAGAATTAAATATTTTAAATTAAAAAAATGTTATTTTAAGACATCCAGCCCGCGGAAATTTTGCACCGTATGGGAAACTCTTTTATGAATATATTTGTTTTAAATCAATTCTTGGCATTTGGTTCTATATGACTGAAAACCAAAAAAACACCTAAAATGTTTAACTTGAAACTTGCCTTATACCTCAATTATGATTTGAATATTTTAAAAAAGGGAAAGTCGCATTTTTATAAAAATTTAAAGAAAAGAATAAACTAGTCTCGGTCTCAGTCAGATATATAAAACTTTTACTATAAAATTTACTTCGTGATACGTGTTTTGACCTTACGGTCATCATAAAGCCTTGGAACTAGATGGCCAGTACAAATTAAAACATAAAACGACTATACATCACACATATTAGACGAACACTGTTCATCTAATATGTACATAACTACATTTTTTTTACTATTGTTTTACTTATAAGTGAGGTCTCCCTTCACTTTTCTATGTGAAACATTATGTATATTTTGCAATATTTTGATCAAACTCATTTTTTTGGTTTAAAAAATACTTAACATGTTATCTTAACTTCAAACGATTTTCGAGAAGAACAAAAAATATTTCCATAGTTTCAAAGAACCACCATGGCCCTGATTCTTTGTCTAACTCGTATGATTATGAAAACGTTTTTTCATTTTTCTCGAAAACCGCTAAAAATAAAGGTAACTTATCAAACAGGAAAATAAGATTTGTCAAGATTTGGCAAAATATATATAATGTATTGCATTTAAAAAGATGGGTTTTCAAAGAATAAAAATATGTCGTTATATATATTAGTTTTAAATTTTTATCAAAAAAAAAATCCTGACATTAAAGGGGACTGGCACTTTTGGGACACCTTGTATATTACAATATGTTGGATAAAATGCGGGTATTGACTAAAAACAATATTCACATATGCAATTTAGCAAGGAAAAATTTTGATTTTGAAGTAAAGTTTTAAGGCAAGGAAAAGACAACCTAAACTTTAGATATTTTACTTTTTTAACAAAACTTTTTGAGTACTATTTACATTTGCCAATAAACACTCAATCTCCACAAGATCTTACAAATCCCGAAAGATACTGTCAACAATTCAAGAAATTTGATAAAAGTTCCAAAAAAGCTGTAATGTTTCAGCTCGGTTTAAATATATAAAACTCCCATAATTTTTTGAAATAATTTTACCCTTTTCTTTTAAGGACACATTGTAATTTAATATTAGGGAGAAGAAACTTTTATTTACTTACAGTGCCAATTTTTTTTAAATATGTTTATTAAAAAACAACCATTTTAAGAAAATAATTTAATTACAAAGTTCCTTATGTTTGTGACGTTGATATGTTGAAGGGCTTTAATCGACATTAAAAAAAAACTTAAAATAAGTTATTTAGGGAGTTTTCAACAAAATCACCATATCATATAATTCCAAAGATAAAGTACATTTTTCGGTTTTTTATTCTGTAGAAGTTGCAGAATGACCTCTGTGCGCCCTGCAGAAACTAAGCAATGTTTTTTACTTAATATTGTAGATATATATTATTATCACTATGTTATTGAGAATTATATACAACAGACTGTGAAAAAAATATATAGAAAGTATCGAAAAAAATATACATATATATATATATATATATATATATATATATATATATATATATATATACATATAAATGGCTTCTTCATTTTCTGATTTTGATAGACCGTCGTTAAAACTTTAACTGTTACTGCATAATTTAAGTTTATGTTCATATATTTTAATCCCTATTTTACGCAAATATATTTATTACTATAGCAATTTTTGTATAATATTTTATGGATAATAGTTTTCTTAGGTCTGGTGGCACAGGGTCCTTAGTTAACTATTAAAGTAGTATCCGCACTCATCTTTTAACACCCATCCAAACTTTAAAAAGAAAACTATCTTTAGGTTTTCAGCCAAAAAAACAAACATTTATCTATTTACCTTAAGATTTTAATATGCCGTCTTTAGTTCTAGGTCCACTATGAAGTTACCCGAGGAACGAAACTGAAAAATATCTATTTTTTTGACATTTCGAGGGAAAGTCTACCCTGTCTTTAGCAAAACTAAAAATAAAAAACTAAAAGCAGAATATTTTTTATGTTTTATATCAAAAATATAACCGAAATGGCCAATCTCTGTCAGAGTTTATAATAGTTTAATTTTGTATTATAATTTTGGCAAAAAAATCCAAAAATAGTTTTTTTAAATCATGAGTCCGCCACTACGATTTCGTAATTATTCATCCAAACTTTGCCGGATTTTCATACACGCGTTCTGGTAAATCCATATTTTATAAAATTCCTTAAAACCACTTTTGTAGTAAACGATTTTGTATGTTTCAGCAATGCTACCAATCAAAAATACAATTTTTTTTTTGACTACCAGAACACCTTCGAACTATTATTAGAGATGTGGTCTTCTGACTGCTTTGACGTAAACCTGTGACCGTACCGATATTAAAGTAAACAGAATAACCTGATAATTAAGCAATGTGTCAAAATAATGTTGATTGGATTTTCATTAGATTGATTTTTCGTGCTTGAACATGATTTAAAGTATTACAAATTTTATATAGAATTATTTTTGTTTCAGAGAGTAAAAATATAAACACCAAATGTAATTATTATACCTTGAAATGAGTGCAAATTAAATTTTCTAGTTTATTGATTGATCGCTTGATACGTGAACAGAAAAATATATTGTCCTAAATTCTTATTTGTGCATGCTCAAAATAACTTTTCAAGAGAATGTTGATGGTCGGATTTTAGCTGGAATTTCTTATCGTATCGTATCGAATTTCACCACTCACAGGTAACACAGTTTATATTATGCAAACTTTATAGATATTGTATAAATGGTATTATATTTCACTTTTCATGATAAACCAAAAGTTCTACTATGAAAAAGTTCGGATTACTTTGGTAAAAAAATAGGTAATGCCTCTTTAACAAAACTTTCGACGTAATGAAAATTCCTCTTTATCAGGAAAACAAAACATGTTGCAATGTATGTAATATAAATAAAGTTAATATCAAATAACTACATGCATATTTAAATTCTCTTTCCTGCCTATGGTGGAATTCGTTACTAGAGAGGTTGCGGGTAAAAGCCATACATTTGTTCGATTTTTGCACCTTTCAAAAAAAATATTTAGCAAAATTCCATTCACGCGTATCTAATTTAAAGGTGATAACGCTTGTAGGACAAACATAGAGAAAATGATAAAACTATAATATTAACCTTAAAACTAAGTGCGCATGAATTAAATTTTTGTAACAAATTCTAGACGGTTTAAAATAGAGAACGAGGTGTCACAAGTGCATAAAACATTTCCGAAAATTTGTGAAAATTTTTTTGGCAACAATTTTTTTTTTATAGAACATGAGCGATTTTTTTCTGGTAATATGCACGAATTTTGTTATTTTAAAAATTGGTCGCCAAAAATTTTTTTCACAAATTTTCTCAGGAAATTTGGTTGCACGGGTGCTATTTTATATTTTAGTTACACCATAACAAAATACAACAAAATAAGCGACTTACTAAACAAATCAAGAATACATTAATTTAAATTTTTCTATCACAAACGCAATTAATATGAAATATACAGTTTTGAGATTGATTGGGAGGTATTGTAATTATGTTCTTGAGGGCGACTTGGGACGTTTCTTGCAACAAACATGATTTGGCTTTTTACGTTTTTTCGCTCCCGCCTTCTTCAATGTTCCCTTTGCGAAGATTTTCTATAATTTCTGAGTGATGTTGGTTATCCGTGGGCAGATAAAGTTTTATTGACTTCATGTTGGAAGGTCTTGTTATTTTGATTAATTGTTGTTCACTAACCCCTGATTTGGCTAAGCACGTCACTGCTGTTGACCGGTTTGAATGATTTGTGATTTTGTTTGCGTTCAAATCCAGTTTTACAGCAGAATCTTTTGTCCAGCTGGCAACAACGTTTCTTCCTACGGGGATAACTTTATACCATTGCTGAGTATTCATGAAAAAGGGATTTGAAGTAAAAAAAGCTGTTTGAACATCGATTGGTTTTCCTCATGAGCCATTTGCTATCGGCGCATTTTCTAGCGCTTCATTGTGTGGTTTTCGAAAACACAGGATTATATTCGATTCATCCTGTAACAATAAAACATTTCTATAAATATTTTAGGAATTCACATAATACGCCAATATAAAATCATTAGCGTGAAATATTTTTTTTCTCTGTAATGACAAATTTAAGTAAGGCCAATTAAAAAATTAAGTAGTAGCAAAAACTATAGTGTGTACCTGTAAAAGATCCTTCGTTGTATTTTTTCTTTTTGGGATGGGAAAAAAGGCACTTTGATGCGTCACCGCCACGCCAGCAATATGATAAAATTTTCTTGGAAGACCCTCTGGGTTATCTTCTTTCCAGAAATTGAATATTTTCATGTAGCCATCATGTGAGAAGGGCGTTGAACTTTCTCATCTTTTCTTCAACACTTCCTTGTAGAATACGACGTTTAGCATAGCGAGCTTTTCTGTATGACTCAAATCCCATGTCTTTAAAAGGATCAAATATTATGTTCCATTTCTTTGTAATCCTCTCCGTTCGTTTCCCTCATATTAGCCCAATTTGCGAGGATTTTGTTTAGTTTGCTCAGAGAGGTCCTCTTCCCTAAAATATAATTTCTATTCTGGCAAAATAGTGATAACTGCATCCAAACTGACAGCTTCGACTTTACTGTATTTATAGGAATATTGTTTTCAGTCGTACTATTAATTTGTGGTAGTTTAGCCTCCATAATTTGGCGTCGTTATTTTGTTATCCGTGGTTACCAAAGAAACAGAGGTAAAATAGCACACTTTTAGTTTATTTATAAACAATACTTGTCAATCAAAATTTGACGGCTAAATTATGGCGGCATTTTTTTTCAGTTATTAATTTGATCAGTATTAATCAGGTAAATTATCGGTGTAATTTGCACAAGTGATATTCTCTTCGAAGCCTATCAAGTAAATCATCCTTTGAGCTGGTCAATTTTTAACTTTGCCTTGTCCTTGTCCGACTGTAATATTTTTCATCAGTATAGATCTTGTTATTGTAGATTTTAAATCAATATAATTATATTATATGACAAAAATGCGGGTTATTTATATGTTAGATTTGCTGCAAAGAGCGCGCTAATTCTATGAGGATTGAACGAAATTCCGGGTCTATATTAAACAAGGGTTTTTTCAACAAAACATATGTACTCTTAGGGGGATCTGTCCCGTTAATAATAGGTTAGCCCAGCTAGGTTCGTCGAGAAAACCATGATTAAATCTATAAAGCATCACTAAAGCGATAACTTACTCGTCGAAATTCAGATTTGAAATACGGGGTACTCGTTTGCTTATTATTATTAAATTCTCTCGAAATCGTCAGTATATATAATTATTTACCTCTGCCTGAGGTTCCAGAGATAATTTTCCTTTGACTTTTTCGAACCCTAAATATAAAGTGACCGTTGAGAGACAACTCGGTTGCGCCCAAATATTCGGGGGTTAAATTGGCGGTAATCCGAAAAAATATTGAACCTAGAATAGGATTCCAAACTTGATTTCAAAACTTTAGAGAAGTAGAAGGATTTATGAATCCTTATTGATATTAATTTTTTGCTCTTATTATAACAGAAATCTTCTCCTCACCTAACAATATAGTCTAGCTCACAAACTCAAAATGGTGCTAATACTAGTAAAAATACGGGTGATGGCTCACCGGATTCGGAATAACGTCTATAGTTTGTTTCAGAAATATATAGAGTAATAAAATGGGGAATTCCGTCCAGTTTGGTTGAATTTCTAGGTCGTCCATAGGCGTAGGTAAAGTTTGTTTATGGGAATAATAATAAAGATCCTTTTAAATCCCTGTCCTTTTGCATACCTAATGAGGTTGTATTACTCTATAGATTACATTTATTACTCAATGCATACATAATAGGCTAGTACCTAATGGAGGCAGGTAATAAAACACACAGTATAAATACTTCTTAATTTTATTTCAAACACGTTAGTATTTGCTGTTACGCCATACTGTTAACCGTATTATAAGAATATTAATAAAATGGCGACAATCGTCCCGATGAAAAGATGTTCTAATAAGTCTTCACTATCAGTGAGTGAAAAAATTATTATTTTAAATGTACTCGAGTGCATAAAACATAATTATCTTAGTTTTACTGTACAATAAATTGTAGAACGATGTTCCCGAATGTCTGGAATTGGAAAGTCCACCGTTTTCAAGTTATTGCGGAAGAGAAAGGTAGCAGGTGAAGTGGAACCTTCCAAGAAAAATCGGGGAAGACCAGCAAAAGTCCTTAATCAAGATACCAAATGTGAAATTCGAAGAAAAGTTCAATCTTTTTATTTTAAAAAAGAAATACCTACTCTAGATACAATTTTAATGGAGCTTTGCCAAGATGACAGTATTCCTTTGATAACTAGAAAACTCTTATGGATAACCTTTTAGTCTTAATGAGACGTAGGTCAATGAGGCTTATATAGTACAAAAAATGTGGCAAGACAAAAATATACCCAGTGCCCTCAAAGCTTTCATCGAAGTCCTCTCAACGGATATTAAAGTGCCTTCAGGAAAAGGGAAGAGACTAATAATTGCACACATGGGAAACGAATAGTTTGCTAACTATGATAGTCATGCTGGGCGGAAGATTACCACGAGGAAATGAATTTGGATGTTTTCAAAGATTATTTTGGTGAAATGAGAAAATATCTTCCGGCTGATTCGGTAGTGGTTATGGATAACGCAAGCTATCATTCACGGCGCATAGAGAAGACACCAACATCATCTTGGAGAAAACAAGAAATTATCGTTTAGCTAACAACCAAAGCTATTGAGCTTGAACTCAATTTGATAGAGAAAGAACTACTAGCCATAGCAGATTTACACAAAAATCGTTTTATGAAATATGCCGTGGAAGATATAGCAGAAAGGTATAATGTAACTGTGCTGCGCTTACCGTCAAATCATTACGAACTAAATCCTATAGAACTTATATGGGCGCAAGTGAAAGGATCTGTAGGAAGACAGAACACGACATTTAAAATGAAAGATGTTAAGCTACTGTTTGATCAAGCCAATAAGGAAGTGACACCACAGAACTGTAGTCCAGCAGATCGATCAGATGGCCGACCCTTTAATTATAATGTCAATAGGTGATGACAGTTCCTTAGATGAATGATGAAAAATATGACCTATTATAATTTAATTGTAGTATAATATATACAAAAATAATTATTTTATCTATATATATTATGTACATATTACATATAATTTTTATTTTGTTAAAATAAAATTTGATTAAATTTAAATTAAAAAAGTATCCGATAGCACGCCTTTAGAATACCATTTTCAATATTTATGAACTGATAACAAAATGCAAAACGCCTAAATTGACCCAAAACCGGATGGTACTACCTGTACTTGATGAAATGAAAGAATTTTACAATGAGATCAGTGCAAGACTATGGAAGTGGCATAAATTATTGGTGGAGCACCCTGTAGTTCCTTTGCATAGCTAATTAGGTTTTATTAGGCTATACATTTCTGAAACAGATTACAGAAAAATGTGAAAAAGTTTCAAACCCGCACATAAACAATTTATTGCATATTGTTAATTAACAGTAGGCTCAGTTTATGGAAAATCAGTGAAAACCATTCTTTGCATCGAGACAAGTGTCTAAATAATACCATAATTTTTGAAAATTTTTAAATTAATATTTAATAGTATATATATTTTTTAATCGGTACGGACGGTTTTTGGGCATTCTGTTTTCAACATTATAGAGTTCCGGGAATCGGGACTTTTTTATTGGAAACTTCTTCCTCTTTAAGGTTTTGTTTTTAATTTCTTAAATGTTAATAGTTTCCGAGTTATTTGCAAAAACCTAAACCTCTTTTTTTGCAAAACTTAATTTGTTAACAACTTTTGAAATTGTTTATGTATTAACAGTAGCAAAAATTAACACTATTTTGAGTTTGTGAACTAGACTATAATAATACTACCATTTATCAATATTTTAGCTTTTTGTTTTTCATAAAAATATGCTTTTTATTATCTTTATCTAGGTTCATATTAAGCCTATTGAGCATTTAAATACAATAGGCACGGAGGAAATATGATTTGTTATTTGAATAAAATCGTATAGAAAGGTAAAGAAAATTTTAACAAACGATTGTTCAAATAATGGATATTACGTCAAAATTAACCATATACAAGCTTTTGAGCTACTTACCGAGGTGAAATTAGTTGCACAAAATGACGGTGGACAATGGGAAAACCGAAAATTCAGTTTCATTGCCTGGGCCTCATGTTTTATGCAAACACAATTTTGATGAATTGAAGTACAACATTTATAAATGAAAGGATATGATTTTAGACAGTTAGAGTGTAAAAAGTAAATTTTTCTTTCTTCTAATAGCTTTACATATAGGGGTTGGTTTCGTGAATAAAAACAACATATAATGCGGCTCTTAACCCCACTACCTTACTGACCTCCATGTTTTTGACGTTGCGTGCAAAGTAGGGTAATGTGTTTAAAAATTGTATGTATGTATGTAGTTTTATTTATAAGAAGTTTCATTGAATAGGTCAGGCTCGAAGTTTTCAATGCCTAAATTTAGGTTAAAATGTTGAACGACCTAAAAAAATTGGGTGATTTGCACTTTAAATTTTGTTTGAATACGGTAAGTAACCTTACAGAAAAAACGTTACATATATATATATATATATATATATATATATATATATATATATATATATATATATATATATATATATATATATATATATATATATATATATATATATATATATATATATATATATATATATATATATATATATATATATATATATATATATATATATATATATATATATATATATATATATATATATATATATATATATATATATATATATATATATATATATATATATATATATATATATATATATATATATATATATATATATATATATATATATATATATATATATATATATATATATATATATATATATATATATATATATATATATATATATATATATATATATATATATATATATATATATATATATATATATATATATATATATATATATATATATATATATATATATATATATATATATATATATATATATATATATATATATATATATATATATATATATATATATATATATATATATATATATATATATATATATATATATATATATATATATATATATATATATATATATATATATATATATATATATATATATATATATATATATATATATATATATATATATATATATATATTTCGCTCATTATATTGAGCTTTCTCAAGATATTTATTTTCTACAATAAAAACATGTATAGTTAGTATTTAAATTGGTCAAAACATTATTGAAAAAACATCACTCAAAAAAACATTACATTTAAAACAAACTATGACCATGAAAACAAAAATACATTTAAAACAACATTAATATTATACAGAGTACGTACCTTGGAAACATGTCAGTTTTACGAATGATTTGCGATTGTAATAATTTCGACACGTCTGGAATTCTGGTAGGTAAAAACGAGACAAATTTTTCCTTTTTTTTTATATTTACTTAGATTTTTATTGCTGTACCGAGTTTGGGTTTATGATCTTACTGAAATGTACAGGGTTTTATGTATGGAGTAGTTTATTTATTTAGATTAATTTACTTAGATATCAGATTATAATAAATTTGGCTTAAGTTATTGATGTCTTTTTTATCGTTGACGGCATCTTTCTCTTTTTTAATTTGTATCATTTCTTTTATTGTGAGTTTTCGATAATTAGTTTCTTGCTCTAAAATTTTGGTTTGTCTAAAATCGAATTTATGTTTTTCTGTATATTCGTGTTTGTGGAGTGTAGTAGACGCATTTTTTGTGTATTTGTGGCAGTTTAATCGACTATCCAAGAATTGTGTTGTCATTCCTATGTACTTTTTTGGGCAATTTAAACATGGAATTGAGTAAACTAGGTTCGATTTCTTTTTTTTTTTATTACTTTGCTTTTCAAGGGAGTGAAAAGACAGTTTAGTAAATTCTGTGCTTTATGACAGACAGTTATGTTGTGTTTAGACAAGATATGATTTATTTTTTCTGATAGACCGTCTGTGTAGGGCATTGCAACGTATTTAGTATTACTATTTTTTTCTTTTGTTGCTTTCTTTAAGTTATTATAAGAAACATGAGTTCGTTGTTTAAAAACTCTTAGTATGTTTTTTTCCGGATAATGGTTATTTATTAAAGTCTCCTTAACCTTTTTTAAAATCTCAGGACGATATTCTGGGGAAGTAAGTGAGATGGCACGATCGGTTAGACCTATAATAACGCTATTTTTTTGATTCTTTGGATGGTTGGAGTTAAAGTTTAAGTACCGCCCGGCCCTGACCATGTTTTTTTTGTATACCACTTGGTTTTTATATTTTGATCTTTCTTGTTTCTAATTAGGGTTAACTCTAGAAAATTAATTTTGTTTTTGTCTTCAGTTTCCATGGTAAATTTTAATTTGGGGTGAAAATTATTGAAAGCATTTAATAGGTCATTAATATGGTTTTTTGAAACGGCAGTCAAACAATCGTCCACATATCTTTTAAAAAAAGGAAGGTTAAAATCAAATTCACTTATCACACTCTCCTCCAGATATTCCATAACTAATTTTGCGACAATGGAGGAAATAGGAGAACCCATAGCGCAACCATCTAACTGTTGATAATATTTGTCCTCATACTGGAAATAATTATTATTTAGAGTAATGTTAATAGCTTCTATAAATTCTTTTAATGGAAGTGTTGTGTGACCCTTTAATTCGTCCCATTTTTGTGTTATTATGTCAGATAAAAGTTCATTTGGAATATTTGTATATAGAGAAACAACATCAAGAGATATTAGTATATGATTGTCTGGAATGTTTACCTTGTCAATAAATTGTTTAAATTCAAATGAATCTTTAACAAAATAATCGTTTTTGAACATACAATTAGACAAATATTTCGACAGTTTATAGAAAGGAGATTGGATACATGATACAATGGGCCTTAAAGGTATGTTTGCTTTATGCAACTTAGGACGACCGTATAGTTTGGGTGCTACTGCGTTGTGTATCATTAGGTTTTTTGCTTCTTTATCAGAAATAACTTTTAACCATCGTTTTCAAGTTACAATTATAGAATACCGTCTACTATTTAGACAACAAGATAAATAATTAACTTGAAAGAATTTTTCTAAAGCAACGTATTTTTAATGAATCTAATGAACTGCTTTGAAACATGAGATGAATATGTATAATTACTGTACTAAAAGCTCGTGTGCATATTAAACGCCCTTTATTGAATTTAGGAGGATTTTACATACCCAGACAAAAAAATAAGCCTATTTAAAATAGGTAATTTGTTAAACCTTACAAAAACTTTGTAGATTATCAAATCCCCAGTATTCAAATAATGTATGAACAGTATGTTTATGTCCATACCTTACAATAAAATCGTTTACTGGATCACATTATATTGTGTTATTGCAGAAGCATCGTCATATCGTTGGTTGTGTATTGTGGTTAAAACTTAAAGCTGCGATAGTGAATATTGAATATTACCTACAAATATTAGTAACCTAATCATATTCTTTAAATTTTATTAAAAACTGATATCAAATATACAATCTGATTATTACAAAATATAGTTGTTGGATTGCCGGACGGTGAAACGGATAAAATTAAATTAAGACAACATAGGGAAAATATGCAAAGGTGGTTATTTTGCATAATTTTTTTTGAAATCTTTTTTTATGTACTTTGAAATAGTAAAAAGTACGTATAATGCTTTTGCCTTTACTTACTTAACAATACAACGAAAGGTTCGTTGAGAGATATTTTATTTCAAGAATAGAAAAGATCGAATAGCCTTTGTACTTCTTGACCATTTTCTTCCACAAGTAGGGACAACACTTCTGAAGAAGTACTTTTGCTTTTCTTGTAAATGGTTTTAAGTTCGAAATAACTGGGTTGAAAAAAATAAGTATAAGTGTAAAATATCTTCCTTTGTGAGTCGTCTATTCTTTTTCTAGATCTTGTTTGTCTATACTTCAGTTTAGCTTCCAAATCTTTTTCAAAAAGCTGCCCAACTGGTAGTGAAACATTTCTGCATCACGAAATAAGATTTTATGCATTAATCCAGATATATAGTACCAATTCTTAGCTTAATATACAACTTAGCAGTTCCACAGACTTGACCAAAAGCTGTATTTTGTAATATTTTATGAAATTTTTTTACTAAAGTGATGTCTAAACCAGTAATACCCGGGCCGTATTTCCATCGTTCGATGTTCCAACCCCTTGGTTTACGATTCAATATCACTGGCCGACAAGATTTTTCTAACACAGGCCAACTCATTATTTTCACAATGAAAATACCCTCCCATTAAAAAAAAATTTTCGGAAAGCCCTAATACGTTCCATTTTTTATAGCCTAATTAGAACCTTTTATATTCGCAGGTAAACAATTTTATTGTGGGGCGGCTAAAATGGGTCCATTTTACAACGAAAAATTACCTAGACTGGATTTTTTACAACATTAGACATAAAATAAACGTTAAACATCACTCTTCTGTTGAGTTTCGAATTAAGTGGTTCTCTGTGTATCGATAAGCAAGTGTATGTGAAGACGAGAATGTCGAGTCAAAGGCGCGGAAGTTGCAAAATTTCTCTTGACAAATTTTGTTATATTTGTACTTTAAACATTTTCGTGTGTTAATTGGGGATCAAGATAAGCGGTGGGCTCCCCATGTGTGCTGTGTTAGTTGTAGTGTATCATTGGTGCAGTGGATGAAGGGAAAGAGAAAAAGTATGCCTTTGGCAGTTCCAATGGTATGGCGAGAACCCACCAATCATTCTGACGATTGTTATTTTTGCCTAAAAAAGACTGAAGGTTATTCCAAAAAGGGAAAGCACAATATAGAATATTCAAATTTGCAATCTGCCATACAACCTGTTCCTCATAATGCAAATTTGCCAGTGCCGATTGCGCCTTTAAATTGGCAAGCTATTGATTTGGGAGATAATGGAGATAACGCATCATCAGGCAGCTGAGAAGAACAGTGCACCGATCCCACTTTTACCGCAGGTCCCAGTTCCGGCGAGCCACATTTGATTGTTCAAAGTGAATTAAATGATCTAGTACGTGATTTGGGGTTATCCAAGCAACAGTCAGAACTTCTGGGTTCCCGTCTAAAAGAATGGAACCTATTGGCCAAAGAAACAAAAAATTACGAATTTCAGAAAAAGAAATGCTATGTTTTCTGAATTCTACACTATGGAAAATTCGTTGTGCGCGTGTACTGATATAGACAGTTTAATGCAGGAACTTGATATTGAACATTCTCCCCGTGAGACTCATCTAAATATAGCTTAAAAGCTGTGTTATTGAATAATGGAAATTTAAAACCCTCTATACCAGTTGCCGATTCAGTTGCAATGAAAGAAAATTATGAAAATATGCGCATTGGATAAAATAAACTACAATAGGTATAAATGGCAGATATGTGAGGACTTAAAAGTTATAGCGATTTTAGTGGGATTTCAGGGGGGATTTATAAAATATTGCTGTTTTTTTTGTTTATGGGACAGTTGTGCAATAAATCAGTATTATGTAACAAAAATTTGGCCAGAAAGAAGCGAGTTTTAACCGGGATCTGAAAACGGTGCTCAACAAAAATATTTGAAAAGACACTATGTGTTACGAAATGACTATGTGCGGAACTAAATTTGGCCACACTTCACTATTCCTAAAAAAAAAGATTCATGACGAGGTAAGTAAAGGAAATTGAACGTTTTTTCACTTGTTTGCAATAAAACGGAAGTCTATTTTTGGTGAAATTGCGAGAGAAACAGAAAAAAAATGTTGAAAAACAAAAAACATAAATTTTGGTCATCTGGACCACAAAGTGGTGCTCATCGTCAGTCGAAAATATATATGAAAGAGAAATTGTGACTGCCGCTATCTGTGGGTATCTAAACTGTTAATAATATAAACCACAATTCAGCATATACAATTACAAATTCGCAAATTACTCAGATTCAAAATCAGCGTGCTGTTTTATATTTTATGGGCTATTGCCGTTACATTAGATTTATAGTAGTTATTGGATGGCGGTTCAAATTAGAAGCGTATCTAATTGGTTTACAGCTGTAAATACACCACCCCTGTGGGAATAAAGTTTTAAATAAAATAATACCACCATTGACAGGATGTGGATTTTTTTTCGGTGATGTTATCATAATAATAGTAACAATAATAAGTAGGAATAATAATAATACAATTTCATCAGAGCCCACATTGTTGGAGACGGAAGTTGTCTGTTCCGATCAGTCAGCTTGCACATATACGGCCATTAAAACAATCATACCAAACTTCGAGAAGACGCATTGAAATACCTACGACAAAACTGGTCGGAACTTCAGATATTTTGGTTATTTCACGACGACGACATGAAGGATTTCGACAACTATTATAAGTTCATGAGCAAAACTACTACATACGGAACGAGCCTAGAAATATTTGCTCTCTCGGAAACCCAGAAGCACATCTTCTATATTTTCTCAAAACCAAGAACGAAAAGAACAAAACAGATGTTCATTAAAGAGAGACCAACAATAATAGGCAAACGAACACACAATAAAATGATCTACCTTCTACTAACAGGCGATCCAATGTCGGGACACTCTGAGCTTCTAACACCACAAAACATCAATCCAAACAACAAAGCATTGGGCGAGCAGCGTAACGGTCGAGGACGCTGTGGGAAAGGACAGCTCGACCGAAACGATCACCACCAGGCAAAGGAAAATAGACCCACCGAAAGTGTTTTGCCGGCTAAGCTGGCACCCACCAAGGCGGGAAAGGCAAGGCAACGCATGAGCCGCATTACAGAATCGAGCGAACCGATCATGCGCTGCCCCAATGGATACACAAATAAATCTGACACAGATGCTAACCCAACACAACAACTTAAAGCCCATTACAACAGCGGATATATCGCAACGACTACCTGCAACTACCAAGACAGGTAAACCAAGGAAGAGGTTAAAATGGAGAGATGAAATGAATCGAACGGTGATGCATTCCTACTACACCGCTACCAAACTCGAGACAATTTCATCAGGATACGGACATAAACTGCATACACTTTTCATAGCACAATAACCAGAATACAAATCACTTTTCAGAGAACAAAAGAGTCATCACTAAGACCAGTAAGCTCACCCCACTCGCATTGAAAAATATCAAAGCTATGGTAGCTGCTGAACTAAACATTCATTAACCAAACATTGAGGATAGTGGGGCAGATGCCGAACCGATCCCACATACAAACCAGCACAACTTTGTGCAAGAGAATCTGCAACCTCACTCAGTGCTCAGTAGGGGCGAAGCACCCAGCAACAACCCACGACAGATGACAAGCACCATACAGCAGGACAAGTGAATCACTCGCCCAAAGCACCATACACACAGCTACACCTTGGACCGTCTCTCACACAAGCAATCAAAGTAGAAATGAAGTCACATCTAAACAAATGGTCAGGCTCCGATCCTACAACAAGAGATCCTATTCCTCGTGTAATCTTCAAACAGGACACACATAAAATCCTAAAGACCATCAACGAACACATAATTCCCGAGTACATAACGAATGCGAGCACAATTGAAGACATTTATACAATGATCTACGCAGCAGCTATAACCACGATAACACAGAACAATCAGAAACTCCCGCCACGACACAGAAACACCAACAACATAAAACCAAAATTCAAATGGCAGATAACGATCGAAAACAAAGTTAACAGAATCAGAAAAGAATTGGGACATCTTACCCAATTCAGCAACACCACAACGGCAACAAGTCAAAACGTATCACACAAAATGTAGAAAATCCTCATCTCCTGATTACACGCTTACAGAAATCCTTGACACTCTGAAGCAAAAATTATCTGTGTATGCCGCAAGACTCCGAAGGTACAAAGAATCAAATGAAAGAAAGGACGCTAACAACTTGTTTCGAAGAAGCGAAAAACAGTTCTACCAAAAAATCATGAGCAATGAGGAGGCACGAGTAATAGAACCACCGACCAAACAAGAGATCATAGAATACTGGAAGAGTATTTGGTCAGAACCGAAACTACACAATAATAACGCTTTGTGGATTAAAGCGGTAGAAGACAGACACAAGTGCTTAGAGGAACAAGAGAACTTTGCAATGACAACACAAGAAGTTGTAGAAGTAATCAAATACACGCATAACTGGAGATGTCCTGGAATAGATAACATTCATAACTTCTAGTACAAACAGTTTACCTCCACACATGAGGCTCTCACTCGCCAAATTAATGAAATTATTTTAAAACCCAGCACACTCCCCAGTTTTCTCACCCAATAACAAACCTTAAATCCAAAAATTCAGACAATAACGTAACAGTAACGTCAAATTACCGACCTATTACGTGCCTTCCACCCTATATAAGATCATCACAGCCACAATTACCAGGAGAATAGAACAACATCTAGCACACAAAAACATTCTAACAGAAGAACAAAAATGGTGCAGGAAAAACAGCCGAGGATGCAAGGAGCAGCTCATTATAGACAGCGTCATCATGGAACAAACCAGGAAAAATTATAGAAACCTTCATACTGGTTACATAGATTATAAAAAAGCCTTTGATTCGATACCCCACAGTTGGCTAACCAGAGAGTCAATAAGAACATCAGGCAATTTCTTACGCAAATCATGAGTACGTGGAAAACTAAAATCAATTGAGAACACAAAAAGAGCACATCGAAACAGAAGAGATCTACATCAGACGAGGTATGTTCCAGGTATATTCACTTAGCGTTTTGTGTTTCTGCCTCTGTCTCAATCCAGTCTCAAACACACTGAATAACACAAACTTCGGATTCCAAATTAAACACCAAAAAAATAACCTACACAAAATAAACCATTTCTTGTACATGGATGACATACAATTATATGCAAGCACAAAGGCACAGCTAAAGAAACTCCTTAAAATCATAGAAACGTTTACCCTGGACATCAACATGGAATTTGGTATAAGTAAATGCAAGCTATTTCATATCAACAAGGGACAGCGGAAAGACCACCCTACGGGGGAAACAATCAATAATGAAACTATAGATAACATGCTCAAAGAAGAAACGTACAGGTACCTAGGCTTCCATCAAAGCACCAAAATTAACCACACTCATATCAAATCAGAGCTCAAGACGGAATTTAAAACCAGACTCACAAAGCTACTAAAAACAAAACTGAATTCCAGAAATCTAACGAAAGCTATTAACACCTTCGCCATACCTATTCTTACGTATTCGTTTGGTATCATTAAATGGCCACACACAGACATAGAAAACATTCACATTCTCATCCGCTCTGAATTCACTAAACACAGGAAGTTACATCCCAACGCATGCAAGGAAAGACTCACCATCGAGAGAAAAGAAGGAGGAAGGGGAATTATAGATATACAATCGCTAAATAAAAAACAAATTTACGAAGTCAGAAAATTCTTCCACAACAAATAAACTAACCTCCACAAGGCAATAAATAGTAAAGGCAGACAAGAATTATACACCGCTAGACCTGTCTCAAACGAGCCACGCAGCAGACGCACACAGTCACATCCAATCACGACTAGAAAAGATGAACACCTGGTCTGAAAAAACGGAAGACACAGATACATACCACATAAAGCAAGACCATATACATAAAAACCTTTCATATACGTGGTTACAAGAAGGACATCTGTTCCCTGAAACAGAAGGCTTCCTGCTTGCCATCCAGGACAAAGTCATAGCAACTAGAAACTACCGAAAGCACATCATCAAGAACACAACCATTGAAGACAAGAGGTGTAGGAGATGTCACCAGCAGAGAGAAACGATCGATCACATAACGAGTGGATGTAGAATAATGGCCGGAACTGAATACACCGCGAGACACAACTCAGCAGCGAAGGTCGTTCATCAAGCATTAGCCACAACATACAAACTAACGGAGAACACAGACCCTTACTACCATTATACACCAACATCTATACTTGAAAACGAAGAATACAAGCTCTACTGGGACATTGACATCCACACAGATAAAACAATCCCCGCAAATAGACCCGATATCACCTTTCAATCCAAAAAAGAGAAAATCACTTATTTAATTAACATGGCTGTCCCCAAACGACGAGAACATTCAAGCGAAATACAGTGAGAAGATTGCCAAATACACCGAATTGGAAATGGAAGTATAAAGGCTGTGGAAACAGGAAAGAGTCATCATTGATCCTCTCGTCATATCAGTAACAGGTCTCACCCCAACAACGTTTACACCGCATTTGGCTCAATTAGGACTTAATACAGACAATCACAGGAACATCCAGAAATCGGTCATTTTGAAAACATGTAGCATAGTTAGATCATTTCTTAATACACAATAGTTGTTTTTTTTCCATTTCTTTTTTTTATTTTTATTTTTGGTATAATCCTGTCAGTATAAAATACAACCACAAGAATACTGTGAGACAACAAATCATAATAATAATAATAACAATAAAAACCCCGCTCGCGGGTAGTCTCAAGAATGCTTGGGAAGTGACTCCCCCACAGCCCGACTCACCCTGGAGTACCAAGGGTAAACGCATGAAAATGGTGTAAACCCGAAGCCTCGGAAAAAAAGACGATGTCTGAGGATCGCCAGAGCACTCTTGGAGGCACTACTAAGGGTGACAGTATGCGAGTTAGTAGTTACAGAATGTTGAACAGGCGGACTTCTGTCAATAAAAATGCGACAGTCGAACATACTTCTGACAGGAGCTTCTTAAGATCCAACATAATTGGAGATGGAAGTTGCCTCTTCCGGTCCGTTAGGCTACACATGTACGGCCACCATGACAATCACAAAGATCTAAGAGAAACAGCGCTTAAATATATAAGGCCATGGTCGGAGCTTCGAAATTATGGGCTAATTGAACACGAAAAGTTGTGAAATCTCGATAATTACTATGCACACATGCAAAATTAATAACAGATGGTACAAGTCTTTAAATATTCGCACTCTCTGAAACTCAAGAACTTATCTTTCAGATATACAATAGACAAAGAAAGACAAAACCAAAGAAAGTAATAATGAAATTCCTGCCAACAGTAATAAATAAACAACAGCTCCCTAGTACAATATACTTACATTAAAGTGGCAGACCTGAGGATGGACATTTTAAATTACTAATACCATATAACAGCACCAAACCAGAGAATAATAACCAACCACAAGGGAGTCACCAGAGACCACAGACTCCGCCGGACCTGCGCAGGAATTTCAGCCAGCGTTCACTCAAGCGGGACGACCCAGAATAGGCACAAAATGGACAAGCTCTGTGAACGAAAGTATAATGCGTTTATTTTACAGGGTCACACAACTAGAACGTGACATGATAGGATATCGGCAAAGATTACACCTAGACCTTTGCCGAGAATATCCACAGCTCCAAATATCTGAATAGCGTGTAGCAGATCAATATAGAGTTATCCTCAAAAAGAAGTTAATCCCTGAAGCACGACTCAAACGCAGTATTGGAATATTGTGGCACAGATCCACTGATTAGACCACCTTTGCCTAAGCTCAAGACTTCCTGACATTGTTTCAGTAGTTCACTACTTAGAATATATGCACATGATCATCTACTGTACAGCGCTCTCAATTACTAAATCAGTGGAGCTTATATTGCCAACGAGAAAAGGAGAAATAGGCTCAATTGCAGGCCAACGAACGCCCGCCTGGCAAAAGAGATTGCAAGATAAAATTGACCACCTTATTCCTTCCGGATATTGGAAGATTGACTGAGTACGTAAATAGGCTAAGAACGACAAAACTAGATAGATTAGTAGAATCATTAGATCATCCAACGTACTAGATTACATTCCCGCCATGATCAAGAGAATATTACAGCTACTCAATGCCTCAATACTTTTAAACAAAAAGTCTCCATATATGCAGGTCGTCTGAGAAGGTATAAAGTCAGCAATAAGAGAAAGCATGATAATGCTTTATTTGCAAGATAAGATTTTATTTTTATAGATCCCTCAATAAAAATACGAAAGGGAATAATACAGAATATCCTAGTAAGAAGGTGGTTGAGCATTTTTGGAAGGAGCAATTATCAACTTCCGTAACATCTAATTTAAGCGCAATCTGGACTGAAGTAGAAAACATAACTGCTCGGGAATATAACCAAATGCAGTATAATCCTTTCACATCTGAAGAAATTACGAGCATCCTTAAAACGGTACATAACTGGAAAGCCCCAGATCTTGATGGAAAATCTAATTTCTGGTTAAAGAAACTCAGGGTCACCCACGAAAAATTAGCATTTTTCCTTAATAATCTAATGCAGGAACCCCAAAATATGCCTTCTTTCCTTACTCAAGGAGTTACCTATCTTCTTCCAAAGAAACCGAAGCAACGCACTCAATTCTTCTAAATATCGCCCAATAAACGCTTTATAAGCTGATAACATCCTATATAACTGTAAGGATATCGGCACATTGTGAACACAATCAAATGACATCTATACAGCAAATGGGTTGTGCTGAAGATTGCATGAGTTGTAAAGAGCAACTGATAATTTATTCGGATATCAGTAATCAAGCTTACGCTGAGCGGAGAAATCTCTTTATGGCTTATATTGATTATAAAAAAGCGTTCGACTCTATGCCATATGACTGGCTCATCAGAGTACTAAAAATGTACAATATCGATCCCTGTATAATACATTTCTTAAAACTTGCCATTTCAACCTGGCACACTACTACTCACTTGAATGATACCAATATTGACATCAAAACTAATCATCTACCAACAAAAAGAGGTATTTTTCAAGATTATTCACTGAGCTCGATATGGTTTTGTATTGCAATGAAACCTCCGTCTAACCTTTTAAATCCTACTGATAACCATCTTTTATATATGGACGATTTAAAGTAATGGCAGCTATCAAGAACTAAATCACATGCTCAAAATTGTCGAGAATTTCCCTACAGATATTACAATGCAGTTTGGGCTAGATAAGTGCAGAACGATCGGTATAAAGAAGGGGAGGATTCAGGAGGACGGGTTTGAGATGCAAAACGATCAGAGTATGGAAGCAATGCGACGTGGAGATACCTAGATATCTTGGTATAAAGCAAGGGCAGTGTATAAATCACCGAATAATGAAGGATGAACTGACAAGCGAATTTACAAGAAGAATAGGGCAATTTGCTAAAATCAAAACTTAACAGCAATTAACACCTACGCTTATTCTGTGCTTGGCTATTCATTTGAGATAATTAAATGGTCTAACACTGACAACAATAACCTTCAGCGAAAGATCAGAACTCTACTACTCACAAAGGCACAAAAACACCATCCAAGAAGTGCCATAGTACTGTACTACAATCCCACGGCATCAAAGCAGAATAGGATTAACAGATATCACAAAGCAGCTAGACTAACAAATCACCAAACTACGAAGCTATTTTCAACAAAAAACACGCCAATTTAAATTACATCGGATTATATGTGATTCGGATCACTTTACGTATTTACACTTAGAAGAGCAGCAAGTTTCCACTTGCACCAATCATCACGAACCCGTAGAAACTGAAGAGTTGGAGGGAAAAACCTCTGCATGGCAGACATTTAAATGAGGTCAGTCAGGATTACGTCCACAACATAGCATCGAACTACTGGCTGAGGTTAGGAAAAAACGGAGGGTTTTCTACTTGCCCTACCAGCTTATTCTAACCAGAAACTATTTAAAATATATAACGAAAGATGTCACAGTGGCAATTGACAGCTGGTGGTATGGATGTCGGATGTCAGAGACCATACAACATGTCACAGGGGTATGTCAAATGTTCGCTGCGAGTGAATACAAGTTGAGACACGATGCATTAGCCAAAATTTTGCACCAGGAACTAGCAGAAAAATTACAGCTCTCGCAGGAACAAAGAGTGCTATGTTAAATGTACAACCCTGAGACAATTTTAGAAAATAATCTCTTCAAGTTCTATTGAGACCGCACTGTTTTGAAAGACCAAACTAACCTTTATAATAGACCAGATTTTATTCTTGTAAATGAAAGAGCAAGAAAAACAACTTTGATTGAGGTGGCTATACCGAATACTCATAACTTATGTCAAAAGTATGCAGGTAAGATTGAAAAATATCGTGACTTAGAGGAACAGATAAGAAGAGAGTGGGGTGAGCATCCGAACACTGCCTTTCATTATGTCAACAACAGGAGTTATCCCAAAAAACTTGCTCTAGAAAACCAAGGAGCTTGGCCTTAATGTCTTTTTCAGGCCATGCAAAAGGCAGTACTACCCGCGACATCCCGAGTAGTTGCAAGTTTATGGGTAACTCAAAAACCAATGACCAAAATGGACTCAATAACCCGAAAAGGGCCTCATCAGAGCTCAATCCTTTTGACATGTACATATCTGGGATGAGGGAATGTTCCCCTCCGTTTAGAAATGGAGTACGAGTGCCATTCGCCATTTAAAATAATAATAATAATAATAATTCAAGCAACATTATTGGATCTAACAGTATAAATTAAATATAGTTTTGGAAAGCAACTCCATCTTACATATAATGAAAGGGGCGACAAATTTTGCTTGGCTTCTCTAGGCGACACTCCAGTGCACGGGCTTCATTTGATTGTTGTAAGTATCCGAAACTAGAGAAACATTGCCTCCTCTTTTTTTGACGTAGTTTTGCCTTAGTGACCGCACAGCCTTAACAACCTGGATTGACACAGTAGGTTTATCTGAATATACAAGGAATTAAACATGATCGAATAAGCAGGCCTACAGGCAGACTGAGCAGAATTAACTTCTGTATAATCACAAGAGG
Organism: Kuschelorhynchus macadamiae; assembly: GCA_030620095.1. Taxonomy (NCBI): domain Eukaryota; kingdom Metazoa; phylum Arthropoda; class Insecta; order Coleoptera; family Curculionidae; genus Kuschelorhynchus; species Kuschelorhynchus macadamiae. The sequence goes on from JAUTXW010002996.1 coordinate 348,438, forward strand.
CATATTTTTTAACACAAAGATATATTTAATTTAAAAGGATATAAAAAGCCAAGAAGTACTGGCAGGAGTTTTCAGAAGTATCACGTCACACGCTAAAGCATTGACAATGATATTCTAGGTATCAGCTTTTCGCAGAATAGATAGATGTCAAGAAACAAAACAATATTTCGTTGTTGTATACACACATAAAGCCATAAAAAATAACTGAGGGGGTATTGTTATTTTGATTAGTAATGTTTCTGGAAAACCATTTTAATTCTGTAAATAGCAACAGTCTAGCGACATAGAGAGGTATTTATATTTAAGTGAGTTTTAATTAATGAAATTCTTGTATTTGAGTACCTTTTAGTTAAATACCGTGTTTCAAGAAAAAACAGTGTATAAAGGCAAATAAATGGAATGCTATAATTGTGTTTCTGTACATTTAAAATAAGAGCTGGGAGCGAAAGCGGAATTATCGTACAAACGATATTCTAGAACAACAGAGGGGTCCGTGAATGTAAAGGCAAAAACTTTGCAGTGCTGAGAATATTTGTGGATTCATTGTATAACACAACGATATTTTATATGAGGAATAAATAATAAATAAAGTTAATAGTTATTTATCTTACATATACACATGTTTCCACAAAATTTCAAAAACAAAGGTTCAAAAAAGTTTACAGATTAAAACACTAAGGTCAGTTCTAAAAAACTTACATATAGGATTTATAGCATTAAGCAAAAAACACTGTTTTTACTTAAAACTTCCATTATATTAAAGAAAATAGTTTTATGTTATATAGTTTTTCACCAAGATTGTTGCTTCTTTGGATTTAATTTTCTCAGGAAATTGTTTATCTTGCTTCTGGATTTTCTATAGTACGTAATACATTTACAGTTGGTGAAAGAGTTTTTAATTGGAGTAATCTGAAGAGATAGCTGTTTTACAGTTTTTTTCTTTGAAATATTATCACATGTATTTGAACTATAACCATTATGTAAGTTTTATTAATTATAATGGCTATAGTTCAAGTATAATTTATATATTTATAGATTTTTCAGCAAGTTCGTGAGAGAGTTGTACTGAACCAATTTACATGATTTTTTTTAAATGATCGCCTGGTTACCGAGCCTTTCAACACTATTTTTTGTATTGTTTTATTGTGTATTTTTTCTATAAAACCAATATGTTTGTCTTTAATAACATTTCTGGACGATGTGATGAATGCGCCGCATATCTTATTCTATTAACTCATCGCGACATCTAACGGAAAAGGCAGAGCAAGGTCTGCCGGACCAGCTAGTTTATAATGTGTTGAAGATAAAACGTTAAAAAAAAGCTATTTGTTTATTTATTCCAATTTAAAAATCTCCACTAACTATAAATATATTACGTACGATGGAAAATCCAGTAACAAAATAGACAATTTTGTCATGGACACTACGTCGAGAAAATAGAGACATTACTTCAGGATGACAGCCATAGGACAATACGAACGGATCCAACTAAAAAAATTGAAAGGAAAATTTGCAGCCTCATTATGCCCAGACCAGAAGAAATTAAAGCCAAGCGGATGGAAAGTTTTTCGATTTTGTGGACAAAAAATACATAAAGCCAATCCCGTTAGGTCCCCTCGTCAGTGCAATAGGTTCGCCATTTTACGAAATAGGTAAATATTTAGCCAGTATCTTAAATCCCTTGACAGGATGATCTAATTCTTATATCAAAATTATATCAAGTCTAAACGTTTAATAGAAAAGTTAGCTTTTACTTTAGGTGCTGGTGATTTTTTAGTCAGTTTTAATGTTGAATTCCTGGATACAAATCTGCCTATTGACGATTCAATTTGTGTAGTTTCTGGCATACTTCGACATAGAAACCTTAATCTAATCTTAATTGTATTGATAACAGTATGCTTAACGTCTACATATTTCATTTTTAAAGGGAACTTTTATTAACAAACCTGATCTCCGCTACCTCCTGTAGTAGCCAAGATCTTTATGGAGGCTTTCGAGGAAATTGCTTTAAGCTCTGTTTCTACACAGCAAATGTTGGTTTAGATATGTAGATGATACTTTTGTACTATGGCCTCATGGAGAAGAAAATTTAATTGTATTTTTAGATCATCTAAACCAACAATATACTAATATAAAATTCACTATTGAGTCAGATGGTGTCCCTTCCTTACGGCACCGTAAGTCATAATATTTACAGAAAACTGACACATGCATAATTCTCACCATCATGCATCTCAAAAATAATCCGTCATCAATTATGATTAATTGTTAAGGGCTCTGTCAATATTAGGCGTTCTATTAGTTCTATTATCAAGCACCCCGAAAATTATAATAGAGACGAGTGGTCACGCGTCGCGGTGTGCACAGGTCGGGTATAAATACTTGAACTCTACTCATCGGAGCTCATTCAATGTTTTGATCTTGTGCAGTGAAGTTCCCTGAAATTTGACACGATCTAAACCCAACAACAATGATGACTCCAGCCGTGAAAGCTTTCGTACTAAATATAAATGTTGCATATAAAACCAATAAGTCCTGAGGCTAGTTTATAAAAAATTAAAAAACAATGTAAATAAAAAATCAGATGTCTATAAATTAATTTGTAATGATTGTCCAAAAAGGTATATAGGTCACACTCTGTCAAATGTAAAGTTCCGTATATAGAAAAGGACATAAAATTAAATTTATTAGAATATTTGGATATAAACAAGCTTAAACACTGATCTGCAATATGAAAAACTCATTGTAAATCAGCTATGAAAAGTTTTGTTCGTTAATTCGAATTGCATCATCCGAAGAAGCCACTTGGCGAAACATGTCATAATTTTTTTTTTGATATACTGGAAGTTGTAAGTAAAAATTGTTTTTTACTGCCGTAAATCTAAATTTTGGATTTCCAAAAGTATCTGCCGATTCAGTCCAGAATTAAATTTGTTAAAGCAGTGTTCCAAGAACTATAAGTAATCGATTACAGGTAAGTCCTCACAATGCCGTAGTTGGTCTGATGTTGTAGTTCACACAAGGACATTTGTCTTCTGACAGCATAGTTTGAAACACGTATTCCAAATAAATTATTTTATGAATGAAACAAACCATTAATAATTATAAATGCATAAACTAAATAATTGAAACATTTCCTAGATTTAATAGAGGACAGGTAAATATTTGAGGAGGTCAACGTATATACTATTGTAATAAGAGTCTATTGGATGTCTGCAATCTGTCTACCCATAAATGAGAACACCGTCTGTGACATGAAGCAAAGAGGCGTGAACATAAATATCATTTTTTGTTTTCTACACTAATAAATTTTGAAATAGCCAAACTTGTAGGAAAATCTGAGAGGCACTTTTTTGATATAGTGATGGACTAAGAAACTTTTTGACAAAAAAAAATACTTTTCTAAAATCGCTCTTCTTTTCACATCTTTTGGGTGTGGGAAATCAATTTCAGTTCTCCGTTTTACCTAGAAATTTTTAATTTCTTCAGACCCTTAAAAAGATGGCCAAAAACTGCCTACCCAAGAACGAGAATATCCTTAGACAGCTCCGATGGGGCATAAATACGTGAAAAGAGATGTCTTTTATGTTTTCTACACTTTCTACACTAAATAGACTTAGAACCTATAGGAAAATCTGAGCCACTTTTTTTAACAAAATCGATGGACTGTACAATTAGCCTTTTATCACAATAAATAAGTTTTTTAAATCGCGCTAGATGTGTTTCCTGAGAAACTCAGATTTAGAAAAGTATGGCAAAAAACTATCTACCCATATTTTTACACTATATGTAGCAGAGATACGTGAAAATGGGTGTCTTTTTAATTTTCTGCAAGAAACAAGCTTGTAGAAAAATCTGAGAACACTTTTTTTGAAAAAATCGGTAGTATATATATACTATTGAAACTAAAAGAAAAACTTTTAGTTTAGTTTGTTCCTACGTACAGCTTTTTGTATATTTGTACAGCTCTTTGTACTTAGGCGGTCCTATTTATATTTTCCTTAAATTTTGTGAATTTTAGAAACTTAAAAACCTACTTACCACACATCTATTATCCTTTCGAGGAAACCTATTCTTCTTAATATAACTATCGAAAAATTGGTATGGATACAGTGTCAGTTGTGAAATTCGACCTTTTCGAAGGGAAGGACCCCTTCAAGACACTGCAGGTAAGTGATCGCGTACTTTCTTTCTTCTATCACAGAGCCTGGTAGAGCGTAGATAGGTGGCAATTGACTGTGAAACCTTTTTTACAAGAATATAACTTTCTAAAATAGCTTTAAAATTATTCCTCTTCTTTGCTTGTGGAAAACACATTTCTTCTGTCTGATATACCTAGAAACTCGGATTTCAAGAAAGATTGACAAAAAATATCTATCCACAAACGAGCATATTTTTAGAGCACCTACGACATGTAGCATAGATAAGTACGTAAGTGGGAAGTATGGTAATCGTGAAAAAATTACCCTCCCAGATTTGTGCAGATCTTCACGTTGCGTTTTCTCATTTAATCGGTGTGTCTGTCTGCCTATCTGTCTTTTTGCGGTATAACTAAAATACTCCTCACCCGATGAAATTAAAATCTGATGGGGACGAAATGGTTAAACATTTTGATAAAAATCCAATATGGCGGAGCAACATGACCGTCTAGTGAAATGTTAAAAACATATTTACTAGAAAACTGCTTATCAAATTTACCTCAAATTTTAAACAAAAATAAAGCGTGATACAAAATAGTGAAAGAAAATAGCCACCTAATAAAATGGTCAGTCTGTCAAACTGGGGACAAATAAAATGTTTATTTTAGTGAATCCCATATGGTGGAACAAAATTACGGCCTATTAAAATAATATAATAATAATAATACTATAATAATAATAAATGTCTTTTTATTTCGAAAAAATATAAAAATCAAATCAAAACTAGGTACAATTAATTTTACATAATTGTAGATTATAAATTATAACTATTTTCCCTTATATAAATGAGCTAAGGCAAGGCGCAGTCTAGCCATACTCTACTAGGCTACTCTACTGAAACTTTCCCCACTCAAAAAAAAATACAATACATTATAAAATAAATTCCCTAAATTAAAGAACATACACTGCAATTAGGTAATACAAGAGAAAAAATATCAAAATATTATATTATATTAAGCCATATCAAGAAAAACATGTAAGTTATTTTTGTTTAAAACTGTCAATTAAAAAGTAATAAATAAAGTCAACAAAAAGATAATAATATAATTTAATTTCATGAATTTTGAAGACTAAGTAAATGTTTTTTATAATGAAATTTAAACTTATGCTCATTAAGCAAAGTCAACCTTTCTGGTAATGTATTACAAAATCGGATAACAGTAAAAGTAAAAGTTCGTTGAAATATTGCACTGTGATGATGTGGCATAGTAATTACGTTGGTTGATCTTATATTATGGGAATGTAAGTTTATCCTAAATACAAATTTGTTTTTGATAGATGCAGGCGAGAGTGGATTATTCAAGACCTTAATGAAAAAGACGCCCAAATGCAAAGCTCTACGATTGATCATATTTAATCAGTTAAGATCCTTGAGAGTATGTGAAATGTGATTAAATTTTCTAAGGCCAAAGATGAGTCTAGAATAAGTGTTTTGTGCTTTCTGAATATGATATTTGTCAGCATAATCCAAGCAAGGTCGATAAATAAAGTCATAATAGTTAAAACTAGAAAGAACGAGAGACTCGCACAGCATTTTACGCAAAGAGAAATCAAGAATATCTCGACTATTATATAATATTTTAAGCGATGAGTGGGACTTTTGAATCAATTTTTTTACATGTTTCCTAAATCTCAGCTTAGTGTCCAATATTATCCCCAAATTCTTAGCAGACCTTACCACCGGTAATTTAGCACCATCCAACATAACATTAATATTATCTGTTAGTAAAGCTACTCGATTTTTTGTACCATAAAGCACGACAAATGATTTTGAGGGTTTTAGCTTTAAGTTATGTTTGGTTGAAAGTTGATTTAATGTATCCAGATCATCATTAATTAAATTTAAATTTGATGCAATTAGGTGGTCATATTTATGTGTTATCCGCGTAAGCTTTAATTTTACAATGATTCAGGGATTTTAAGATATCAGCTGTATATATTATGAAGAATAAAGAGCCGAGAATCGATCTCTGTGGTACACTAATCTAATTAGAACCTGTTCTGGACATACATTGCCATAGCTGATTGTTTGAAGGCGATTAGAGAAATAAGATTGTACAAGATCAAGAGATGGTTCCAAAAATCCATAGTATTTTAATTTGGCTAACAGAAAGTCATGATTTATCGTGTCAGAAGCCTTGGTAAAATCCAATACAACCAAAATACTACTCATTCCTTTGTCAATGGCCGCCATTATATGATCAGTTATATCCAATGAAGCAACTGACGTACTATAATGTTTTCTAAAACTGCACTGACTATCCGGTATTATACTATTAGTTATAAAGTAGTTAAATAATTGATTATATTTTTCAAAGATTTTAGAAAACTTGAAGGATTACTAATTTTTGGTAGAGGATTCCTAATGGAAATCTTCCACTGATCAGAAAAAAAATTAGACTCTATGCAGCAATTGATTATGTGAGTAATATATATACCAATACCAGGACTGCAATATTTTAACATGGTGGAAGTTATTTCAACTTCAACCAATTTAAAAGAAAAATGTACAGTATTATTAAAAGTTTTATCATAATAAGAGCGTATTGTGTCACTACCGTCAGAAACATTCTGAAAGAGTGTACCGAAAAAATGATTAATACTATGTGGGTCAGATAGGGCATCAGGCAAAGTAAAGTTTTTGTTAGAACATATATTAAAATATTTTAAAGATCTCCTCATTTTTGGAAGATTATTTTCTGCAGATATTGAATTTAGATATTCCCTCTTCGCCCTTCGAAACCTCGCAACTATAAAATTACGCAAGCGTTTAAAAGTTTCCCCATCATCTACTGCCCGGGTGCAGTAAGCCACGGTGACTTAGTATTTGTGATTCAAGCTTTTTTTAAAGGAGCATGTTTATCGAATAAAGTTAGCAAAAAGTTGTTAAATAAGAATATTTTATCGTCTATATTTTATTTATATTATTCCACTGAAGTTGTTGAAAATCATGAAGAAATAAATGAATATTAAAGTTGTTAAAGTTTCTATAAGTAATAATTTTAGGCTCTGTAAGAGTTTTTATTATATTTAAAAGGCAGTACACTTAAGAATGGTCTGAAACTCCTTCTGCAGACATAGTTCCAGAACCGTCGACTAGAGCATCATTCGTAATGAAAATAGGGTCAAGATGAGTACTGGTTGTTCTATACACTCTAGTAGGCTGATCTATCAACTGTGTAAAATTATAATTTCAAACAAAGGAACTAAAGGATTATCCACTTTAAATAGATTTATGTTAAAATTCCCTACACAAATTATTTCTTCCACCGTTGGATCCATGTGCGAAAAAATATTGTCAAAATCGTTTAAAGTTTGTGTTAGGAGGTTGGTAAAAAACACAGAGCGCATAAAATTTACCTTTAATTTTAATTCTCAAGATCAAAAACTCAAGAAAGTTTGAAGCCGCAAAATTCAAGTTTATCACCTCTGTAACTAAAGTATTTTTAAGAAATGTTGCGACGCCGCACAGTGGTTGAAAAAGGACCATTTTCGGAAAAAAATATATATCTCCGAAATTATTTATCCGAATTTCTTGAAAATTTGCACATACTTTTTGTAGAACACAAGAAATATTTGATCAAATTTTCTTCCATCCCCATCCATGTTCTAGCCCTGTAATAGCCTTTATTTACATAAAGTCTCAACTCCATCACAAATTGTTATCTATTTAATAATTGCCTCAACTTCAACAAAAGAAGAGTAAAAACTAATTTAAATTGAAAATCAACCTAAATAACAAACGCGCTGTTGACAAAATTTCGAGCACATTATTATACAGGGTTGTGATTTAATAACGGACAAACTCATTTAAAGGGCGGGGATTTTTTTTTCAGTTAAATCATCAGACACATCAATTCTTATTTTCATGTCTGGATTTTTGTTCTCTTATACTAGTATATACAGGGTGTTGCTTAAATGTGATACCACGTCAACGTAACTTTTCAGTCAGATACAAAGTATTATGAGAAAAATATTATTTTATACTAATAATAAAACTGCTAAGCGAACACACTTGTTTATAAAATTTATAGCAAATTAAACGCAATAAACAAAAAGAGAATCAACATAATTGTAAAAATATATTTTTTATGGAAGTATAAACAAAAACAAATATTTAGTTAAATTTAAATAAATATAAAACATACAAATAAACTGATACATAATAACTAGACACTCCACAATAATTTGTAATAATAAGAATAATTGTAATAATCAAAATGCATACAGAAAGTAAATCATTAAAATATTATTCTTTTAATAATAATTTAATCCTTATTTAGTTGATACTGGTTTCACTTTTATCAATACTATACCTGAACCTTCATGGTAACAAAAAATGTATGTTTATGTTAGATTGATGATAAAGAAAACATGTTTGGTATTTACACAGGATAAGCCGATCTTTATCTTTATCATTTATGTCCAGAGATGTTTAACACTTGCTCAACTTATTCATAAACCCAATTACTTATGGGGCTGAAGCAAGCTAGATTAATATTTATGGTTACTATTTTATACCGTTTACTATATTCTTACCTCCTATTTAGGTCCCAAACGTTGCTTCGGAAGTTTTGTCCTGCTAAATATCGAATTCGCCGCACTGTGATGGTGGCGGAAGAGAGGGGATATTTTTATAATTTTACATCTAAAGAATAAAGTATCCTCCCCTAATCCAAAATTCAGTAACCGATCATGTTAGTATTGAATCATCAACATAACTCTTAATCTTCATGATTTTCCGGGTTACATGCACCTATGTTTAGAAGTATAAAACCAAAAGGGGCAGAAACGGGCAGCCAAATTTGGTATAGACAAAAAGGGGAGATCGTAGAAAATAAATTAGGTTAATTAGCTATTTGGGGCAACTTGTGGCAAAATAGTTTTTGATCCAGTGAATTTTTTTTTAAGAAAAAAATATGAATTTTTATGATTTTAACTTTTTTTTTAGATGAAAGACTGAAATTTTTCTAATTTTTTTTGTGATGTGATAAGTCTAATTTTCTATCTTTACAAAAATGTAAACCATTTTAAAATACCTTTATGTAAACCATTTTAAAATACGTTTAGGCGTGCCGGATAAGACGCCCCTAAAAGTATGTTCGGTTTAGCAAGAAAATACAGTCAAAAAGTAATAAATTTTTAGTTTGCAAAACGATTTCTCCAAAAGTAAAGCAAATTTTAAAATAATGTTATATGCTTAAAAGTCAAAACAGAATCTGTTATTTGAAATAAACTAAATTTTCTTCATTTATTGAATTTGAATTTAGGTATTTTTTTCATACGCCTCAACCAGTGTCCGCCGCCCCCTCTACCTGCTCTATCCTTTCGGATTATACGATAACCTGGTATAGTAAAAGCTGAAATATCATCACCATCAGAGAGCCATGTTTGAGTTAAAAACTTACATCAAATTCATGATTATTAATTATTGTTTTAAACTCGTAAAACCCTGTAAAAATTGAGCGGATATTTTAATGAGCAATTTTAATATTTAAGTTGTTCATATAAAAAAATATTATTTCAATCAGATATGGCTAATGCGTATAAATCTAATAAAAATTCCTGAAGCAGAATAATAAATATTTGTTCTCGCGATATGACAAAGAAAAAGAGAGAATGCAACTAAACCAAAGATACTCACTAATATTATTAAAATAACAATCTTATAACGTTTGAAAAAACAATTTGAATGTTGGTATATTTTGTTTATCCAGTAACATCGTGATTAATCCTTCCATTTGTTACTAAAATATAAATTTTAGTATATATAAATATACCTTTCACGTTTGTAGACAAAAAGGAAGAATGCCGTATGAGTGAACATAATTTTTATGTCTTACTAGATAACTTTGTGCGGAACGAAATACGGTCATACTCGACTATTCCTAATAAAGAATATTGATAACGGGGAAAGTTTCCGGTAAAGAAAATGTACCGATTTTTTGTTCTTATACTATATAATTACCAATAAACAAACTATAGGAAAATCTAAGAAGCAATTTTGTTTTTTACAAAATCTCTGGACAGCTTGGAACCTTTTTTCATCAAGAACATTACTTTCTAAAATCACTATAATATCGATCCTCTATTATCCTCTCGAATGTACTTAACTAATTTTTGATGTACTTTTTTCCTAGAAACTTTTTAAATCGACCGCGACATGTAGCAAAGGGACGTAAAATAAACGTCTTTTTTCTTCCCTACACTATCAAATTATCAAATAGACAAACTTGTAGAAAAATCAGAGAGACAATTGTTTTTGACCATGTATATGGAAAAATATTACCTTCCAAAATCAATAACTCGGAAAAAAGGAGAATTTCCCCTTGAATCTATAATAATATTCGTCGATGAATTTCATCATTTTTCAACTTGTTTGCGGCGTAAGAAATATTGACTTTCCTAAATTAGAAAAGTGAAGAATTTAAATTGAAAGTCAATATATTATACCTTGTACGAAATCTTTCTCATTTGTCATTTTTCAATTCCATTCCTATCTAAATTTTGCTTCGTTAAGCTATTTATTTTCTTTTCGTGCAAAAACTATATATGTATTTTGTTTACTTGGAGGAGAAAAATTATTCCATTCAATCATTTGAATACATAGGTTCTGTAGCATTTTAATTTCAGAATTCTGCAGTCTATATTCCGATTTCCTCACTAAGAAAATAAATTTTTAATTAAATTTGACACCGTTATTAATCTACACTTTAATGGAGATTGTTGCCATATGTCTCCAGTCTCCAATTGTAACTAACACAATGTTGCCAATTCTTTTCCCCATTATCTCGTGAATCATATAATTTTATACACTATGCAAATTTAAACAAAAATCGGTAAATTTTCTTTCTCTCGTTATAAATTCTTCCTTTTATTAGGAATAGTGGAGTGTAGCCCAATTTAACTCTGCATATAGTCATTTAGTAACACTTATAGACTATCTTTTCGAACATTTTTATGAGGCGCTCCATCTTGTTCCACCATGTTGGATTTGTAACAATATTTTACTAGTATCTGCCAATTGACTGAATTAGTAATTTTCACACTGATTTAAAAAAGAATCAATATACGACCATTTTGTTCTGTCATATTGAATTCGTATCAATTTTGTTACCAGTTTATCCCTATATCACATCTAATTTTTGTAATTTAAAATCAACTAAATAAGAAGGTTTTTTTCACGTTGATTCTGTTAAACATTTTATTTGGCCTCCATTTTGTTCCAAAATCTTGAATTCGCATCATAATTTTAGTAATTTATCTTTATATTACACACAGAAAAAATTAAAATGATCTAAAAAGTTTTTGCTGATGCTGATTCTTTTAAATATTTTATTAGGTTCCCATTTTGTTTTGCCATCTTGCATTTGTGTCAGAATGTTACCAGGTCATCCTGCTATGACAAAAATTTGAAGTTAATAGGGGAAGTATTTTTTTAGCTATGCTGCTAACTGACAGGCAGACAAACAGACCGACAGACGGACCGACCAAATTGATAAAACATGTTTTTTTTCATCTAGGGACCCTAAAACGTCAAGATTCCTCCCAGGATTTTTTTTAGGAATAATTAATTTAATATTTCACTAGACCGCCATTTTATTCAGCCATATTGGATTTTTACCAAAATGTTACAGGTGATTACCGTATGACCAATCATTTTTCATCAAAAATTGAAGTCAATCGGGTAAGTAGTTTTTAGCTATGCCGCGAACAGACAGACAGAATTGAGAAAACATATTTTTCGACATCTACCGAGCCGGAAACGTGAAGATCTGTAAAAAGCTGGGAAGGTGATTTTTTTACGATCACAATATTTCCCTCTTACGAGGGAAGTAAAACAAATGAATCGGAGACCGTCTTCTCGTAGTCGAAAGACGCGAGAAACACCTTGTGCCTTCTTCTTGTACCTACTTATTTGATAATTCCCAAGAATATGTTAAAATAACCTAATTTTCCTGTTATTACTTTTGTGGGGCAAGAAATTTGCTGGTCTCACATAGTTCGACTGATTGTCTATACCTAGTTGTCTTGCTGATATAGCTGTCCTGGGATGAGCTAACCCACTACAGTTTCAATCAAGGTCGATTAATACTATTTAAAGTCCTTCAGGTACCTATATTCTTTTTATTTAGCTTTTTATGTAGTTATAAATATAAACCAACGCAAAATATGCAGTGTAAAACTAATTTGTCACTAACTGTGTATGGAATAACCTTACAACTGCTCTAAGAAGCATCTCTGTAGGTATGACGCTAAATGTCGCTAAAGAACCGGTACTTTCTGATCTTTGGATATTTAGGTTGCTTTATTTTTGATATTATGTACTTCTCATGAAATGGCGGCTGATGTTCTTGTTTTTTTGCAATTTTTAATACGACTGGGTTTCTTATAAAATAATCAGCTTACTGCTAATTAAATTTTTTTTCGAAATTAATTAATGTATCTATGCACTTGTTTTGTAAACTTACAAAAAATAATATAGCTTTCCCTATTGGTATCTTCAATGCAGATATTAAAAATAATGAAGTTAGTATTAGAATGTTTGGCTCAAACTTGGTTTCTTATTGATACCAAATATCAACAAACTGTTCGTTTTAATTTAGAAAAGCATCTTCAAAAAAAAAATCGGAGATTTATATATTGCAGATAAAAGTAGCTGAAATTAAAGCGACCTATTTAAAAATATATGTAATCTAAGATAAAATGTCACTCAAAGATAGCACTTGTTATTTTTTTTTTAAATTAGGTATAATTATAGATATCTTAATTTATAACTTTCCCGGGTAACTAGATATGTTCAACGGTATAGTTTAGTCATATTTTATTATCATTAATAAATACACATATTGTTTTAATAATATAATAAATATTCTTATTTTTAATTAATATTATATTACTAAAAAAATTAAGATTTTTTATGTTTGATATTTTTTTAATAAATAATTCGTTTTCTTTGCACAAAAAAATATATATAACCTATATTCATTTTACAGCCATTTTACAGCCTATGTATTCTAGTATAATTATGGAAAATTTCAAAGCAATATGTTAAGAAAGAAACAAAGAAGTCATAGATTTTTGATACCGAAAGCACTGTTTGGCCCCATAATGGGACGTAGCAATATCTTTTACATGGAATGGGTTCAGGTTAGCATGTCGGCCAACTTTCTATTGTTTAAATAGTTGTAATTTGTAAGGATTTAAAAGTAAACCCCATCCCCCTACATTCGTTCATGGCGACCCTAAGCTGGAGATTGTCTAGAATGGATTCCTCTGATTAATGTGAAAGTAGGAAAGTAAGTAATTATGATGTAACGAATTTCTTTAATTTTAAACAATTTAGCATCATTACAAAATGTTAAAATTCCATCATTGATAAGGCAAGTCCTTATATATTGCCTTGAGTTCGAAAATGTACCCACAAGCTTTTAAGACACACATTTATTGTAAGTCAAGATTTCACACCTAATGAAAAATGGTGGTTTACGTTTGACAGATTTTTTAATCAAACGCCTTTACAGGCAAAGAATAAAGCTTCCCGGAAAAGGCCGTGTAATTACCGAACATATAAAATACAAACGGGAGTGGCTGCTAAAGGCAAAAAGACGTTACTATACAAATGTACTCATCATAAAGGCATCTGGTGTGGTGCTGTAATTATTCTTTACGACAAGAAAGAAATCAAAACTATCATTTTATTATTATTTTATTTATTCATTTATTTAAATTATAAACCGTTTTATCACTTAAAGAATTTTTAAACTGTAATTTAAAATGCAAAAATGCAATGGGAAAAATAGTTTGTCCGATATATGCAAAAGATAACTGACAAGCTAAATGTCTTAATTGCTATGTCAATCAGTGGCGGCTCAGCTTTAATTTTTTGAACTGGATGCTATTTAAGTATAAACAAATATTAAATATGAATATTTTAAAGATACGAATATTTTCTTTAAATATAAACATATAAAAAAGGGCATATGAAAACAAAAAACCGCACAGCCATAAGTAAATGAAAAGTTAGCATCTGTGTTTTCCACTTTGAAATATCGATTAAGTTCTCTCGTCTTACTTGCAAGAAAAATTAACGGAGTTTAGATATATGCCTTTATGCTACAATATTTTTAATAAAATATAAACTACTTGCTTTAGTTAGACTAAGTCGTTAAGTTAAGAAAAGTCGGTTGGTAATATTTCATTGTGTAGTAATACAGAAATGTATTGATCGCGTACAATCTTATTTCATTAAAGGTGGTAGATTGTATCTTTTTGCAAGTAATTCGAAGCAGGATCGATGAAATTAAAATATATACTTTCATCTTATGTTATGTAAAGCAAGACACAAACTAACAACTTTAGTTACACTAACTAACTAATTAAACTAACACTAACTGATTAAAAGTGAAAAAAAAGAAGGTGGTAGATTGTATTTTTTACAGTTATTTAGAACCGTGACCAATGAAACTAAAATATAATGTAAACAACCAACTTTAGTTAAACTAAGTGATTAAAAATCAGTTGTTAATAGCTTTAAATATCGAGTATATACAATTTTATTTTAATAAAGTGGTAGACTGAGTTGAAGTTTGAGTGCACGAGCCAAAATGGCAGTTTTTAAATGACAGTGATGTTTTGACTTGAAATGTCAAAAATTATCCAGTTTAATTCGCTCTAGGGTACCACAGGAGGAAGAAAATTTCCGGAGTTACCGTCATAACGGTTTAAAATCAATGTATCTGATTGGCTACAAAATAGCGGTATGAAATTTTCAGTTCAAATTGTGTAGAAAAATGTGACTAAATAGATTTCAACAAGACAAGGCACTTGCCAAGAGATATGTTAACAGTTATATATTTATTTCTGGAGTTAAATTCCTACTAAAATAAATGCATGGATTCGTCACTAAATTAACTGAAGCTCATATTCAAGCTATCTAGAGCACTGATGTTTTGTATTAATTTCCGTATAATTATTTTACAGCTCAGTTTGTATACATTTTAACATGTTTCTATAACGCTTTTTCTTAAAAGAATTTCGTGATATACACATTTAGAAATTCAGCATATGAATAATGTTTTCATCCCTTTTAGTTAATTTAAACGATGTTGTTTTAGACAATTAAATTATTTGAAGCCTCTTTCACAACTGTTGCAAGCCATATATGCTTGTTTATAGAATTTGTAGTTAGTAGTAATTCAGATACTAGGAAAATATACATATTCTTTATTTTTTATTCAATTCTCTAACACAGATAAATGGATAAAGAGAAAATTATAACTAGATTGTTTTAAATGCAAACTCATTATGTTTTGGAATAATCCTAGTAAATAAACTTTTGAAAAAGTTATTTTTATATAAAACTGGTACGAATTAAAATTCCCTTTAGTCGATAAAATCTTCTTCTAGCTGCTGAAAAATCGGAAATTGGACACCTCCTAACCATCACACTCTCACTTTGTATTTCTAAGGCGAGGACTCCCTAAATTTGTATTTTTTTCACAATACCTGTTATATATAGCTTAGCACGTAGCACTGCTTCTATGCCGGTTTTCTGAGTGTATGTCAAGCCATAAAGACTTAAACCAAGAATAAAGAAAAGTCCTATTGAAATAAGTAAGAAGGATGTTCAGCAGTGGACATGTAGGAAAAAGTGTATGATATAATTTGTTATTGCAGGTCTCTTGACTACAAATAAGATCAAATTTTCAGGAAAGGAACACTAGAACTGCAGAAAAGTATTACCCAAGCAATTACAGACGTTTTTATGAATAAATTTAACTTGTAAGACCTGTACTCTTTTTAAATTAAAATATTAACAACTTTTCGATCGCCATGTATTTCCGTTATCAAGCGTAAACAAGGAGCAAAGTCTAAAACTGCAAGCTTATACAGAAGAGTCGTGTGAAATAATGCCTGTAAGTCGGAGATGTTCGTACCAGCGAGCAAGGGTGACTTGTTAGAGGTCTCTTTGTTACAGTTGATTGATGGGCGGTAACCATCTTTGTAAAGAAGGAAGAAGATTTAATCTTACTTTTTCCTGATAGTCTAGTCAAACTCGAAAATAACTCGATCAAGATTTCTGCTTACAGGAAACCCGCTCACACTGGACAGTATCTCAACCGGAAGGAGACTTGTGTTATATTAACTGTTTTCCTAGCTTTCTTGTGCCACCATTTGGTTTATAATATCTCGACAACCTATACTTATATTGTACTATCCAGAAAATATTTATAAATAGCGTACAAGCAGCTTTAAATAATAAACTACTAAGGTATGTAAAGCTAGAGTGTGTTTTATAAAGGCATATATAACTATTTTATATATCTAGCGGTGATTGTAGTTTGTATTCGTTATATTATTTTACTTTAGCTCGCAGTAAAATCTTTTAGATTATAAATGACCTGAATATCCTTATAATATATAATAAGTTTTTTTAAAACACCAAGAAAAGGAAAACAGCCAGTAAATCCCGCTACTCACTATTCATTGATTCGCCTATTCGTCAGAATAATTTGGAGGGTCTGGTTCATCAGTTCGATTCCTTGTGCGGCGATTCCGTCTTTTAGGCGGATAAAGGATAAATTAAGTAGGCTTTGACCTCGGCGAACCATTCGTTCGAATCAAATATTTTATTTTTTGTGTATTTTCAAACATTGAAACGCATAAAGTACATGTGAAGATATTATATAAAAATTGATGAATAGTAAACTATTCGTCAATTCATTGATTCCCCAAGTCGTTCATTCTTATAAATTGATGAATCGAATAAACAAATCGAACCGATTAGTGAGTAGCGGGCTTAACCCTACTTATTCGATTCGTACCAGAGAGGTATAAGTGTGTGATTGTTTAAACATAAACAATAATAATTTGCCTACCATTAAAAAGAAACTAATAAAAAGTCGTGTCTCTGAATTATTTGAATATTGGCAATACTGCATATTTAAAAGCTCATATTACCATACATCTTTAAACAAGAAACCTCTTTAAAGTTGTCTATTTAGAACATAGTACACTATTGACATGAACATCAATGCCGTGTAAATGGCGTTGGTTCTTTGCTTAGGTTTATAAAGGATTCATTATAAACTTTGATTACTCTAATAAAACTTCAATAGCTGACTGATGTATGTTACAATTAGATAGATGCTTGTAACGGCCATGTTGGCTAAAAGTGATGGTGTTAAACAATTAAAAGCAATATCCCGATTTTCATAAAGATAAAGATAAATGGTCGGAAAAGTGGTATAGATTAATTTTTTATCACTATATACGTATTTTTAGGGTAAAATTGTGGATCTAAAAAAATCACACTTAAATTTTTTATCAAAAATTCCAGTTTTATTTAATCGATTGCGCGTAAATTTCTGGCGGGATACAACATGTCATTTAATAAAAAAATATGTATGGCATTCATTTTTACATCCCAAACAATAATTATATCTAATACCCAGAAAAAAACCTAAATTGTCCATATTGTTGATTAATGCCACAAAGCAACATTTTTGATTCTGAAAGAACACGCCAAATCGTGACTGAAATGAAATCACATGTACTGACAGACGAAAAAATTAGCTATATACGGGTTATATAATTTAGGTAACCGAGACCATTATATGATTCTTCATTTTAGTGTTTTCAAGGGTTATATTGCCTTTACAAATAATTTGCTGATACTTAATACTAAAACCTTTATTTATATAATAAAGTAACAGAAACATCACGGTTACTTCTACAAAACAAAAAATGTTACTTGGGTCTCTAGATAAGGAGATTAGCAATATAAACATGACCATAAGCCGAATTGTTATACAAAAAAGTTGATACACGATCATGGGTGTATCCATGTGTGAATGGAAATTATATTCCAAACAATAATAGTACCTAATACCCAGAAAAAACCTAAACTGTCCGTATTGTGGATTAATGCCACACAGCATCATTTTTAATTCTAAAAGAACACGGCCAAATAGTGACTGAAATGAAATCGCATCTACTGACTATATGATTCTTCATTCAAGTATTTTAAGGGTTATATTGCTGTTTCAAATAATTTGCTGATACTTAATAAAACCTTTATTTATATAATAAAGTAACAGAAACATCACGGTTACTTCTACAAATCAAAAACTGTTACTTTATACATAAAAGTTGATACACGATCATGGGTGTAGCCAGGAATTCAGTCAGGGGGGATATACCAATTTTTTCAGTTAGGGTCGTGTCTGATTGGAGGGAGGGTCAGAAGAAGACAAAAATTTTATTTAACATTAAGAAAAAAACTAAAAAATTCTAACTTTGTCACTAAGGGTTAAAATAAATTTATACCTTTAATTTCACTATGATTTTAGCCAATTCAATACAACAAAATTTTGCTAACTTATGAGGATATTAAGAGATTTCGTCCCCTTGCTAAAGTATGTGTGATACACTTTTTCAGTCCGAGGTATTCGCTATCTTCAGGCAGTTGATATTGATGAGGCCAAGGATGGTCGGGAAGTGAGGTCTAAAGACGTACAGCGATTTCCGCTCTTGTCAAGAATTTGGAAGATGCCTCTCAAAGCAGGTGAATCTGGGTTTCTGATCATCAAAGTATTCGTAGCAATAATAACGCGGATGAACTTGATTTGCTCAGAACCAGTACCACTTTCGGCGAACCTGGAGTTGCCCTAAGAATATCGAGACAACACTGGTTCGGCCCGAAACCGGTGAGCAATGCTTGAGTGGATACTGAGGAGAAGTCAGCGGTTACTGAATCCTTTTATGGGGATCAAAACGAGACACCGCAATAAAAGTTATCTAGTGCTGGTCGACTTGGAGGTATACCCCACGTGAAAGTATATCCCACTTGCCCGGGATGCCTAGAGAAGAGGTCGTCTAAAGTGAGGATATCAACGCTCTTACCAGCCTAGGCGTCTTCTGATTTATCATCAGGGAGATGCGGTTGCTAGGGTGGTGGCAGGAGATTTGAGGCGAACAAAAGCGATCTTGGTCTGCTTGCCGTTCTTTTGAGACACCTTTTAATATAATTACTACTTGAAATACTAAGGTTTATTGCTTCCTTTCTGGCCACCTAAAAAATTGAAATTAGAGTCTTATTATGCAAAATGAGGCAATAAGATATGGTGAATAATTTTCTTTGCTGGAAAAAGACGATTTGTTTTATTTGGTACTAGTGTCGATACACAGTTTGACTATAAAATATGTTCGTATAAGTAACATTATTATTTTAAAAAGTGAACATAATGTGAACTAAAATGTGCCATTGTATCAATAATCTGTTTAGCAAATTTTTGAAACACTGACCCGCAAAAAATGTGTCATAGAAGCTGAATAGTTCATTGTAGCAGAGGAAACCTTTCTAAATATGGAAATTACATTCCAAACAATAATAATACCTAATACCCAGAAAAAACCTAAACTGTCCATATTGTGGATTAATGTCACACAGCAATATTTTTAATTCTAAAAGAACACGGCCAAATAGTGACTAAAATGAAATCACATCTACTGACTATATGATTCTTCACTTAAGTGTTTTAAGGGTTATATTACTGTTACAAATAATTTGCTGATACTTAATAAAACCTTTATTTATATAATAAAGTAACAGAAACCTCAGGGTTACTTCTACAAATCAAAAACTGTTACTTTATACATAAAAGTTGATACACGATCATGGGTGTAGCCAGGGATTCAGTCAGGGGGGATATAACAATTTTTTCAGTTAGAGTCGTGTCTGATTGGAGGGAGGGTCAGAAGAAGACAAAAATTTTATTAAACATTAAGAAAAGGTTTCAAACTAAAAAATTCAAACTTTGTCACTAAGGGTCAAAAAAAATGTATACCTTTAATTTCACTATGATTTTAGCCAATTCAGTACATCAAAATTTTGCTAACTTATGAGGATATTAAGAGATTTTGTCCCCTTGCGAAAGTATATGTGATACAATTTTTCAGTCCGAGGTATTCGCTATCTTCAGGCAGTTGATATTGATGAGGCCAAGGATGGTCGGGAAGTGAGGTCTAAAGACGTACAGCGATTTCCGCTCTTGTCAAGAATTTGGAAGGTGCCTCTCAAAGCAGGTGAATCTGGGTTTCTGATCATCAAAGTATTCGTAGCAATAATAACGCGGATGAACTTGATTTGCTCAGAACCAGTACCACTTTCGGCGAACCTGGAGTTGCCCTAAGAATATCAAGACAACACTGGGTCGGCCCTAAACCGGTGAGCAATGCTTGAGTGGATACTGAGGAGAAGTCAGCGGTTACTGAATCCTTTTATGGGGATCAAAACGAGACACCGCAGTAAAAGTTACCTAGGGCTGGTCGACTTGGAGGTATACCCCACGTGGAAGTATATCCCACTTGCCCGGGATGCCTGGAGAAGAGGTGGTCTAAAGTGAGGATATCAACGGTCTTACCAGCCTAGGCTTCTTCTGATTTATCATCAGGGAGATGCGGTTGCTAGGGTGGTGGCGGGAGATTTGAGGCGAACAAAAGCGATCCTGGTCTGCTTGCCGTTCTTTTGAACCACGTTTTAACATAATTACAACTTGAAATACTAAGGTTTGTTGCTTCTTTTCTGGCCACCTAAAAAATTGAAGTTAGAGTCTTATTATGCAAAAATGAGGCAATAAGATATGGTGAATAGTTTTCTTAGCTGGAAAAAGACGATTTGTTTCATTTGGTAGTAGTGTCGATACACAGTTCGACTATAAAATATGTTCGTATAAGTAACATTAATATTTTAAAAAGTGAACATAATGTGAACTAAAATGTGCCATTGTATTAATAATCTGTTTAGCAAATTTTTGAAACACTCACCCACAAAAAATGTGTCATATAAGCTGAATAGTTCATTGTAGCAGAGGAAACCTTTCTAAATATGGAAATTACATTCCAAACAATAATAATACCTAATACCCAGAAAAAACCTAAACTGTCCATGTCACACAGCAATATTTTTAATTCTAAAAGAACACGGCCAAATAGTGACTGAAATGAAATCGCATCTACTGACTATATGATTCTTCGTTTAAGTGTTTTAAGGGTTATATTACTGTTACAAATAATTTGCTGATACTTAATAAAACCTTTATTTATATAATAAAGTAACAGAAACCTCACGGTTAGGTCTACAAATCAAAAACTGTTACTTGGGTCTTTAGATAAGAAGATTAGCAATATAAAAAAGACCATAAGCCGAATTGTTATAAATAAAAGTTGATACACGATCATGGGTGTAGCCAGGCATTCAGTCAGGGGAGATATAACAATTTTTTCAGTTACGGTCGTGTCTGATTGGGGAAAGGGTCAGAAGAAGACAAAAATTTTATTAAACATTAAGAAAAGGTTTCAAACTAAAAAATTCAAACTTTGTCACTAAGGGTCAAAAAAAATGTATACCTTTAATTTCACTATGATTTTAGCCAATTCAATACATCAAAATTTTGCTAACTTATGAGGATATTAAGAAATTTTGTCCCCTTGTGAAAGTATGTGTAATACACTTTTTCAGTCCGAGGTATTCGCTATCTTCAGGCAGTTCATATTGATGAGGCCAGGGTTGGTCGGGAAGTGAGGTCTAAAGACGTACAGCGATTTCAGCTCTTATAAAAAATTTGGAAGATGCCTCTCAAAGCAAGTGAATCTGGGTTCCTGATCATCAAAGTATTCGTAGCAATAACAAGGTGGATGAACTTGATTTGCTCAGAACCAATACCACTTTCGGCGAACCTGGAGTTGCTCTAAGATCAAGACAACACACTGGGTCGGCTCTATACCGGTGAGCAATGCTTGAAGGATACTGAGGAGAAGTAAGCGGTTACTGAACCCTTTTATGGGGATCAAAACGAGACACCGCAATAAAAGTTATCTAGGGCTGGTCGACTTGGAGGTATACCCCACGTGGAAGTATATCCCACTTGCCCGGGATGCCTGGAGAAGAGGTCGTCTAAAGTGAGGATATCAACGCTCTTATCAGCCTATGCATCTTCTGATTTATCATCAAGGAGATGCGGTTGCTAGGGTGGTGACGGGAGATTTGAGGCGAAAAAAAACCATCTTGGTCTGCTTGCCGTTCTTTTGAGCCACCTTTTAACATAATTACTACTTGAAATACTAAGGTTTGTTACTTACTTTCTGGCCACCTAAAAAATTGAAATTAGAGTCTTTTTACGCAAAAATGGGGCAATAAGATATGGTGA
Organism: Kuschelorhynchus macadamiae; assembly: GCA_030620095.1. NCBI lineage: Eukaryota > Metazoa > Arthropoda > Insecta > Coleoptera > Curculionidae > Kuschelorhynchus > Kuschelorhynchus macadamiae. The sequence continues at coordinate 370,849 of JAUTXW010002996.1, forward strand.
ATAGTTTTCTTTGCTGAGGAAAGACGATTTGCTTAATTTGGTACTAGTGTCGATACTCAGTTTGACTATAAAATATGTTCGTATAAGTGACATTAATATTCTAAAAAGTGAACATAACGTGAACTAAAATGTACCATTGTATCAATAATCTATTTAGCAAATTTTTGAAACACTGACCCACAAAAAAAATGTGTAATATAAGATGAATAGTTCATGGTAGCAGAGGAAACCTCTCTAAGTATGGAAATGATTACCAAAAATTCGTGACATATAAGGTTTCCTTGTTACATTAAATAAAGCACATGCTGTACGGTACCATTTAGTATTTATTTGAAATATGATTTTATTAATTTATTACCTCTATATATTGATTGTATTTATAATTCACATACGTTAACATCTAAGAAAGGAACCAACAATTTCGAAATTAGTTTTCTGCAATAAACTAAATTAATTTTTTCCTCTAATGAGGGGCTGCATCTTCTCTCTTGAGAGACCAGCAGTAATCAGCCATCATGGCTGGATTCCATCGTCCTTGATACCAAATTTCCATTGTTCTGATATCTTTCATGCAGTTTCTGAAAAAGTTCATTAACTAGTTCGTAGTTTTTATCGACCTTGTTGCCTAAAAATCCAAGTAGTACTTTTACAAATGAGTTCCAAGCTCTGAGTTCCTGCCTAGTGAGCTTTTCTATAAAATGAACATCGCCTAAGAATTTTTTAATTAATGGGCCAATAAAAAAGCCTTCTTTTAATTTTGCGTCATTTAAAATCGGAACAAATCCTAATAGTAATGTGAAAAGAACATTTTTTCAAGCTACAGCTTCACATTTTTACATCTTGGTTTAAATTGTTTCTTTTCCGGTCAAATTTCGTCACATAGTGTTTTTTACTGTAAGATTATCCCACAAACAAAAAACAGCAATATTTTTGTAAAACCTCCCTGAAGCCCCATTAAAATTGCTATTACCTTTAAATCCACACCGACATCCTGCCATTTGAACCGGTTGTAGATGATTCTATCTAAACGATGCGCATATTTCCATAGTCTCCTTTCATCGCCAGTGAATGGGTAACTAATTTAGATGGTTTTAAATTTCCATTATGTAGTAATACAGCTTTTAAATTGTATTTCGTCTAGACTGTGAATAAACCCCACTCACAAGGAAAATGCTCGATATTGTGTTGCTGAATTAAATCATCGATATCGGTATACGCGCATAATGAATTTTCCAGTATAAAATACAGAAAACGTTCATTGAAAAATCGTAGGTATCAGGATTTTTTGAATAATTTTTCTATTGTTCGGAAAATATTGGCGATGTAAAGGTAATAGGCTGGAGTGCGTTACAAATTTCAAAATAAGAATAATAGAACTCAAACGGCAGAATACTCAACTGGCCCGCTCAAAACGTTACCATTCTATATGGAAAAGGAACCTCTAAAAAAATCAAGACGAATAGCAGGAAACTATAATATTAAAAGTTTTAAGTTGAAAAGCACTTTAAAAAGCTTTTTGACTAAAACCAAGCTTGATAGTTCCAATGACAGACGTAATTATATCTATAAAGTAATTGTATATGTAGTAAATCTTATATTGGGGCAACTAAGAGATCCCTCGATATAAGAATAAAAAAAAATCGAAAGCAGACAGAGACGAGAAAAACATTCTTAAGGTAACGACCATCAAATCTAATAGTCAGAAGTTAAATATTTCACAAAGCACAACATCAACAGAAGGAAATTTAAAACAGTTGTATTCATCAATTATAACAAAGAACACTCTAGCACGCCCAATATCATTAATTCAGATATTTGGAGACCCTTATGTACAAACATCACTCGCTTTGTCGCCTAAAGCACGGTATTCACTATGCGATCCGATGCGATTCGTTAACGCAATTCATCAATTCACTTTTATCAACGCATTGGCGCATAGTTCATCCACACAGTACAATCATTTTTACTTAAATTTCAGCATGAACTCTAAGGAAGACGCCTGCAATGTAACTCTATTTTTGTTTTTACTTCCCTGGTACAATTCAATATGGCGGAACAAACTGGCGGCCCAATAAAATGTTGAAAACATTTTTACCAAAAAACTAATTACCGAATTTACTCCAGATGTTGCTCACTAATCAAGTATGATATGGGAATAAACTGGTGACATTTTGGTATGAATCCAAGATGGACTAACAAAATGGCAGCCTAATAGAGATTTTATAAAATTAGTCTAAAAAATCTACTCATTCGATTGATTTCAAATTTTACGCAAGAATTAGATGTGATATGGAGCTGAACTGGTAAAATTTTGGTACGAATTCAAGGTGATAGACAAAACGGCGGCCTAATACAATATTTAAAAGAATCAGCCTGAAAAACTACTTATTCCATTGATTTCAAATTTTACTCAAGAATTAAGTGTGATGAACTGATAAAATTTGATACAAATTCAAAATGGCGAAACAAAATGACGGCCAAATAAAATTTTAGAAAAATCAGCGTAAGAAACCTTATTCAATTGATTCAAGGAAAGAAACAATGTTACCTAACTTTTTATTAGCTTAAATAATTAAAATAATAGATTATAACAATTAAAAACATAGCAATGTGATAATCTCATAGAGTTTAGTTGTGATAAAGTCTGAATGAAACGAAATAATTTTAGTTTCTTTTGTTTAACAATTACCCTTGACTTAAAATATAAACCAAAATTCTAAGCAAATGTTAATTAACAATAGGTTGATTTTATGAAAAATCAGTGAAAAAAAATTTAACGTGTTCCTTCAGGGGTCTAGATAATACCATAATAATTTAATTAATAATTTTTTAAAATTTTAAACTAATATTAATAGTACCTCTAATTTTTTTTACTTAAATTAAATTCAAATTGTTAATAATAGAGATAGAGTTCCGGGAGTTGGTACTTTTTTGTTGGAAATTTATAGTTTGTTAAAATAAACTCTTTTTTTTATTTTAATCTGTAAACAACTTTTGAAATTGTTTATATGCGGGTTTGAAAATTTTGCACATTTTTCAAGACATCATCCTTCATTCCGAAGTGCAGTAAAAAAGAATTAACACCATCTTCAGTTTGTGAACTAGACTACAACGCAAAAAATTACATTTAGTACAACCAGATGACTAATGCATAACATCGGTATAAAGCAACAATCACAATAATTACATTCGCGTGTATTAAACGATAATTTGGATAATATAAGCAATTAACAAGTACGTGAAATATTTTTGTCCAATATGAAGCATTTTTGGTAGAACCATTTTCACTTCTGCTCGATTTAATGGTCTTTGTACATTATTACTAAGCAGATCACTTTGGAAATGGAAAACATTTACCCTGTGAAGTTAGTTTATGTCCAAAACTCTAGGAAATGGTTTAACTTATCAAAATATGAAAAAAGTTCATATAAATAGGGTCTACAAACCTTTTTCCTTCAAGATGTACTTTCACTGTGTTAAAATATTAATATTTTTTAGGTTTTTTTAAATACACCTTTTACATTTCTAGAGCGTTTTAAAGCAAATTTGGTACACTAAATGCTAATGTGCTTTAAAATTTACGGGCTGATATTTTTGCCGTCTTGCGACTCCAGTAGCAAACTTTTTAATACACTGGCTATTTTTACAGAAAAGTGATATTTGTCTTTCTGTTCTGCATCTTTTGGTCGCATAATTTAAAGGTCATAACGCATTAATTCTAGGAAAATATCATTTTTCCCAAGTCCTATGTATAGATGGGCGTTTTGCTAAATAACTTTTAAATCCGAGTGACCAAAAAGATATAGACCAGAACAAGCAATTTGACTTTTTTGGAAAAATGCAAGATAAGTCGTGCAAATTTTCTTAAAAAAATCTTAGTCACTTTATTGATTAATCATTACAAGGGCTGGGCTATCATCCAAATTTAAAATCGCTGATTGCTAGTAATCTATTTTTCGATAAATCGGTTTTTTATTCTTGATTTTCCCGATTAACCAAATTTTACGGTTAATCGACTCTTTCGAATTATCGATTTTTTCAATTAAACGATTTTTACGATTAAACTATTATTACGAAAAAATCGATTTTTCCGGTCAATCGATTTTTTTATTAACCTTCTCAATTCTGATCAATTGGTCGATTTTAGAGATCAACAAACTATTAAGGGCAATTTGCACGCAAAAAGTGAAAAACTAGCGACAAGGTCTAGTCAAGTTCAAAGTAGATGAGAAGGTACCTAAGTATTAGAAAAAACTTCCTGCACGCCCGACCTCAAAAAAATGTGTTATGTATAGGCAATTTAAATTACATTTCGTTTAAATATGGGTTCAAATGGGTTCACGCGCTGCAGAAATACAAAGACATGAGTACGATTTACCATTTCAAAGGAATAAAAACCTTAGAAGTATTGTTATGTTTATCTTTTGTTTTATAAGCGGTATTTAAAGTGTCGCTGACTTTAGTATGTATGATTTCGCGTTATATAGTAATATACGGGGTTGTGAAGCAATTCGGTCCGAAATAGTGGCAATTTCCAGTAATCCGGGATTTAACAGCATCCTTAATTGAATTTTTTACATTGAGTACTGGGTATATGTTGCGGGGTGTTATGTCTATACTATACACTGACCATTAATGGTTTCAGATGTAGGGTGTATGATAGTGATTCATATATATTTTATTTATACTAGGTGGAACAGAATCTAAAGATTATGTGTTATACATGGATAATAGAAATAGAGAGGCTTTTGGTAGTTTAAGATATTCTGAAACATTGCACACAAATATGAAGCGCTACAATTTTGTCTTTTGTCAAGCATCATTTAAAATCAGCTTTATTAGAAAAAAATATTGAGGAAATTTCAATATTTCATTTAGCAAATCTAAATTAGAATTTATCTGGCAACTTAAAAAAATACATACGTATATACTGTATTTATCATTTTTATTGGACGCCATTTTGTTCCAACATATTGGATTCCTAACAATATTTTACCGGTTTCTTCCTATGCCACCCTTGATTTTTGGCCATAATTTAAAATAAATTTAATAAGTAGTTTTTGCACTGACACACACCGCGATTTTATTATGACATTTTGAATTCGTACCAGTTGATCCTTATATTGTAATTAATTTTTCTCCAAAATTTAATTTCGATTGAATAAGAAGATTTTTTTACGTTGATTTTTTAAATATTTTATTTGGCCGCCACTTGTTCCGTTATCTTGAATTCGTAACAAATTTTAACCAGTTTATCTCTGTATCACACTTAATGCTTGCAAAAAAATTGAAATTAATCTAATAAGTAGTTTTTTCAGGCTGATTTTATAAATATTTCATTAGGCCGCCATTTTGTTTTGATATCTTATATTCAGACTTGTCAGAAATGTTACTAGTTTATTTTTATGTAACACTTGATTTTTATGCAAAATTTGAAAATAAATTTTTGACTAAAATCTGATGAGTAGTTTTTAAGTTATGCCGCGAACTGACAGACAAACCGATAGACGGATTGACGAAGTTGATAAAGCCATTTTTTTGGCACCTAGGGTCGCTAAAACGCAAAGATATGTATAACCTGAGTTTTTTCAAATTACAAAAAATTTATTTGGCCGCCATTTTGTTCCGCCATCTTGAATTAGAACCACACTTTTACTACATGCAACAATTAGTTATGGCACAGAATTTGAAATTAGTTTATTAAGTAATTTTTTCAGGCTGAACTTCCAAATATCTTATTAAGCCGTCAATTTGCTTCGCCATCTTGGATTTGTACCAAAAATTTGAAGTCAATCTGATGAAACAGGCAGACCGACGGAATTGATAAATCATATTTTTGGACAACTGTAGACGCTAAAACGGGAAGATATATGAAACCTGAGAGAGTGATTTTTTCAGGTTACAAAAATTTTATTTAGCCGCCATTTTGTTCCGCTATCTTGAATTTTACTAGTTCAACTCTATACTCCAATTAATTATGTTACACAATTTGAAATCAGTTTATTAAGTAGTTTCTTCAGGCTGAATTTATAAATATTTTATTAAGCCGCCATTTTGTTTCACCATCTCGGATTTATACCAAAATTTTACTAGCTGATTCCTACACAATACTTGATTTTGTGCATAATTTGAGATAAATTGGATGAGAAATTTTTTAGTAATAATTTTTTATTAATTTCACTAGGCCGCATTAGATTTTTACCAAAATGTTACTAGGTCATTCCCATATGACCTTTTATTTTTTGACAAAAATTTGAATTCGGTCGGGTAAATAGTTTTTTAGCTATGCCGCGAATCGACAGACAGACCGACGGAATCGAGAAACCATGTTTTTCTTCATCTACGAACCCTGAAACATAAAGATCTGAAAAAATCTCGGAGGGTGATTTTTTTCACGATTACAACACTTCCCTTTTAGGAAAGTAATTAAGCATAAACCCATAAGGGGAATTTTTGAAAAAAATTCTATTCATTGTTCTAAATAAATAAAGATTTTCATTTAATCAAAATTTCTCAAATCAATTTTTAATCAACTAAGTCGTTGATTAAAAATCGTTGTTGAACAGTGTTAACCTGCTAACTCCACTTTAGGCTAATTTGCGATTTTATACGATCAGATAGAAAAACATTGCTCTTATTAGAACAACGAGCATTTTCATTGTGAATAAATTAAATTAAGTTATTTAGTCTCAATAATTCCAGCTATTTCCACATATTTTAATTTTGCCGCCGAAATGTACCTATCTCTGACATTTCATGATATTTCATTTAGTATTAAGCACGTGGTGTTTTCTTCTCCAGACTCCTTCAAAATATTAGTGTCTTTTAACGATATAAGCCACATATTTTATTGTTTGTGGGTGAAGTTACGTATTTACAATATGCTGTTAACTTGAGGCACATGTTCTTTTTTTTAATTTCCTTATGAAATTATAATCAAACATTCGAGATTTAACATGTAAGAATCGGGAGTTAACAGTTTTTATATGATGGTATTTGCGTTTTCTTCTTAGATTCAGGAGATAGAAGAAGGGTAAGTTAATAATATTAGTAATAATGTTTGGACTAACAACAAATGACTAAATAAAAATATGCAGTTATTTTTACAAACGTTTTTACTTTTTAATGTTCCAAATAAAGTCTGACGCACAAGTCGTGGGCTAGAGAAACTTTATGGGCAAAAATATTTATTCATTCATAAACCTAAAGGGTCTGTTGTAACTATCCTATGATAAGTCACCTGAATGAATCTGTCAAAAAATTGTCTGTAAATACAACATATTGCTATATATAAGTTTTAACTAAAGGCATCAAAACCAAGAGGACAATTGCAAAGAATTCTTAATTAACGGAATTAATCACTCATAAAATAAACGTTTGGCCTTTCTAATGACCTTAAGACCCTATTAATCAAAGTCTGTATTAATAAAAAAATTGAATAATCAAAAAATCTGTTAATCGAAAATTTCTTTATTGGCAAATTCAATTAATCTAAAAATGCAATAATCGACTTGTTTAATGGATTTTTTAAAAGAAGCGACGAGTATCAAAAAAATCGAAAAATTATTAACATTTTAGCATCCTGTATCCCGTTTTTTTTAATGAAGATAAATCATTCAAAGTTTTGGGCATAACTTGTTTTACACCCTGTTCTAATTAAGTGTTTGTTTAGAGGATTAAAGCCCGCTACTCATCGCGTGCTGCGATGCGTCGACAATTAATATTCAACAACAATCTGGCGCATATAGCAACCACATAGTGCATCAGTATTGTTGTTAATGAATCTACACTAAGACACTGATTTAAATCTCAAAATTAATTGCAAAGAAGACATCCAAACTATGCAAATAAATGTAAATCTACGTACCAAAGCATAGTGAATAATGGGCTTTTAGGTAGTTTTATTCTAGATTATCTTTATGGTGTCCAATCATATACCAAACATATTTAGAACAATTAGCTTAGGTTTTTGTTATATTAATTTTCTCTTTTAGGATTCGTAGTAATAGAGAAAAAAAAATACTCAAAATAATATTTTTGCAGGAGATCTTACCACTTTGAGTTAATAATATTCTGAAAATTTCTTATTTGAGTTTTTTATAATATTAAATAGATTTTCATGCAACGAGATTTTATAGAAAGAAAATTAAACTTTAAAAATAAAAAATGTAAGTAATGACGAAAGTTATAGCTATCTCAGAATATGTCATAGTTAGCTAAAAAAAATAATTCAAAATTTCCCTTGTACCTATCTTATTATAATGTGTGCTTTACCACTATCTAAGAATGTGATGCATTTTTATTGTAGTAAAGTTTTTCCTATCTTTTAGTTCTCTTATGTTTGCCGCTTGTCGTACAAGAAAGCAGGTTCCTGTAATTTTAGGAACATAATATTTTGTTATATAAACTTAATAATAGTAATTTAAACCATTAATCTAGTCAGTTACTCTAGATTTAGAATTAATGGCCATTAGTTATGAAACTTGAGCTTATAAAGTCTTAGTTTTCATAATGAGAATTTGATATCACTTCAGACTATTCTCTCCCCATATGAAATTCTAATTAGAGCTAAACGTAGATTCAGATTTAGCTTGATAACAAATTGCTTAATGAGGTTTCTTTTCGTGCAAATGTAGTAACTTCAGGTAAGCTATAAGATCTGAAGGAAATAAACTACCTTCCAAAGTAACAAAACGAAAAACGTTGTTTTTTAATCAACTGCGCATGCACGTTCCCTGTATAACAGTTATGTATGTAAGTATGTATCCATAGCTTGTGACCACCTACAGTCTGAACGATTTTCAAGAGTGAGGCATCAAATGATTCATCTGTATCCGGGGTGTGAGTTTTCCCAGACAGATATTAAACTGAAGAGCTCACTAAGACTTCTAGTAATCCATCTTCTTTATTGTATATTGTACTTAAATAATTTCTGAATTCCCTAGAAAAATGGGGGGTCCATTTTGAATTTTCGCGGATTTGTGGCAACAAATTCAGTAAAGAGTCGACTGATTGTATTTTGCAGCATCTCAAGTTCTATCCAAAAATATGGGACCTGAAATATGGTCTCCTTTCTGAGGAATTCTGTATGACACTCGCAAAAAATGTGGGGATTGACATAGCTCCAACACCTGCAATTTTGCGTATTGACACGACCATTCAGAAAAAAATGTGCTTTCGTCTCTAAGGCTGTTTAATAGTTAGAGCTTGCTAGCAATCTGTTTGATATCACTGCGCAAAAATCAAGTCGGTTTTTGGATTACCCACAAGTAACTTCTATTTTTTTATGGAAATAGAACTCTGCCAATTATAGTAAATATGTTAACGTCTAATATTTTATAAGAAAATGTATTTCAGATTGATAGATGGAGGATGTAAATAGTTCTAGACCGCTAACTGTTTTTGTCCTATATTAATAAAACACATATTTGGTGTCATTTAGAAATTTACCCTGATACCTTATTATAGTCTTTATATTCTCTACCAAAGTCCAACGCTCGGATCTTGGGCTGCGACTTCTGAAGGGACCGCTTTGTGTATTGTTGACAACTCCTAATTAATTTCTGTAGCCCACGATTCATATGCCAGACTTTATATGCAGCTTCTTGTTTGCGATTATGCTTCGTTGATATACTATGTTGAACGGCATGTCCGAGATTAGACATGATTGCAATTGGCTGGACGCCATGTCCGACGGAAAGGCATGACTTCAGTGTTGAGTGCCAGGTCAAAATATAGGGTTTGTTGGCTAACCATGTCTGCATTCAGGGGGCGGATATAGGTCATTTCCACATTGCGTCTCATATTCCCAAGTTAGATTTGGTTATGCTTGTAAGCGATAATACTATTGAAGCTTTTTGGTAGGTATTCTTCCAATAATAGAAGGTTTTTCGTTTATAGCGGTAAAGGGACAAAGTTATGGAACTATCATTTTCGATATTAACGATTTGTCAATACCCAAGGTGAGTCTGAAGTTCCCTGCTAGTGACGGAGTCCTTTAACGGTCCATACGTTCATTTTATTTTACCTAACAAATAGCGGGACAGTTTTAAAAACCACACGCTCAACACATTTTTATAGCAGTCTATATTTCAGCTTAGAGCCTAAGCTCTGTAGCCATCGCTGGGTACAGAGTACGGTTCTCGGGCTGTGTTTTAGGCGATTACGGGAAAACACATTTTCTCATTTGATTTCGCCTAAGAACCTCTGAGATAGAAGGACTACGGTTAAATGCACTGATGTATGGTGCTGACCAAAAAAAACTTATAAAAAGTCAGACCGCTAAATGTAAAATATGGAAGTACCGAACCCCGATTCAAGAGTGAATCGAGTTTAGTATCTGGTTTAGTGTGTAGCTTATAAAAAACCACGCATGGGCCTTTGTACCGTGACATTCTCCTGCTAAGTATGCCTCCTGCCACTTGAAAACATTGATATGTTGATCTTTACAATCTAAAGTTCTTTAACGCCATTGTTTCATTAGCATTCTCTACCTGAACCTAATGTTTTGTAAAAAAAAACAAAATATATAGCTTCACTAATGGTTGGCTGATCACCATGCTATAAGTTAAAAATATTTATAAATTATGTATTTTCACAAATACTTTGCTATTCACCGGAAAATGTGTGCAATGTTGAAATCTCATTTCGCTTAAATAGGTATAAAAAGCAAATGTAGCGCATTCCTAATATGAAATTCTTCAGACTAGCAACATGGGTGACCAGGTTTGAGTGCTTGGCAACAAGAGATACTATATAATGCAGCATATTATGAAATTCCTTGCCGAAAGCTTTTAAAAGATGTCTTAGTTGTAAGTTGTAACACGCTTTTGAGCAACGAAAGTTTATTGCAAAAATAGTTTGGAATATTTTATTAAAGTACATGTAGGTACAATGTAGACTTTTAGAATATTATATTATTAATGGCAGTGATTGAAAATGGATTTAAAAATAAATAATTTGCTCATCAATGAAATTGAGTTTATTTTATTGATCATATTCTTCTAAATACGAAAAAAAAAGGCAGACATATACCTCGCTTAAAAGATTCCGCAGTGGGCTTATGGAAAGTGGTACCGGTCAAACAAATTGAAAATTTAATATGTAGTATTTTATTTTAGATTTTTGGACAAAGATATGCGAGTTAGAAGCTTTTAGGGAGCGAACATGTCCCGATTCCCTTCATTTAAATAGTGGAGTAAATATCACTATCGGAATATACCAATCAGATTTTACTCCTTTTTATATTCATGAGCACTGCTTAAATTGTCATGGTCAAACTAATTATACGCTTTGCTATAACCTAATTTGAATATTAATTTATTTTTAACTTACTATATTACGGATATTTTGGCAATTTTCTGGTATAACTACAATACTTACATATTAGATTTCGTCAACTTGGTTAAATAAAACATAGGTAACCTGAAACTGGCCGAGTAATGAAGATTGCTTTGTATATTTCTAGAACCATCTTAAATTTGGTTGTTTGAAGCACGCTGAAATATATAAATTCAAAATTCATCAAAAAATCTATAACACGACATTTAAATTTACATATGAATTATTTCTCTTAACCGAAATAAATTCGTTTTTCTTACCTCCAAGGGGCATAAAATAACAGTTCTTTTGGCGATTGAGAACGTAAAATTGTACGTTCTGGCCTTAGAGAGCAAACATGACTTTTAAGCCCAAAAATATTTGACACATAAAAAATGTTTGCTTTTAGTTTAATGTGATACAATTTTTTCTTTTGCACTTCAGGTGCGAAACGCTATTTAAGACATCGAGTAAATTGTTCGCCTATTTTAGTTAATATATCTCAGACTAAATGTATGTGCATTTTTTATACGGGACGCACACGTTCTGTTTAAAAAATGGGCCACGCGGAGGCAACGGACAAAACTGTTACAGAATGTAATATCTCGATAATGTTTTAAAGTTATTCATGTTTTCTTTTCACCTAATAATATTTTTTTCTGAAACAGCTATTGTTTCCCTTAATTACGAAACTTGTCAACCTAAACCTTATTTTCGCTATACATGATCTTTAAACTACAGTTTCTAGCTAAAATTAAACTAAATATTTTTAGAGGAAAGATACCAGTGGCGGCTCTTTGATATAAGGACGGCTGAAGCGCAGGTAGCTAGGTGGACAGCGCCGCAGACGAAAATTTTTCGGGGTGCCACGCCCAAAATAGCAATTTTTTTTTTAACCTTTTTATGATGTTATTTTTATGTATACCTCCATAGCTTTAGAGCGTTTTTTAATACTTAGGGGAAATAATATGAATTTATAAGATTTTAAATATTTTTTTTTGTTCTTAAAAAACAGCTATGTATTCGATCGATGCAAAACTGCTTCCACCTCCGATGCAGCAGCAGTTTATGCCGCTCTCATCGCTATTTGACTTAGGGATATTCACCATTGCATTGCCATAGCAACTGCCGTAAACAAATCTAAGCGCGAAAGCCGGCGTGCGGGGGAGTCTGATGCGGAATTTGTTACTGCTACTCAACGGGTCGTTCTTATGAAAAGGTGTTCAGCGCGCTACGTTTTAAGTCATTATTATTGTTTGAGTATATAACGCACTAGTTTTCATAGAAAATAATGGTATCATTAAGTAAATAATGTGAATTTATATAAAACATACTGTATTTTTATAATAAAAATATAGATTATAAAATGCTTAATATTTTAAAAATATTTTTATTTTTAAGAAAATTCATCAGAAAATTTAGGTGAAGCGACGCTTCACCCACATCCCCAGTCGAGCCGCCACTGAAAGATACATACACCTACAGTGTCTGTAATAAAATATAACTTTAATCAATACTTTAAACTCAACAGATTTGTCCATAGTAGTTATATTTATTAATTAAAACATGTTTAATGTGTTAAGAGTTACAAAAATTATAGGTACTTCAGAAAATGCAAACAGATATTCAAGTGTTCAAAATTGGGTGAGTAAATAGGTATTCGTAGTTATTATTATATAATAATATTTTTGGCATCTAGGGACCCTTAAACGTGGAGATCTCCAAAAATCTGGGAGAGGGAATTTTTACGATTACAATATTTCCCTTTCAAGAAAATATTAGTAATCTAATAATAAAAAGACAATTAGATTTCCAAAAGTTAACAAATTCGGTAAATTAGCTTTACTCAGAACATCCTCGTAATGAATCGTTCCATTTATTAAGGGAACGAAATATAACAAATCGTATATGTACATACTATATATATATATTACAAAAGAAAGCATTCATACCAAAGGAAGTTCTGGCTAAAGGCAATTTACCTATTTTTTACAGTTAAATTATTTTTCTATTATTAATATCATTATTATTATTTATGTTTCATAAGCCTATTTACACAGTGTATAAAAAAATAATTTAAAGTCAACTGAATAAGTAGTTTTTGAGTTATGCCGCGCACAGACAGCCCAACGGAAATGGGAAAACATGTTTTTCAATCTCATCAAGGACCTTAAAATGCCAATGTCTGCAAAAAATTAATAACTTCTGTCCAATCAGTATATCATTTAAAAATTCTGTAACAATCCATATATCTAAAATGTACAAAATTTACATAAATATTAATAAAGGGCGTAGTAGATGTACAGCCTGTATAAAATGCCACTTTTCAACTTATTTTATGTACTTCCGTTTGCCGGAGCTCCATCAACTGCGTAGTAGTTTATTTCATTTATGGTACTGTCGAGGTACACAGGGTCCAGGGTGACAAAGCGGCAACATTGCAATTATATTGTGGGCACTGCAGGAATTTTGATCGTTAAATAGATAAGATCATTGTATCCGATTTACAAATTAAATTTTAAATTTTTGTTGTCTTAATTTTATTCTAAAAACTCTGTGAGTACTAATAATTCATAATGTTAAATAAATATAATTGTCTAGCTTCGATTTCAGTAAATTTTAAGTCTGATACCTTTATTAAATTTGGAAATTGACCAAGAACATCTAAAAATAAATCATATCTTTTGTGTTTACCATACGCAAACAAAACCAATATAAAAACGTCAAAACTGTCGGGATGTCAAAAGCTGACAGAATTTTGCAATTTCCTGGAACAAGTATACCGAGTATATGTATTTCGAATAGGCAACTTATGAGGTACAAATAAATAATTACATATCAAGCGTCTGGCATCACTGCGCCAAACAGCCTTGCGTGCTTTCTAATTACACGGTGTTTTTCAACTTTTTAATGATTTTAATTTTTTGTTTGATATTCTTAAAAGATAATACAGGTTAAATCCTACAACTTTCCTATTTAAAGGTTGTTTGGTTTTTTATTCATTCACGTTTTAGTGTCCCTAGATACCAAACTATACGTTTCAATTTAAATTTCGTCGGTCTGACTGTATGTCTATCAGTTCGCGGCACAGCTTAAAAATTACTTACACCATTGACTTCAAATTTTGTCAAAAATTAAGGGTCACATAGAGACCTGGTGATATTTTGGTAAACATCCAGTATGGCGGCCTAGTGGAAAGTTAAAGAAATTATTACTTAAAAACTAATTATCCAATTTACCTCAAATTTTGCACAAACATAATAGGAATAAACAGGTAATATTTTGGTATGAATTCAAAATAAGAAAGCAAAATAGCTGCCCAATAAAATATTTAAAAAAATCAGCCTAAAAACTACTTATTAAATTAATCTTAAATTTTGTGCAAGTATTAGGTGTGATATAGAGATAAATTGGTACGAATTCAACATGACGGAACAAAATGGCGGTGTGTGTCAATGTAAAAAATACTTATATTATAAATTATGCCCAAAAATTAAGTGTGGCATAGGTAGAAGCTGGTAAAATATCGGTAGGAATCCAATATGGAAAAAAATGGTCCTTAATAAAAAAGCCAGTATATATGTGTTACTAAATGATAATGTACCGAACTAAATTGGTTCACAACTCACTATTCCTAGCAAAAGGAAAGATCATAACTAGGGAACTTCTGGTTAAAGGATTTACTGATGTTTTGGTTTAAGAATATGTCGAAAATATTCAAAATATTTGAAGGAATATATATAATTTGCAAGTCGGTTTTTGGACAGAGGCAAGGTAATCGACGATATACTTCTTCCTACGACACACCATGGAATGTTATTAGAGAAGACGCGGTCAATATTTTATAACTTTTCGTATGTGAAAAATTAATATATGGTTTTCAATAAAAACGAAAACTTATTACAATTCATTTACTACTTCTGAAGGAAGAAAAAATCCGGTAAGAATTATAAGTTCATACCTGCAGAGTACAACGTTTGAAATTAATATTTATCCGAGTTTACATATCAAGAAATCAGAATATATAAAGCTTAGTCAGACGAAAACTTATATCACGTCAGGTAAAGCTCTATTAACGTAAGTTGCGGATTATACCTAGCTTTAAATTTACAAGCGGATTAGCAATTTTACAAACTAGGTAAAACTACAACTTTGACTAAAATTATTTTCCGTTCTACCGCCTGAGTTCCGTTTTAATCCGTAAGATACATTAAAGTGAGCTCTTTCATACTTACACACATTTTGCTAAAATATATTTGAATTAGTGATTACACACAATTGATCTAAATTTTATACTAGAATAGCGAAAAGTCAATAGTTTTTCAGTAAACAAAAAGATAAATATTTTTGAAACAAAAAAATAAAATATAATAAAATGCTGACTTTTCGTGAAGCAGTTTAGAATTATTACTCTGATATCTTCGTAGTTCTTCTTTCGTTGGGAGCAATAATGTAAATATATTTTTGTTCCAAGTACACCAAGGATAATATGAACCCTGTCTGGAACATGTTCGCGATCCCAGCAGACACAACAATCATTTTGGTCAAACGACGATCGCGATTCCGCTCTTTTTAAAACTCATCAGGCTGCCATAGACTCATCAGCCCCGTGTAGGGCAAAGGCACAAAATGAAATCACATAAACAACTACGTTTGACCAAAATTGATCAGTGTATTTGCTACGAGGCAGAACATGTTCCAGACAGGGGATCATAGTATCCTTGTTGTGGCATTGGTGTACGTGAACTAAAAATATATTGATACTATCAACTCAGTGTAGATTGTTTTAATTCACATATCGTATATAGTTGCAATTTTGAATTTAATAGAAAATTCTAACCATACTTGATGCATCAAACCTTAAAAATAATTTATTTGCTGCAATTGTAAAATTATTAATAAATGAAAATTACACTTTCACGTACTTTGATTAGCTACAGGGAGTAAACGGTTAATTAAAACAAACGAACTGCATATTTCATAGCGTGTCAGCTGTAAATTGGACCCAGGTCCATCAAAGTCTGGAACGGGAAAATATCAGATTCGAGGACCAGTTATCCGATAGAATTTGAAACTGGAGGTGCGAAGTACAAGGTTGAAGCTAACACGATAGTAAACACATAATATTATTTATTACTTCTTTTGTTAAATTAGAATCTTCCCTCAATCCACGATTCATCTGAGTTATTTATTATTTTATATTTGACACAATTTAATTTGAATTTAGACACAACATGGTACAAAACATATTTTAAATTCGCTGAAATAAGTAAAAAGGAATTTTGTTTATTGTAAGGATCAAAAGAAAAGTGTCGATGTCAATTTTAAAACTAGTATCATTAGATAGAGTCTTCAAAACTCAGATAGGATAATTTAAACTGTTTGTTTTACTTCAACTTCATCCGTTAATATTTAACAGCCCTCCAAAGTCTTAAATGTCTCAGATTTCAACTGCCATTATCTCGAAAATAATTGAAGATACAACAAAAAAGGTAAATACAAAAATTCTTAGAATTTCATGTACAATTCAGATATGCAATTATATACAGGGTGTTCTATTTAAAATTAGCACGTTGACATTTAATTCCGGTATAACTGGAAGGGCTGCCATCTTGAAAATATTCTGGTTCTATGGGCCCTATCGACAATAGTTTGGGGCAAATTTTGAGATTTTTGACATTTACAGTTTGGCTATAATTAATCTGTTCCGGAACATTTGCCCAACCCTGTATAGTAATCAAAGTTAAAACGTAAGCAAATTAATAATTAATCTGGACTCGGATAAATCCAGCCAAACGTGTTCATCAATTTATTTTTAAAACTCTATTAACCTTTTAATAAACACCAAAATGAATTATTAACAACTATAATACAATTAAAATAAGAAAAAAAAACAATTAAAATTCTTACAAATGCCCTGTATTTATAAAAATTAAGCTTTACTTTACGTTTAAAAATTCTATTGTAATTAGAAACTCCGTTACGATGCATAGATACTGGTAAATTAATGGAGTGTTTCATATAAAAGAACCCTTTTACATATTTGCGTAAAAATCCCTATTTAAATATTACCCCGACCGGGCTTTGCTGTACAAAATTTCGCTTCCACACCAGAGTAAAAAAGAAGAAAAATATCTCTTTTAAATAAGGAATTTGCTTTCTCTGCTCATGGTAAAACCTTTCAGTTATTTTCCTTTAATTACCAGGCTGTTTCGTTTAATAATCCCTCAGTTAAATATATACTTCGTTTTAGAACCTTCCAAAGTCCTTTCCCTTACCATTTTTCGACAAAATCTTCCGTCTAAAACACTACGTTAATCCATCCAATTTATTGTTTAACATTCACTCTTTGTAGACAGGGGCAAATGCTTTTTCTAAATTGTAATTTGACACATTCATCGCATCTTTACTCTCAAGTAAAAGGTAGTTCACAAGACTGGGAAAAAACGATTCCAAATTATGGAAGCTCATTTACGGATAAAAAATACAAACATTTTGTATGATACGTAAAAATCGTGAAACAGGAATAACTCAGTCATCTCCTTGGTCTGGGTACTATCGTATAAGTTAAAAAAAATATAGCCATTAATATGGAGACTTTTAACCTTCCATCAAAATCTATTAATTAAAAATTCATATAACGCCAAAAATCGTTAAATTAGCTCTATCCTTACCCTCTTTTTGTCAAAGGAGTACTTTTACAAATTAGTTTTACGCAATTACCCGAAATTTCCCTCTAAGTGAATTTAGATTTATTAGTGGTAAAAAAGATAACATAATGTATATATGGACTGTATAAAGGATGGATATTCATAACGAAGAAAGTTGTGGGTAAAGCCAGTTTACGGACTTTAATTTATTTATTTATAATATATAATATTATTTTTATGTTATTATTATTTATTGTTCTAGGAAATCTAAAATTCAAATTCAAAATATATTACATTTGGAGAACTACAATGTGAAGATAGAAACAAGTCATAGTTGTATAATATTAAAATCTAAAAAATAATAAAATTGTTAATGGATGGTTACTGTCAGGACCGGCCCGAAGGGCAGGCCAGCCAGGCCACGGCCGGGGGCGCCACCATTAGGGGGCGCCGGGCGCCTCCAAAGAGAGAGAGAGGGAGAGATATTTCATGTATTTAGCTCTAGTATAGTTCAACCAATAGCATACATATTTTTATTAAACAAGAAGATTTCGAGAAATAGAAACTAAACGTACATTTATGAGTGACGAATTTATACCTACCTAACTTCAAGAAGGATGCATGCTAGAACATGCGAGCTGAAAGTGAGTGTTTTTGTTTATCGTTGTTTGGGCTAATTCTAATTCAATACGATACTAGTTGTCACCTATTATTATTTCTAGTATTTGTTTTTAATGCACAGGTTAAGCGTGCCACTTAATTTTCATTCCGTTATGGGTTTGCTAAAATTAAAATTCAAACATCTAACTTATGTAGTTTTTCCGAGTTTTCGGTTAAAATAGCAAAAAAAAAAAACAATTGAAGGACGAATATAAAATATGGTAGAAAACGAATCTGTGAAAAAAAAATTACTTTGTATCTTATGAGAGTACTTGATGGTTGAGATTTTATGAAATATTTGTGTATTCAGTTTTTAAATTTTTCTTCCGTTTAACCGGAAACGACATCTTTTTTTTGCTTCCGGTGTCATTTCAGTTTAAACCAGTAGTGTAATTCTACAACCGAATTAATGAAAATATTAACTTTGATCCACCTACAATATACATGGTAATTTTATTTTATTTATTAATATTTCTTTTTGCTCGATCAACAATTTTTTTTCTGATATTATAGTCCCATAGATAAGTTTTTGAATTTTAACTTTAGCAAAACCAAGACGGAGAAAATCGTGTTGGCCGCTTACGTGAAACGTCCTGTACCTGTGAAATTTATAGGAAAAAAAACTCGCACACTCAGCCCGCATCTGCTAGCATCCATCTTGAAGTTTAGGTATAAATTCTATAAATTCGTGCATACTTTGTAAGAGAGTTTAATTGTAAACGTAGGAATTGAAAAAGACATTTTCAGTATGAACACGTAGATGAAACGCCTGTAGATCCTGAAGGCTGCTATAAGGCAACAGTTTTTTATCCTCTATTGGATACTGCTATTAATTGTATTTCTAATCGCTACTTCAGGCCCATAGTAATAAATGGTCTTTCCTCTATGACATGCAAAACATTTGCGATGATCGGGTCATCCTACAAGAACAGTGTAATACCCTTCGTGATATTTTGATAACTCCAGAAGAGCCATTGCAAGTTCTAAACCATTTACTTAAAGATAATTTGTATGAGACTATGCCGAACGTTTGGATTAGTTTGCGCATCCTTTTAACAATTCCAGTGACTATGGCTGTGGAGAACGCAGCTTCAGCAAATTAAGGTTAATTAAAACTTACCTAAGATCATCAATGGGACAAGAGCGGTTAACATCCCTTGGAATGACCGCTATAGAGAATGAACTTCTACATTCTATAGAGTCAGTGAGCCTATTAAGCAATTGCGACTACTAGCACACAGACATTTTTTATACATTTCTAAATTGTGTTTAAGAAGCGAGACATTAGACTTATTCCGAGTGTCATAATTATGGTAAGAACTATTAAGCCGACAAAGATGTTTGTTCTTATAAAAATAAGTCAACAATTTTAGTAAATAAATTGAGTGGACAGTAAGAATATTATTTTTGCGGAAAGTTCCCCTACACGACGTTGAGTATGACATACCAAAAATAATCCGAACAATTCGTTTCTGTGCCACAAATTCTCTATTGATGTCGGATGGCTGACCCTCATACAACAATATTGTAAGCAACTGAAGAATAAACAAAGGCATAGTAAACATTTAGAAGAGTTTCACGAGTTACGTAATTCTTTAAAGAGTTCAAAACCTAGGATTGATGGTTATTGATTTTTGAACACACCTTAGATATTTGCCCATTACAGGTTAAATCACCATCAATGGAGAAACCCAAGAAATTTATTGAGTCACTTAAAAATTATCTTGTGACCATCTAGATAAAAAATGAGATCACATGATGTTTTGCGTACGGTTTCTATTTCCGTACACACAGTTTTCGCCTGATTAATTTATTATAGTTATATTATTAAAATTGGCTTTAGTTCTCAATGCAGCCATATCCAGATCCGAGACAACAACTTACTGTGGTATCATCGGCATATAAGAATACTCTACTCACCGAAAATGTCCTGAATGATTTAGGCATTCAAGATACGGGATAAATCCCAAAACTGTTTAATTTTAAAGCCACAAAGTCCTAATCAACAGTGTCAAAAGCGCGAGTGGGATCTAAAGAGAAAATTACGGTTTCTCTATTGTAAATCTTATCTGTTACATATTGAACAAGCTCAGCGCAAGTGCTTTCAGAAGACAGCCCCCAACAACAATGAAAAAATATTATATATTAACAAAAACCGATCTGAAAAAATATTATATATAACTGTATCAATTATTTCGCTACTAGTAATAGATTCAAAAAACATTGAATTTAGGACATGCTTTTCAGTCAAAGTACAATTAAGAGAGAAGTTTCCATCAAAATAATTGTTAAGTTTTTCCTCTATTGCCAAGGAGAGATAAGTTCCGAAGATCGAGGCAATTTAACTAGGATTTTTTGTTAGTTTATTATGATGTGGATCAGAGATTTTTTAATTTTTTTTGGTACTATTTTTGCCTCGAATGTTGTCAACACTATTCCATGACATTTTTGTTCTATTCGTGGAATTGGCGATTAAATTATCATAATAAAGTTGTTTTTCTAGCTGAATTTTTTCTTTAAATGTTTTTTGAAAAACTGATGCTCTCTAAGTTCCTCTGTTTCATTATATAATCCCTGTGAAAAGGTAATTTTTTTGTTTTTTATCTACAATTTTATTTTTTTTTTCTGTTGCAAGTATACAGACCTGAAAACTACAGCTAAAGGTGTAAAAGAATTCATTAAAGTTTTCATCGAAATTGTCGCCTTTGATTTTCTCAAAACCTGAATTAAAATAGTATGAAATATTTTCAACACTACATAGACGAATATTACGGAAGAAATAGGCATCTCTATCTGTTGTATTAAGAAAAATAAAAAAAGGCAGTAAACAAACTGTCCAAAACGGTTAAAGAGTTGTTACATTAACTGATAATTTCCATTCTATCAGTAACATAACCTAAAATGGAAAAAGAGGTGGATTTAAGATTCAAAAAAGGTCAGACATCATCTTGTAACTCATTTTCAAACTACCCCACTAACATTTAAATCTCCCCATAATATTATTAAGCTAAAATTAAATGTTGCTTGGGTTGGTATTTCATGCAAAATATTAATAATTTGGATAAAATCCTCGTTGGGAGGTCTATATAAATTCATTATGCCAATTCCATTGGCCAGTTTAATGTATGACCATTCTAGAATTGTTTCGGCAAAAAGGTTACATATTAATAAAAAATTAACTGTCATAGAAACTAAATAATTTTTTTAAGTATATGACTGAACCACCGTGGACGTAATCGCTCCTTGAAAACTGGCTGAGGATTCTATAGTTATTAATATAAATTTCGTCCAATTTATTCTTAGTCAACCAGTGCTCATTTAAAAATGTTGCTGACAAAACAAATTAACTTCATTTGACAAACACTGTATATTTATGTGAAATATTTTAAAATAAAAAACATCTCCCTTGTCAATTCTTGATTGTTCTAAAGTTACATGAGAATTTTCCTCTAGATTTGCTCCAGCCTCCATTGAGACAGACGTGGGTATAAAAAAAGAGTTTCTATCAGAGACAGTATCATTTTCTTATGTTATACAACTATGTATAGACACACAATCAATAACATGGAAAACGGTACCACTAACGTCTTTGTTAAAATCAGTTTTATAAGGAACTGAAACAAAACTCGTTATATCTTGTCTCAGTCCCCATATCAAAGAGCTTTAAAGTTAATTTTAGTTTGCTTATCACAAGTTTATTTCTAAAGTCAAGGTTAATAAAACTTATTCTACCAGGAAGACAGGAATTTAATTGTGCACAAAACAGATTATCATGCGAAACGGTTATCTGCTTGTTATTTATTTGGTTTAAAGGCACACCCACAAAAGTAATATTACTGTCTGGACATTTCTTTAAACGGTTCCGATTTTTTTAAATATAGGTAATTTCAAATTTCTTTGAAAACTGTTACGCCTTTCTACTATAATAATATTGTCTTTCAATGTATAGTTTCTGGCCAGTTTATCTACGTTCTCAATTACTTAATCGAGTAGGGCACTTGATTTAAAAATGAATTCCAAATGATAATTATCACTGGTAATATGTTTACATATATAATAATTAATGTTTTTGCCGTGGTCATTAGCGAGCAAAAGAACCGTCTTCACATCTCCTTTAGGGTCGATTTTTGGTAGTTTCAGAGTAGACGGCACCGGCGATTTCATAAAAGGTACAAACAAATGTCGTACTCTTAGTTTCTTGACTAAAGAACTAAGTACTCTCTAAAGTCTGGCATTTTTTCTGGCTTGGTCATGGTTCCTCAGTTTATATTAAGATACATGGTCTGAGTGCTGTCTGTGGTATTTGTTATACACTCGTATCTTTATAAGGATTTTTTTTGTTCTAAAATTCTCCTGTAGACTTTTACTTGCCAATTCATTTGTACGAATAATTTCATTTAGTTAATTTTCCATAGGTAACGCTTCGTTTAAGAATCTCTCGTACTGCTTTTTGATTTTCTCCAGTTGGCTGCTTTTAAACTCAGACTGTAAAGTAACCTCGTTGAGCGTCTCTTCTAAAATACAACTAATATCGCCAGAAATACTATCCTCACTGACATTAGTCCGCTTTCCATCGCAGCAGATAATTTTATTTTCCTCAAATACCGAATTTTGCTGTTGAATCTACAGGTAGCAGAACATATTAGTAAAAGGGCTTATCACAACATTTGAATCTAACTGAATTCTTAAAAAAAACAATACTACTTGGCTACACCAAGAAGATGAAAGAACAAAATCAGTTCTTATTGGTTTACCCTGGTAACTCCTTCTATTTTACTTATAATGGCAGGACAACCAAATGATTCCATATGACAAAAACACATTCTCCAATAAAATAAAATTCTATCCAATGCAGACAAGAATGATTGGAATATTAATTCGGCGATACACTTTTCACTAGAAAAAAGTGTGAATTTCCCAAATAAATAAATAAACTTATGTGTCTTTCTTGGGAATAATGAATTCAATAGTAGAATATTTAGATGCAAATATTTTAATTGATAAGCTAGCTAATAAGATAAGACAACAATAGTGTCACTTTTCCTTCCTTTTTTCTTGTCTTAATACTTAATATGGTGTACGTAGAACACTTTTCCTTAATTTTCTAGAATACTTCACTACATGTGGTTTTAAAGGTTTAAAGAGACATTTTCACGAACAAATCGGCACCAAATATATATAATAACAAACACCGCAAACGCGCTAAAAATCAAAAAATGGTAGAGCCAATTCCATGCAACCGATCAACAATAACGTAAAATATTTTTTTTGTGCCGAATATTTAAACATTATATTCAGCCGTCATTTGGTACTGCCATATAGAATTCGCTCTAAAATGTCTTAGTCTATCTCTGTTTCATACTTGACTTATATGCGAAATTTCAAGTCAATTCGATTAGTAGTTTTTTGGAACTGAATTTTTAAACATTTCATTTGTGGCCATTTTATTCCGCCATAATGGTTTCACACAACAATTTTACCAGTTTAATATAAAACATGATTTTTGGGCAAAATTTGAGGTCCGTTCTTTAGGTGCTTCTCTTAATCTCGTTTTTTATATTTTGTGACGGCGTCATTTTGTTCCTCCTATATGACCTTTGATTTTGATCAAAATTTGAAATCAGTCGGACAAGCAGTTTTTGTGCTATGGCGCGCACAGCCAGACATGCGAGAACATGTGTATCGGAACTTAGGGACCCTAAAACACAAAGGTCTTCGAAAATCTCGGAAAGAAAATCAATATAATAATTTACCAACGAATACTAACTTATTTCTTTTTATATGTGTTGACAAACTTCTATCTCCTAGATATGCATACATTTCAAAAAGAAAAATAATAAATTTACTTTTCGTCTTTTTGAATGAAAATGTATTGAGTTTAATAATACTCTTAAATCAAGTAATGAGATTGATAATGGAAAATCCAGAAAGTCCTTTTATGAGTTCCCCTTTTCATCAGTTATTTATAAAACCATAAGAGTATTCTAGTTGTTGTACAAATCAGACTTCCGATCTAATTCGCTAATCACTTAATTAAATGGAGACACCAATTCAATGAATTCATTTCTTTTGATATTTATTGAGAAACTCGTATCTCCTAAATATGCACAAATTGAAAAAGCAAGAATTAATTAATTCAATTTCCGTCTTTTTAGAAGAAAACTGTATTGAATTTAGTAATACTATTAAATCAAGTAACGCGATTTATAATGGAAGGTCCACATAGTCCCTTATTAGTTCAGCTTTTTATGACTTTTTTATAGAACGAAATGAGTATAATAGATTTGTTGCCAAAGCAGAGGTCCGATCTAATTTGCTAATTACTTAGTTAATTAGAAACAACAATTTAATTAATTAATTTCTTTTGATATTTGTATCTCCAGATATGCACAAATTTAAGAAACGAGAAATAATTCATTCAATTTTCGATTTTTAGAATAAAACTGTATTAAATTTAGTACTACTATTAAATCAAGTAATGAGACTGATAACGGAAGAACCACATAGTTCTTTATTAGTTTAGCTTTTTTAATTATTTGTAAAACCACATGAGTAATGTAGATGTTTTGCCAAAGCAGACGTCAAATCTAATCCATTAATCATTTAATAAATTGGAAACGCCAATATATTGAAATTGTAAATAGGTTTTTATATAAAAAAAGAATCTTTAGAAATAACAAACTTGGTCTGATCAATTACTATATGAATAAAGAGACCTATACAATTTACCACTAATAATTATTATATGTTTTGGAAAAACTCCGAATGTAAATGAGGTACAGAAGATTTATTTCTGATCTAATTCATTCTAAGAAGTATTAAGGTACTAGCGAGATATGCTACAAAATGTATTATTTTGTTAATCCAATATAGTGAAAATTAAATAAGTAATGAGATTTTACTTAAAATGTTTGACCAATAAGATTATACATTTTTTTTATCAAAATGTATGCTATGTTAAAATTAAGCACTGAAGGTAAAAAACGTCACTGTACCGGACGTGTGTAAACACTTTTATTTAAATTATAGGCACCTATATTGTTTCCACTGACACTGACGTTACGGAACTGAACGGACACGTCATTGATAAGGAGAAATTAGTATTTTCAATCAAGTCGGCGTTGAAATAAAAACGTCATAATTAGTCAACTTTAGCATTGAAGTGTCATTTGTATAAAAAGTTTTGACTGCACATGCAGGCTTGATATACGAAAAAGTATTTACCCGTTAGTTGGAAGCAGGACGAAATTCAAGAAGAAGAAGTCAAAATATTTCATTGGTCACAATTACCCAAACAACAAAAGGCTGTGCGGAGCAAATATCATCTGTAAACCGGCCAAAAAGTGGAAGACCTAAAATATTAAGGGCAGTTGTTTAGTGTTAATTGAAGTTGGCGATTCAACGGTCATCATATAATAGCTTTTCTTAAAAAAACTTATAGGACATAAGTTAAAACAGTACTATTAACTTACTCACTGATTCTTTTTATTGTTTCTAATATGTTATCCAGTTTACCACACAAAATTTACATATAAACCCTCAAACACAAACGAGTACATCAAATTATATTAAATTTATCTACTCAGCAAGCTCTTCAAGTTTCTTTCTACTAAGGTGATCTCTGAATTCCCTTTCTCTGAAATCATTATCCTTGGAGACTTTAACATTCATGATAAAACATGGTTAGGGTCTACTAAAACCAATATCCCAGGTAGAGTAGCAGCTAATCTCTTACCAACCTCATCAAGGAATCGACCTACTTCTCACTCAAAGTATTACCAATAATCCGCTTCCGCTCCTCTGGATTCCCCCAACCGCACTCTAATTACTGTTTCTTGCGCATACGACAGTAGAATCCATACCACTATGGCACTATATTTCCGCTGACTGGGATGAGTTGCAAGATTTCTACTCTGTTTGTTTATCTTCCAACGTTCTTCCGAAATTTGTCTACAAATCTACGACGTAATCCAATTAGATATAGAAACCTTTATACGTCATTTTTTTAAGAATACGAAACCTTTCAACAATAAATCTTGGTTTTCAAAATCCTGCGACAATGCCAGACTAGAAAAAATCCTCAGTTATAACAATTTCCTTAAAAATCCAACTTCAGAAAATCGACAGGCTAAAACGAGCCGAGAAATCATTTGAATCGCGTAATTTTCGACGCCAAAAATGCCTCCAACACACGCTAAGAGACACGATTCTTTCTTACCACAATGGTAGCCAATCCCTTTGGTGATTGCTTGCCAAAAACATGAATCAAAATTTATGCTGGAATGGTCTCTACGTCTAAATCAAAAGCTGAGCTTGCCGCAAATTCTGTTTTCATCCTTCCTTTCAATTTTCCACTCCCATCTGTATCGGCTTTGCGCGATGCAGTATGTACATAATTACTTTCAGGGTTAAAACGGTTAGACGTATTCTCAAAACATTTAATACCAAAAAGTCCTGTGGCATTACGGGCATAGTCCTAAAAGAGTGCGCTTCTCCAGTGGGGGTATCCAAAACTCTTATCTTTAATAACAGACTCATATCCCTACTCCCAATTATGAGCAAGGCAATGAAGAAATATATCAAAACTAATACTTTAAATTCACAAGTGTATACCTTATAAACTTATCCACAACAGGTAAGATGGCTTCCGCCATCAAAGGTCCACAGTATTCTTACCTTTGACAATTGGAAAACATCTATCGAATTTCACAGGAAACCCAAATTATTGCCCTAAGCATATCCAAAGCATTCGATCAAGCCTGGAGACGCACTTCTTAGGAAATTGCCTATGATCTTCCTCCAAAAGATTACTAAGTTACTCTGCTTACAAGATGACAATCTGCTGCTAGAAGACAGACATGCCCAGCAAGTGGGTTGCTGGGCATGACTACTTGCTAATAGGGATGATATTGGTAATCCACATATCTGTAGAAAAATAAAATAATATCGATATATTGATAGTTACCCGGTAAGAACCGATAGGGGTCCGATAACTATCGATAGTTAGTAAATTATCAAATGGTCTACCTATATATTTTTTTGGTTCGCTGATTTCTTTGCATGCACATTAAATTATAAAAATGAGTTAGATATTTATGAAGGTCAAGACCTTGTTTTAATTTTTTTTCTCCCCGATTTGGCATGGCGCACTTAACAAACTGCAGATTCCTTTAACGAGCTCTTCGATTTTTTTCTGCTACACTGGGTTTCCTAATTTCTTAATTCCCTTCCTCTGAAATCATTATCCTTGGCGATTTTCATAATTAAAATTGGTTAGGGTCCAGTAAAACCGTTCCCCAAGGCAGAGCAGCAGAGGTCTTTGCCATCAGCCAATCTCTCACCAACCTCATCTATTGAACCTTTTTCTCACCACTCACCCAGAACCTTATCAGTCTTGCATTTCCTCTTCACTAGGTTCCTCTGACCATGGTCTAATTACTGTTTCCTGTTCCATACAACAGAAAGCTGTAGCATTTATGCCACCTCGTACTATTTGGCACTATGATGTTTGTTTCTCGACCAATGATGCTTCCGAGATCTGTTCTTAAATATTGGACGTAGCCCAATTAGGTATGTAAACCTTTATACCAAATTCTATTAAGACTTCAAAACCTCACAACCTTGGTTTTCAAAATCCTGCGATAATGACAGACTAGAGAAAATCCGTACTCATAACAAGTTTCTCAAGAACCCTACTTCAGAAAATCTACAAACATGCTTTTAATATACGCATAGAAGGAAAGTCCTTTCTTGCCAAAATGGAAGCCAATCCTTTTTGTCGCTTGCCAAAAATATCAATAAAAACTTCTGCACTTTAACTTAACTTAAGGAAATCGTCGCCACGTCTAAAGCAAAAGCTGAGCTTTTTGCAAAACTATTCGCCACAAATTTTACATTATTCCTTCTTCTTCATTTCCCGTTCCATCAGTACTAGCTTTGCCATACGATATGCACGAAATTACCTTCAAGGTTAAAAAGATACGACATATTCTCAAACCACTTAATTCTAAAAAGTCCTCCAAAATTTTGCCATTCATTAAACTTTCACCAAATCAACGGAGGCGTTCCACAGGGTTCAGTTTTGGCACCTATCTTATTCCTCCTGCACATCAATGACTTACTTTCTTCTACTAGCAATTCTATTCGGAGCTGTGCTGACGATAGCACACTCCACTCCAATATACAATTTCCCAAACCTGTCTCCAAGACTTAAATTGATGATAGGACTTATCCGTAAAATCGTAGAATGAGGAACAAACAACCTTGTCCAGTTTAACGCCACTAAAACACAATCTTGTTTACTTTCTATAAAATATCAATCCATTATGCTCTTCTTAGTCATTCCTGCCAGGGAGACACGAAAATTGACCCACATGCACTTTGCTCGCTCTTTTATTCCCAGAGTGTCCAGATTATGGAATGTGTTACCAGCAAATGTCTTTCGTTCTTCTCCTAACCTGCAAGTCTTTAAATTTCTTCGATAATTAGTAAATTATCAAATGGGCTACTTGTATATTTTTTTAATTCGCTGATTTATTTGCAAGGACGTTAAATTATAAAAGAAAGTTAGATATTTGTAAAAGTCCAGACATTTTCTAAATTTTTTCTTTCCGAATTATTTGCAGGACTTTACGCCTTTGTCAGAACTATCGCTTGGTAGACATAACTACCTATAACTAAAATATGTCGAATATTATTTACTTATCGCTTGTCGCTAAAAAAAATCTATTATCTAACATCCCTAGTGGGGAATAGTAAAATAGAGTAGACATATGTTTGTGGAGAAATGTAAGTTCAATTAGTATGTTTCAAATAGTCGTGTTTTGGTATGAAGAGAAGATAATGAAAGATGAAAAAAGGCGAATATGGATGCTAGTGTATCATTTGAAAGTGGTGGTGTAAATTTTAGGGAAGAAATTATCAACATTTTTGTACACGAGATTGTGACTATTGTGAATTACTTAGAAAGGTGCGTATAGCGGTTGTTATCCATTTTGCAGAAAACAACGGAAACGGTTCTGTTTTTATTGATGATAAAATGCGGCCCCAGTGGGCGCGAATTGTCAAGCAGTTCTTAATGAAGAATAACATTAGAATGAAATGACGTGCCAGGTCTCCAGATCTAAATCCAATTCACGCCTAGATAAAATGAAATTTTTGCTGAAGAAGCGTAACAATGAGATCGTGATTGTAGAAGGTTTAGTGAGTGTCATTAGTAACACACGGGAAACTATTCTCTTAGAATCCATTCGGGGTCTAACCGACAGTCTACGATTATGTAGGATATTTAATAGTGAGTTATAAAATTATAAATCTTTTTTTTTTCGTTTATTGTTGTTTTAGTGTTTTGTTTTAAGTAGTTATGGTTTTTATTTAAACCTATATGTTGGTTCACTAGAAAGCTTTACTTTAGACGGGGTTGGGACGACTTAGACAATAAAATAAGATAAACGCCGATTTTTAGTTTGTCAGCAAATCGTATGTTTTTTTCTCGCCCTGTATCTTTTTTAAAAAAGACGATGGCTAGGAAATTCGGAAGCCACCCAAGACTAATACATCTTAAACAAAAAAAAAATATAAATACTGTACCAAATTATAACTATTTTTCTACAGAGTGTTCCGAGTAAAGCTTAGTCTTGGCAAGCTTATGCAGTAAATCGGGAGTTCCGCTTTCAATAATTGTCCACAATTTTTGAAGATCCTGTATAACGCAAACATAGGGTTATGTGAATAATTAAATCGAAAAGGCAACAAAAAATTACTGGGAATGAAGTATCAAGCCGCATTTTAGTGTAAATGGGATCATCAAAATTTTAGATCATTTTACACTTCATTTTGTACCCTGTATATCCCTATCATGTGATACTACACATTAAATTGATGCCTCGATTAAAAACAAGTTAATCAATCATTTCAAAAAGTTCAAATTCAACAAAATCCGCGAGTTACTTATTAAATTATTGTAACTTTGAAAATGAAGTAAAAAAATCTAAAGTGGGCCCTTAGAGTGCTAACAAGTTTAGTTATAAGGGTATAAAACTGGTCTTCATAAGAAAAGTGTCTGGTTTTGAACGTGAATATGAAGAATTCGAAAAATGTGTACATGTCAATATAAGTGAAATCAATATTTCAGTCCAGTGGAAATGTATTATTTTTAAAACTAGATTTTGTGGAATGTTGGTAAAAAGAGATTTTTACATCTAAGAATACTCAAGAGATAAACCTCGAGGATCGTCACGTTCCTAACTGTTCTGCAATCTCTAAAGATTTTTTACAGGGTATTGAAAAGTCAGTATCAAATTGTTTAAATTATTATGAAGTTATGTAGATAAATTATAACCCGGGCTAATTATATATGATCTTCTTGAGAGTAAGGGTCTGTTTAAAAAAAATCGTTTTGTTTATTAGTCTTGATATAATTTTCATGTTTTAAGTCAAATACAAGGAATAAATTTTTTCCCTTATGTCATAATTTTTTTCTGAAAAACTCGTTCTAGGCTTGTTGCATGCTTTGTCGTATAGAGTACCTAAAGTTGCAGTTCCTCGAACAGCTCTGGATCTACAGCAGACACATACACAAAATACTGAATAATTTCAATCTTCGTTTGCTGGAGACCTAAAGCATAGCGAAACCATACCTTAACATACTGAAATCGCCCTAATATGGGAAATTAGCTATAAAGGTATAGTTTACGACAAACCATTCGAAATATAGGGTTAATTCCAACGTTCTTTCAAATAATAGCGATCCCCGCAAAAACTCACGTTGTAGTTCCATCTTATGTGGGTATTCTCTTTTTTTATTCATCCATTTATCTTTATTTTTAGTGGAAATATAAGGATTTTTATCCCTATATGTTTTTATTGTGTTTCCCTGTTCGTACATTTAAAAAAGTATCATTCATCTAGTGCGCTTGGCATGCAAGAAAAACATATGTCAAACGTGACAAGTTATCAATCAGAAGTTAGTTTGTGTTAAATTTTATATCTTGTCAGTGTTTTATATTCATGTAATAATGAAGCCATTCCCAAGAAGAAATTGCAGTCTATCGGAAGCCGAATGTGCTGTTGTGGTTAGCCTTTCCCGAAAAGGTTTTAAGCAAACTTAGTTGGGCCAGAGGTTTGGAGTATCTCAGGCAAACATTTGCTGTGTGCTACAACATTATAACGAAACTGGGAGGAGTATTAGAAGACATGGGCAGGGTCGTCATTGACCGTTATATTCGTCTCGAAGTTTTAAGAAGAAGATTTACAGTACGTTGATTCGACTCGAGTTTTTAGATCGCTACAATTTTCCAATTAGTCAAAGCACTATTACAAGAAGATTGGCTGAAAATCAATTGTGGCCTCATAGGGCTGCTACTGGACCTCTACTTACAAGGGAGTACAGAAGACAAACGTTTGGAATTCGCGCGTGAGCACCTAAATTGGCAAGTTAGAGACTAGGCTAACATATTGTTCTCAGACGAATCTAGGTTTTGTCTTTTTACCAACGACAGGCGAAATATGGTTTACAGAAGACCAGGTGAAAGCTACGTCCAATGCAACTTTGTACCCACTGTGAGTTATGGTGGTGGTTCAGTTATGGTTTGGGGTGGGATATCTTTTGAGGACTGAACGCAGTTAGTGGTATTGAATGGTAGAAGATTAACAGTTCAACGATACATTTCTGGATCTACAAGTTGGGCCATATGCGATATTTTTAGGGGAACAATTCATGCTTATGCATGAAAATGCACCCCCTCACGTAGCTAGGGTTGTACAAGATTATCTTCAAGAGGTAGGCATTGACACAATGGATTGGCCGCCTCGGAGTCCTGACCTTAATCCAATTGAACATTTGTGGGATACGATGGGAAAAAGAGTAAGAGCACTGCAACTCCAACCTAGAAACCTAGACCAGCTGGCAGAAAGGCTTAGCGAAATTTGGCGACAGATTGAACAAGGCAAGATCCAACGGCTAATTTTAAGCATACCGGAATACTCGTTATTGAGTGAAAGTTGTTTATTTTGTTTATATTTATTATACATTAGTTAATTTAAAATTAAAGTCAATTAAAATAAAGTCTTGGAATTTTT
This sequence comes from Kuschelorhynchus macadamiae, assembly GCA_030620095.1. NCBI lineage: Eukaryota > Metazoa > Arthropoda > Insecta > Coleoptera > Curculionidae > Kuschelorhynchus > Kuschelorhynchus macadamiae. The sequence goes on from JAUTXW010002996.1 coordinate 403,557, forward strand.
GTTAGATAAAAAACATAGAGGGATAAAAAACCGTATATTTCCACTAAAAATAAACAAAAAGGTGAATTACAAAAGAGAATACCGATAAAGGATGACGCTATAACTTGACTTTTGGGGCGAACTACTGAACATACCAGTTCTCTCTACAGGGTGTTTTGAATACATGGACAAAAATCACAAATACTTATAGCACCCTGTATATCAGCGAAACACTGTTACCAAAAAAAACTTAAATATCATAGTATGTTTCTGAAATATTGGCTTACCATATAAAAAAGATCATCGAAATCGGTAGAGCGGTTAGAAAAATATTGAACATCAAACTTTTCTTAAATTTAACACTATTCGCTAATTTTGCCGAGAAGTGTATTTATGCCAGGTTGCGCTTATACTAATATATCGGGTGATTCTCGGTGTTTGAGCTTTCTGGCGAACTGATGAAAGGTGGGCCAGACTGCGCTGGAATATTTTCAGCGTTGTGTCTCTCTCCTCCTCTCCTCTTAGGAAAAATTACAACATACCGACAGGGGCCAGCTGCTTTCCTTCATTAGAAGAGAGAAGTGGAGTGAGGTGGTTGGGACCGGGGTTAACGAAAAGGGCCTTTTAAGCCTAGTTGCTGGGATTGTCCCCCCATCTTACTACTACTAGGTACTGGCAAAGTATACACGGTTTACGTCTTTTAAATCGTTGATAAAATACAGGGCGTTCCATTAAAAAAATATTTTTACGTACTTTTCTAAGGTGCTAATGAATTTTTTTTCTGAGCCAGACTGTATACTTTAAAAAACATATGGCTAACAGATCAATGATCTATTAACTTTACCTAAGCATAGCCCAAATTTCAGCTTAACATTGCTTTAGAATAGATACTAAAATTTTTAGAGGGCATGTTTTCGTTATAAAAATTTCAATTTAATTAATTAAAAAAACGGCTACAGATAGGCATAGGAAAGTATTTAGAAAAGATATTCAAAAAATAATTTATAATATTTAAAATACCGATATTGCCATGAGTCAAATCGGCACCACTACATAGCTGAGAATATTTTGAAACCATAGATCATAGCCGTTAATCTTTGTAGCGAAAACCTCGAATCGCTCTATCGATCAGCTCTCCAAAAACTAAATGCCATCCACTGTGAATCACCCGATATAAATCCCAGCAAAGATATTTCTTGTAAAAAATGTAGCCAAATCTGGCGATTCTTTCATCTCTAAAATGTAGAGCGAAGTCTTCTGTAAATATAAGTTTTAAAAAATCATAACTATGCTATTATGCAGCACGACAATTGCATTTTATGACGTTTTTATTTAGATGTTCACATAAAATACTTGTTCAACAGTTAAACTTAGTAATGCGTAATAGTCAAGTTAGAATTATTTTTAAAACTCAGCTGTAGAGTAGATATGGCGGTAAATGTGATCTCATAACTTTTTAAAAGTGAAAGAGTCGCGAGACTTGAATCCATCTTATAAATGAAATATTTTTGTTACATCAATTCTTTGTGTAGGGCAGGGGCGTGCGGTGAAATTTTAAGAAAGGGAAGTAATTTTTAGAAACTTATCTATTTGTATGTAATTCGATTCTTCGATCATTTTTTGCAAATTCGTCAATGACGTCAACATAAAAACGTCGATGCTCCGACATATTTTGGAGAAGTTTATTTCCAATGGACAACAGCGATGTATGCGAAAGTCTCTCCTGCACCGTTGAATTTCTCACGAAATTTTTTATACGTTTAAGTGTTGAAAAATTGCGTTCGTCAACTTGTGGCAGGTATTGTCAATACCAATTCACACAATTTCGACACCTCGGCGTAGGCATCTTCCAACTCCTTGTCTTTTAAAAATTGCATTAGTTCCTTAGCGTTATTTTTCGCGCTAATGTCATCAGTTTTGTAAATCACTTTTAGTTCAGATCGCAGTAACACTCGGTCGAAGAACTGGCCATAATCAAAAAGAAGAAGAGATTTAAACGTATCTTCTGGAAAAGTTTTTCCTTTAAATGCATCAAAATTGCAGAGCTCGAGGAATTTAAAATCATTTAAACCGTTAAATCTATAGTTTACTTGTTGCTGAATTTGATCGATTATTTCATAAAAGAGGCGTCTGTATGATGTTTGAACATATCCGACTTTGTCTGTTCGAAGACGCTTGGCTTGTGGCTCTACATTTCACGTCATCGTTTTCTCCCAAAATAGGTCAGTCATCTCTTTTTTGGCTTAGCATGGACTTAAAATCATCCACTTTTTTTAGGCAAAAAGCAATATCATTTATTTTAGTTTGTAATATATTAAAAACATTGTCCGAGAATGGAAATATTTCTGAAAATATGTTCAACAAATAATTAAAATTAAAATCTCGTTTCAAACAGTCCAAAAACCCCCTCGAACTATTTATGGCTTTTGAGTCCCACGTTTCATTATTTTCTATTATATTCTCAAATAGTTCAATCAGTGATTCACGATTTTCAGATACTGTTAACACAAGTTTTCCATTATAGTTCCACCTAGTAGGAGCTATTTTCGGCAATCGTTTATGGACAATGGAGTCCAAAGCTTGTGTACGTTTTGTTGACTTGGAAAAAAAAGCGGCCATGCCACTTAAAGTAACAAAAAATACTTTACACTCTTTAATGTGATTGATGGACTGGGATAAAACTAAATTTAATTTATGAGCAAAACAATGGACAAACACAGCACTTGGGAAAGTTTCTCGAACTTCAGCTTTCAGCCTCCCTAATTGTCCTGCCATCACTGCAACTCTATCATAGCTTTGAGCAAAATTTCTTTAGTAACGTTATAAACTACAGTATATAATGCATCTGCTGTATAATTTTCGGACACATTCTCTTCCGTCTGTTTTAACGTAGCGTATTACTATAGATAATTGGCTAAAATTAGTAATATCAGTTGTTTCACCCAGAACAATAGCAATGAACCGCGCCTCACCAATCTCCTGCTTAATTCTTAATCATTCTGGATTCGATTCGACGTTCCGCGAAAAACGCTAGACTGCTCTAAATGATTATTTAAACAATCATCATATTTAGCCATTAAACTGAGTAAATCTTGAAAATTTCCTTTATTTGAAGAAACCCTTGTTTGGTCATGACCTCTAAATCCCAATTCGTGCTGTCCGAGAAAACAAACAACATCGATAAGTCTTCTTAATATTTGCCTATTTTTATCGACTAGTTCATTGTGTCGGCGGTGACTAATTTCCAATAGTTTATTAAGGGTGTGTTCAATTCTGGTTTTGCCGAAAACTTTTTCTTTTATGACGGCCTGCAAATGCGCTTTGGACATAATGTGTCTTTTTACAGCTTTATGGAAATTGTTTAAATCGGAAAAACCGGTTTTATTCCAGAGACCTTTTTCGTTTTCAAAAAGTAAACATGGCCCACAAAATAATTTATTTATGTTTTCACACCCTGTTAGCCATTTAAATTGTTCGTATTATTTCTCCGGATAAAAATGTCTAATACACTTTTTTATTTTTGTGGTTAAATTTTTCATAAGCGGTTTTGCCCTTCCTTTGGAAATTATTTGAAGCTTATCAGCGAAGTTTAATGTTGAAAATCCCTTTATTATTAAGACACACACCACACATTCATACACACTCTTCTTACTAAATTCTCCAACATTTTCAACGTTATTACCGACAGCCAAAGTTTCACACAACACACGGATAGCCGTTCAAACAAAGAACCTACTCCAACGGTAGCTCCGCCCCCACTTAAAGTACGCCACTGAAATGCAAAAATTGCAAATAGCCGGTGGAAAGTTCAATAACCTCTGGCTCGATTCACAGGAAATCAAGCATACAGGACTTGGCCGCAGAGAAGCTAGCGGCCCGAATAGGTTCTATTCGATTTCTATTGTGGCTTGGACGTAGTCAAGGCCGCATTTATTATGGGCTTGATAATTAAGATAATATTTTAGCATTTTTAATATAAACTAAATTAATGGTTTCCTTTTTCAAAAATTACATTTTAGAAGATGTTTTGTAATGTTTTTTGGGGAAGCACTGCTTCCCTTGCTTCCATAGACTGCACGCCCCTGGTGCAGGGTGATATTTTTTTTTGTTATTTTCTATGTTATTTCTGTTTTTTCTTGGTAGTTTCCTATAGGCAATAGCTGGCATATCAGAACATATCAGAACGATAGCAAATTGTTGAGCTTTGACTCAACCAAAATCAACATTAATAAGATGAACTTCGCGTATACTTGTTACCCTGGAAAGTAGGCCTGCCTGCACGAGAAGATTGATGACCCGATATTGGTCACAGTACAATTCAGTCTTTGACTCTTATGAACCGGGTTACAATTGAAAGTACCTAGGTGATGTAGCAAAATATCCCTAGAATCCTCCAAACCTTTAAAATGAAATGTTTCCAGTTTTTTCGATAATAAATAAAAAACACACGCATTAATAGTTAATGAGCTATAATATTTATAATGAAACAAGAATACAAATAAAGTCACTCCACAGTGGGGTCGTGGTAGGGTTGCCAACAACACCTAGGAAGGAACTACAACCAGCTATCGACTGATGACTAAAAAACAGGGCCTAAATTGTTTAAATTGAATTCTTCCCCGATGGCCCTGGAGAATATGAATGAGTGAATCCTTTTGTATTAGGGTTATAAAATAATAAACAAATTACTTGCGATCTTATTTCTTATAAATTTTGTATTTAAATCAAGTTAAATTTCAACAGATTAGTAATTTTAACAATGCGACTGCTGTTCCTTTACGAAAAAACTTTGAATTGCTTCGGCTAAAAGAAAAAAGCAACAAAACATTTTTTGTGCCCTGTATAATTTTATTTTTTCTTTTATTAATTTTCATTGAACTTCTATTGTTTTCAAATTATTTTTGGTTTTATATTATTACTTAATTTATTTCTTATATATTTGGTTTAATTATAAGGGGTAAAGAAGTTTTCGGTATCACGAGCGTTAGAATTTGAAGATATTAAGAAAAGTTTGGAGGTGACATTTTCAAGATTACGATTACAAGATTATTTTCCTGGCTCAATAATCATGTGCTTGATTTTAAATACATATGCAAACAAAAAAAACTCAGTTGCTGCATCAGCTTTAGTTGAAAATAAAGAAACTCTCGAAACTAAAAACACAGGTGGCTTCCCATAATATTTATTCAGCAATTAGCATATTCAAATTGTTCTGACCGCTCGCATTTAGGATGTTTTACTTTATGTACCTAAAAAACATTAAGTAACTTTTAACAAATTTCGCTAGCCCTTGAATAATCATGGTGTTTGGCCTAATTAGAAAGTAATTTGTAAGGGAATGTTATTTGCATAAAGGCAATTAAAATTTACATGTTTTAAAGTCCCTCAAAAGGAACTTAACGAACTTCTTAAAATGTTGCCTTAATGAAAATACAAAATACCCAAAATTTGTGGAATAAAATTTTAACAAGTTACCTTTTACGACTGGTGAGAAGCCAAGGTTCACTCTGAAATGTTTTATTAGGAATTTAATCAGATAATAAATATTTAAGATTGGTCTTTTACGACGTTTCATAATCTCTTGACCGTTAATTGAAACTCCAATTACTAATTTAACTTTCATGTTTTTTAAAAATTTTTCATTTTGACACAAATGAAACCTGGTGCATTTTAGTAAAATCAATTTATGAACATACTGCACCCAGACGCATAGTATGTAAATTTGGAAATGTAAAGCAATGCGTTCCAAGAAATCTTCACAACTTAAATAATCGGAAATACAGACTACTAGCGCTCATCAGTTCAGTTACAAGTAGGACATGGAAAGACTATTGCCCATTTTTTTCTGATCATTAGCGAAATTCTTGTCATAACTTGGACTTTTTGATTAGTTGTAATAAGGTAATCGTTTGCGATAGGTGCAAAGTGTATAACTTATTGATTTTATCTATCTTTCCATTATTCATAGCAGCGAAAGAACTGATGTCAAAGACATAGGCCATGAATTCGGTCTAATAAAGTAAGACTGTTGGCACCAGTGACATACTTGGAAGACTGAAACTACTATTGCATACACTGCACAGATATGTCAGAACAGAACGGAAGAAATGGCTTCCGGAAGCTGAAGGTAAACACTCAAATCTAGGTTGACAAGTTGCCATCCAGATAATATGTAATATCTATTAAGATTGACAATACAAGGTTTTTCACCCGTCAAAGCGCTAGCCTAACATAATGGAGCCTGCCAGACCTAGTCGGAATATTAAGGACGTGCTTTGCACGCCGCTATTAAAAGCTCTGAGGGAAGGGAAACTTTTGTTCAGCCCAAAAACTGGAAGAAACTGCGTTTTTTGTCTCAAAACACTATAAAAAGGCTATAGGGTTTATATAGGAATGATAATGATCCATCTTCCCCCTGCTACAAAACAGAATACTTCTGCATACATATACAGCGTGTCCCAGGATAGTTGACCGAATATGTCAAATGGACCAAACATTTTTGAATTTAAAAACAGTATTTTGGGGTTACGGTCTGCATGATCTGAAACGACATTTCACCAAATTTTACTCAAATCGGTACTATACAGAATCATGGGAAAAATGGCCACTAATGAAGTACCTTTAATTTTGTAATTTAGAGCAAAAAGTTATTGAAATACATTGTTCAGAATTAAAATTTGTCATAATCTGCAGTTGTAGCTCGTTAATTTAAATTATGGTGTTTACAAAAATTATCCTATAACCTTTTGCCAATAAAGCACACAACACGCCTTTAAGTAAACACCAAGCACCCCTGTACCTAATAACTAATAATGGCCTTGCCACTACAGGAAAAAATCTAAAAATCAACGGACTAGGACAAAATTCAATTCCGTATGTGATAAATCTTTTCAATTTAAAATACCCCGAAAAACTGTTGGCGATAACAACTGTCAACAGGATAATTAAAACATTTTTAAGAACTGTAAAATTTGGTTCCTTTGATTAAAGAACGAAAGATTTATGATGACAACGATGCAAAGACGGTAACAGCTTTAAACTCTGTTAATGCAAATCTACGAAATTCTCTTAGAGCAAGACAACCCGAAACCAATACCAGTATGTCAGAGCTGAAAAGAATTTACGAAGCTAAAAAAATTAAAGCCTTTAAACCGAAAACAACTCATAGGCTGGGAGAAGGTGACGACGCCCATCGACTTGAATTTGGCTTACTTATGGGGGAGAAAATTTTAGAAAATAATAAGTTTTAAAGGAACATAATTTTCTCAGATGAATCCACTTTTACCAGGAACGGCGTCATGTCAATTGAAAAATGCCGATACTGGGCGAAAGAGAATCCGAACTTCCAAATTCGTTCACATCGTCGATATTTTAAAAATGTCAATGTGTGGTGTACAATACCGTTTCAACATGACATTGTTGGTTCATATTTTATCGATGAGGGCCTAAACCAGGGCAAGTACTTAGAAGTGCTAACATGGTTCGAATTATCAATTTTAGATTTCTTCTTGTGGGGACGTCTCAAAAATTTAGTTAATAGTGAGCCAATTCCCAATGAGACAGTTGTTTTAAAGGGAAGGATAAGCAGTGCTGTTCGGTCAATACCATTACAACACATTCAGAATAGTTTTGAAATATTTAGACATCTGATTGAAAAGTGTGTGTGGAAGGGCGGCGGTTAGGTAGAATAGTTTTTATAGATAGTATGTACTTAGTTCTTCGTTCTACTGTTTCCTAGGTACCTTCAGTACCTAATAATAAATCAATAATTTGTATTTTTTTATTGATATTTATCGCCATATTCATTATTCTTTTTTCAAAATTCCTTGAATGAAAGTGACAAAGTGCCAGTATCTTCATAAACGCAGAAAACTGTAATTATAGGATAATTTTTTTAACACCATAATTTAAATCAATGAGCTATAACTCTAGATTATGACATACAATTTAATTCTGAACAATGTATCTCAAAAACATTTTGCTCTAACTTCCAAATTAAACCTAATTCATTAGTAGCGATTTTTGCCAATTTAATAATATAACTGACCCCTGTATAATACCGACTGGAGTAAAATTTGGTGAACTGTCGTTTCAGACCATGCAGACAATAACCCCAAAATAGTGTTTTTAAATTCAAAAATTGTTGGTCCATTTGTCCTATTCGCCTACCTATCCTGGAACACGCTATATTAGGCCTTTAGTTATGTACGATCCAATAGCTTAATTGAAATCATATACCGAAGAAAAAAATAGAACATTAACAAACATAAAATACATATAACCATTTTACTAAATCATTTATGTACGAACACCGTCACAATTTTAATAGTATGGTGGAAAAAAAAATATAATAATATTAATACTAAATCTCTATCATTTTAACATATTTTATTTAAATTTTTAAATACCTCCTTTTATATGACCTCATTGATTTCTCGGAAAAGGAAAACAAAAAAGTTCCCGTTAGGAGTCTTATACCTATTACGAATGGTTTTTAAAATATTTTAGAAAATGTAAAATTGTACTGATAAATTAAAAAAAAAATATCTTTAACAATTCTCAATGTCAGCGCAGAAGAACATTAATTAGGAAGATTTGAGAGAATCCTTTAATTTTGAGCGGAAAAAATGTATTATGTAATAATTAATTTGTGTACAAACCTGATTTTTTTTAAATAGAACATCCTGCAAATAACTTAAATTCACTTATCTTTTTAATATAGTTTATAAGAAAAACGATAATAATCGATTAAAAATACAATTAAATCAATTAAAAGACTGACAATGATCAGAATTAAACTCAATGAAAAAGTGTTCAAAATGTCGATTATCTTCTTCCAAGCGTAACTGAAATTTTCTTTTAAATGAAGCTCTGACTCTTATTAGCATTTGTAGAGTAATAAGTGTTGTGGGTGGTATATTGGATGGCCTATTAGAAATACATAGTCGACATAAATCAAGTCCCGGACAGAGCTGGCTAATTTAAAAACGTAAATCAGGATACAGTCGAGTGTTTGGGTGAAAGAGTGCAGGCGCACCATCTAACTGTAGCCAGCCACGTTGATTCTCGATATGTAGGGGCACATTTTCTAACAGTTCTGATTCTCAACAAAAATTCTTCGAAACTCTTGACCAGTTAAGTGCTCTTCAGAGAAGTATGGACATATTACTTAACATCCTAGCAAAGTGCAAAGTAACTAATTAGAAAATTTTACATGATGACAATCACCTTTAAAAGAAACGAGTAAGATATGACTTTTGAGAACCGGCCAAAGCCTGTTATGGCTAAAAAATACGTATTGAATATCATTAATTATTTTTAATGAAATAGCTCAAAAAATGTTACATATACATATAGAAAATCCTAAAATGGTTTGAAAGACAATAAAAAAATAAGTTATATTAAGCTCTTAGATACAGGGTGTTCTATTAAAAAAAAATCAAGTTAGGCAAGATTCAATGTCACCAAATTTGTACACAATCATTTATCACACGATTTTTTACTAAAAATAAATTGATTTGGTAACTCACCTTTATGTTGACCCTAGAATTCAATGAGATCACAAGAAAGAGGTTATTCAATGAAAAAAAATATATATATTTCAAATGCCACACTTTCATTGGACAACCCGTATAAGACAAAATAATTTTAAAATGTGGTTATAACAAATAGAATAGAATAGAAATAGAATAGAATAGTTTATATTACCATAAAATACATTATTGTATAAAGGGTCGTCAAAAAGTATATATATATATATATATATATATATATATATATATATATATATATATATATATATATATATATATATATATATATATATATAAACTTAAAAATAATAAACATTACATTAAAAAAATAAATACAAATAAAAAACGTACATGTAAAACATCTTAAAAAAAAATTTTTTTTTTTTTAGAAAAATAAATACACATAACATGCAATTTAAATATAAAAACTGAACAATTCGCACAAGAATGTGGAATAAGAAAAACAAGACAAACTATTAGTGTAAATATTATCATGTGTCAAGCAGTAATGAAACGCTCAAGGCTGCAATTATTTTTGTACCGAATAGAAAGCTTTATTAATAAGAAATTGTCTGACTTGTTGAAAGTTGTTGCCACTAAGAACTTTATAGTGTTTGAGCAGTTTATTACAAAGGGTCAGGCAACTGTAATATGGAGATCTCTGAAAGAATGAGTTTTTATGAGATGGTACACTAATGACATTCTACACTAATTTCTAGTCTTGTACGAATTAGTCTCTCCCAGTTTGACAAATAATATATTGTTTATATAAATTAGGCACTTAAAAATATATATACAGGGCAATGTTAAAATTCGCTTTTGAGTAAATATAGGCGTACAACTATCCATTGGCTTGAGATTGAAAATTAGTCTTAAAATCCTTTTTTGTCCAATAAAGACTCTCACCCATACTGTTCTACCTCCCCATGAAATAATATCATTAGATAAGTGGCTGTAAGCCAAAGAATAATAAACACTAAGCAAGCTAGACTCATTAAGTGTAAGTGTATTCTTTAAGTTCAGAACAGCAAAGTAGGCAGAGTTAAGCTTAGCACAGACATGCTCGACGTGACTATTAAAGTTTAGGGATGACTCTATTATAGTTCCCAAAAATTTGCTACAATTTGAAAATTTAATGTTGTTAAGGCTATCAAAATTTAAAGGCAATGGTTTACGAACAAACATATTCATATATACAGTTTTATCGGAGTTAAGTATTAGATGGTTATTGCGACACCAAATCTCCATATCGCTACAAACGTTTTTTAAACTACTGGAAAGCTCCTCCGGGATATTTGCCGCTAATACCACCGTCGTATCATCGGCATACATTGTAACGTGTCCAGTACTAATATTTTCTAGCAGATCATTGGCATATAGTAAAAAAAGTAATGGTCCGGGTACTGAATCTTGAGGAACTCCAATATTTACAGATCTAGGCTTAGAATACAAGCCTCCATACCTTACTGTCATCTCACCGCCCAGATAAATAGGAATTAATCCAGTCAGACATTTTACCACGTATACCCATATTGTACAGTTTCAAAAGCAAAATATTTTTATTGACAGTATCAATGCTATTGAAAGGTCAAAGAAGAAAGCCACAACATATTTTCCCTGGTCAAGCATAGAATAGACGTAGTTTAAAAAACGATAGGAGGCTGTTTTGATTGACTTATTAAGTAAAAAACCATGCGGACACTCAACTGAAATATTAATGTATCACCAAAAATACAAAATATTTAATATTTAATAGTTTCTCACAGAGAGATCTGTGAGTCTGTAGTCTTAAAAGGGGCATCCAGTCACATTTACAAATAGCGGCCATTTTAAACTTGGCAAATCTATTACATCCATATTTTGAGGATGAATTAGAGCTGCAAAGAACTTTTAAAATATGTGTAGCTCAAGGCTCTTTTTTATTTACTTTGTTTTCTTCAAAATCACGAAAAATACAAAAAAGGGGTATGTGCTACTGAAATACAGCAGATAACCACCAAGATGGGCTTGGATTTTTCTTCTCATGTTGCACAAAATGGCCTCTGAGTTCCACCATATTAAAAATGTCTGTATAGTTAGTGGTAGTTGCGGAAACACTACATATCTTTTCTCAGTTTGTTAAAAATAATCCCTTTAGTTGTTAGACATTTACGATGTTAAAATATATGTTTTATTTTTTATATTAATAAAAACCCGTATACTATAATGTCATAAGTGTGAAATAATATGAATAAGTAGTTATCAAAATATGTTTTCAACTTCTACAAAAAGGCATCCCCATTTTGATTTTTTTAAGCAAAAGTAGGTAAGAACACTCACGGAATACAGACGGTTCTTTTGATGCCCACATACAACATAAATATAGGCATACACTGTAAAAGATATTACCCTCCCAGGCCTGCTCATTTCGTTAAAAAAGTTTTAATTTAACCCACTAAAAATTGCTTCAAGAACATTTTATCATTTTTAAACAGACTTCAATAGAGCAAACCCGCATGTTCTAACGCTATTCATTTTAGGCCACCAATTTATGTTTTTACATAAGTTTAAAGAAAATTAAAAAATTTTACATTTAAAATTTTTGTTAAACTTTAGGTTTTTGTGGAAATTATTCAAAAAGTCGCACTTGATGATTAAACTTAAAAATTTAATTTATTTAACTTTTGCTAAACCTAACGAGAACCAAAGACGTTTTTTTTACAAAAATATTAATAGCCATATAGTACACTATATGAATGTTAAACCAGTAATATTTATACACAATATTAACAAAACAATTATCCAAACTGATAGATAAATAGAAAAATAGCGTTTAAGTTTTTTTTTAAGAATTATTAAACTCGACACAAGTTATTAAAAATGTTTGCTAGACAAATATATTATAAAGCGTTTCTGAATTCTAAGTTTTTGTTTGTTTTAAACATTTCATATTTTTTATTACTCAGTTAATGTAAACTGCCCTATTTAAATTTGCTGTTTTTTCAGTTTTTAGGAAAACTTCGACAAGTATAAATAGAAAATAAATCTCGCAATTTGTGTTTCTTACTCTCGTCTCCGTCTCGTGTCATCTCGTCGTCTCCCAAGATCGGGACAAAACCGACAAAATGCGAGACGAGTGTGAAATCCTACAGGAAGAGCTTAAAATACCTTTTTTCAGATCCTCGAAAAAGAAAACGTTTCCTCATTGCTGGATATATTGGACGTGGCTTTTTAATATTAATAATAATTTTTCAGTTATGCCACTTTTACGTTCTAATAGGTCGTTAAATTTATGAAAATTGCTTTGCGATTTCAAAAGAGCTGCAATCGTTTTAATTAGAGTGATTGTGCTTAAATGCTAAAAACATATAATAGATTATAAGTATCAAAAATTATAGATTTATAGCGGCATGTGCCAAACAGCATGTGCCAAACATTGTTATAAATTAAAAGTTGTATAAGATGAAAAATTGTGAAAAATTCGTAGTACTATTGTATGTGTGTTATATAAGTTTATGGCTCTGGTTGAAACCTAATAGCCAACTTCATTCCTTTTAAATTTAATTAGGGTGCCTTTCATTCTATACTAAGGGTACTATATACTATAAAATTTACATTTATTTTACATATTTTTTGTTTCCTCTTTTTTTTATTTTCTTTTTATATTTCTTTTTGTTATTTATTTTTATGTATGTCCTTTTAATATAACTATTAAAAAAGGAAAAGCGTCAAATTTAGATTTATACAATTTTTTTAGTTTAATAAATATTTTATTACCTTAAGTATGTTTTAATTCGTTTAACTTTTTAATATGGTTTTATTTCACGTTACACCAACGCCATGACAAAGATACTATGATCTTTATTTCTGAGTAGTTCAACACTTATTTTTAAATTTCATGTAATGCATTTTTTTCGCAAAAGTAATACTATTTTCCCTTGACCGGCATAATCAGTAATTATAACCCGATCAAATTACAAAAAACAAAACTGAACATAATATAAAAGTGTGAATTCTTCCGCTTCTTGCACGGAACGCTATGTCAATTGGTTTGTTGCCAATGAGTGTATTTATGTAGCAATTTAGGAATCTAGTTACCTAAATACCTAATAATTAATAGAATACGTTAAACCTATTTTTCTTTGCATGTATCAGATTAGTAATTATATACTTTCAAATTAACTTAGCAACACTGCATTGTATGTTTTTCCACGTATATAAAAACAACGATAGGAATGTTCTGAAATGGTTTGCTAACACATTCATTTATTTTAAAGTAACTTTTTGGATTTTTCGCAACCTAAAAAAGTATATTAAATTAAAAATAGTTTAAGCATTTGTGTATCCCAATATGTAGATTAATCTGCCTACAATAGTTTTAAATCTGTTGAAAACTAATTGTTTTAAACAAAAAAAGTTAAACTGGGATTTATCTTTACATTTTAAATCACAGTAACTTTAAATTTGGAATTTAATAACGATGCTGCCTGAGTCATTATTTTCTTTCCAATATTTACCTTATCCGCAATTGTAAAAACAGGTTCATATATTTAATATCTTTAATACAGTTTGTGTTACACTTTCATATTTTATTTAAGATCTATCACCTGCTGAAGTCACAGGTTTAGCGAAACAATTGCCATGTGTTTTTTGTAAGATAAAATACGTGGAAAACAAGTGTTTTTACTTACTTAGTTGAAATGGATTTCCATCAAATAATGGCTAGTTCTTTCAAAATTATTTTTTTACATTGCAAACACCTAAAAAGTATCTAGTATTAATTTCGTACTCAATAAATAAATGGTCTCTTTACGTTAATTAATTAATATGTTTTCTATTTAATTTATTTATTAAATGATGAATAAATGCAATTGTTTAAACATTTCTGCTAACGATTAAAAGCCATAACGTATGTGAAAACTATTTCTTTTTTACTAATCCACTATTAATATCTTTAAAAGTTTTTACATGAATTTAAGGAAACTTTGTATATGCCACTAAGACTATAATTAATATTTCCTTTTAAAATCTCTCCAAACTTAAACATTGTGATAAAATTTAAATTAGCCTTAAATTGTCTGAAACCATCTAATTTAAACATCCAATTATCTATTAGAAAAACTGGGCTCTGACCTTTGTTTCTAGCATAGAAAGTTTTGAAATTCGCTTAAGTAGATTTGTCGCATTAAAAATAAAAAATTTACCTATAATTTGCAATTTTTCCACATTTTCAGTAACGGTAATAGCGGTCAGTGGCAGAGCGACAGACTGCCATTTGTTCTACCATATAGGATTCGCAATAAAAAATTACTAGTTTATCCCTGTTTAACACCATATTTGTGCAATATTTCAAGTCAGTTGGTAAAGTAGTTTTTTGGTACAGAATTATTAAATATTTCACTAGGCCAACATTTGATTTTGATGGATTTACACAAACTTTTTACCAGTTTTTATTTTTGCACACAATTTCGAAATCCACTCAATAAATAGTTTCTTATTAATGATTTTTTTACATTTTGTGAGGCCTCTATTTTGGTCCGCCATGTTGTCAATGTATGCGGCGCAAAGATAGACTGACGGAAATAGGAGAACAAGTTTTTCGGAGTCCAGGGACCCGAAAATATAAAGATCTGCAAAAATATTTTAAGCAACGTGTAGATTAATCTGCCTGCGATAGTTTCAAAATTCTATCAAACTAATTGTTTTAAGCAAAAAAATAGTTAAATTGGGATTTATCTTAATTTTTTATATCACAGTAATTTTAGATTTGGAATTAAATAAGATTCTGCCTGACCAGCTCTTTATTTTCTTTCCAATATCGCAACAAAACTCAGTTTTATGTGTCGTCGTTTAAAATTCATTCGATTGCTGACAATGTATTTTTTACTTCATACTTCTAAAAACTATCATTACAATAATTCCTTTCCCAACAAATAATTTATTCACGTTAATTAATTATCAATTAAATGATAAACGAATACAGTTTGAAACATTTTTGCTGACGATTAATAATCAAAACGTATGAAGAAACCATTTCCTCCCTTTCTAATTCAGTATTAATTTCTTTAGAAGTTTTTACATGCATTTGGTGAAACTATGTACATGCCACTAAGACTATAATTAATATTTTCTTTTGAAATATCTTAGAACTTAAACATTGTGCGAAAATATAAATTAGCCTTAAATTGCCTAAAACCATTCTAATTTAAACATCCAATCATCTATGGGAAAAACTGGGCTCCCACTTTTGTTTCCAGAATAGAAAGTTGTAAATTCGCTTAAGTAGATTTGCCGCATTAAAAATAAAAAATTTTCTTATAATTCGCAATTTTTCCAAATTTTAAAACTTGCATTTTCATGATAATAACGGTGTTCCTAACAGGCCGGTCAGTGACAGGGCGACAGGCCGCCGCCGTTTTGTTTTGGTATATATGATTTGCTTTATATGTTTACCAGTGTATTCCTGTTTAACACTTGATTTTTGTGCAAAATTTCGAGTCAACTGGATAAATAGTTTTTTAGTACTGAATTTTTAAACATTTCATTAGGCCGCCATTTTATTTCACCATAACGGATTTATAAGTCCATCCCTTAAGTAGTAGAGGACGAATGATTGACGGAAATGTTTTTCGGGGTCCAGAGTCCCGAAAACGCAAAAACCTGCAAAAAGATCTTAGGGTATTTTTTTCATCATTGCAATACTTTACCCTAACAAGAGGAGTAAAAATTTTATATTAAATTAAAAATAGTTTAAGCAAGTGTGTATCCCAACATGTAGAATTATCTGCCTACGACAGTTTCAGACTTGTTTAAAACTAATTGTTTAAAAAAAAGTTAAATTAGTATTTCCCTTTATTTTCTATACCAACCAACTCTTTATTTTCTTTTCAGTATCGCAACAAATCTCAGTCCATAATATTAAAACTTTGTTTTCATAATATATTTTTACATTGAAAAAAACTTAAAATGAATCTTTAAAATAATTTTATATCCAACAAATAATTTTTTTAATATGTTCTCTATTCGATTAAATAATAAATAAATGCAGTTGTTTAAACATTTATGCCAACAATTAATAACAGAACGCATGTTAAAAATATTTCCTCCTTTACAAATCCACTATTAATGTCTACAGAAGTTTTTACATACATTTAGGGAAACTATGTACATGCCACTAAGACTATAATTAATATTTCCTTTTAAAATATCTCAGAACTTAAACATTGTGAGAAAATTTAAATTAGCCTTAAATTGCCTGAAACCATTCTAATTTAAACATCCAATTATCTATGAGAAAAACTGGGCTCCCTCTTTTGTTTCTAGCACAGAAAGTTTTAAAATTCGCTTAAGTAGATTTGCCGCATTAAAAATAGAAAAAGTTTCTGCCTATAATTTGCAATTTTTCCACATTTTAGAACTCACATTTTCATAGTAATAACGATATTCATTACAGACCGGTCAGTGACAAGGCGACAGACCACCATTTTGTTTTACCATATAGTGTTCGCACTAAAAATTTACCAGTTTATCCCCGTTTAACACTTGATTTTTGTGCAATATTTCAAGGCAGTTGGATAAGTAGTTTTTTAGTACTGAATTTTTAAACCTTTTATTAGGCCTCCATTTTATTCCGCCATAATGGATTTACACAAACTTTTAACCAATTTATCTCTATATCACATTTTATTTTTGCCAAATTTTAAAAATCCATTCAATAAGTGGTTTCTTAATAAAGATTTTTTTACATTTTGTTCCACCATATTGGATTTTTACCAAAATTTAACCATTTTATCTCCATAGACTGACTGAAATGGGAGAAAACGCAAATATCTGCAAAAATTTACTTTCATTTTTTCCGTCTATGAGGGAAGTAAAAATTGTATATTGAATTAAAAATAGTTTAAGCTATTGTGTATCCCAATGTGTAGATTAATCTGCCTATGATAGTTTTAAACTTGTTTAAAACTAATTGTTTTAAACAAAAAATAGTTAATTTGGGATTTACTTTCATTTTTTTTATCACAGCCATTTTAGATTTGGAATTAAATAACGATTCTGCCTGAATAAATCTTTAGTTTCTTTCCAGTATCTGCACAAAACTCAGTCGGTAATAAAAAAACTTAGGGAGGCGGAGCATGGTTTTGATAACTTTACGCCTAGGTCTTGTCTTTAAAATTCATACGATGATTGACAATATATGTTTTACATCGCAAGAAACTTCCAAAAGTAACTTTAATACAATTTCCTACCCGACAAATAATTTCTTTATGTTAATGAATATGTTTTATATTCAATTAAATGATAAGTAAATGCAGTTGTTTAAACAGTTCTGCTAAAACTTAATAATCAGAGCACATGTAACTTCCTCCTTTACTAATCTCCACTATTAATTCCTTTAGATGTTTTTACATAAATCTAGCGAAATTATTTACGTTCCACTAAGCCTATTATTAACATTATCTTTTAAAATATCTTAGAATTTAAACATTGTGAGAACCTAAACCGGGATCCCTCTTTTGTTTACAGCATAGAAAGTTTTAAAATTCGCTTAAGTAGATTTGCCGCATTAAAAATAGAAAAAGTTTCTACCTATAATCCGCAATTTTTCCACACTTTAGAACTCGCATTTTCATGGTAATAACGGTATTCATTACAGACCGGTCAGTGACAGAGCGTGCTAGAATTATGTAGTAGTAGCGTAACCTGTGGGTAACATAGAAAGGCGAAGCCAGCAGTCCCTTTAGCGCGGTAAGTTTCTCCAGGGCCCAATATTACAGCTCAGCGAATTCCACGGATCCACAATTCTCCCTGCGATGGCCTTCGCTTGTGTGCATTCGTCTGGACAGGTATGGAACTGCCACGTTGCACTTCGGTTTTTTGCCCTTTGGATCGATTAGTGGAACAGTTATCACTGGATAAAGGATTCCCAGCTTTTATCTTTTCCTGGATAATAATGTTTAGTTCACTATCTGGAGGGCCAGACCCAAGTTTACATTGCTAGACCCTTCGCTAGTTTAACAAAATGTAAAGGGTTAAAAAAATTGATTTGTTTCAATATAAAAACGTAAACATTCATATTTTTTCGTTTTTCTAATTCAAAAGTTAATTTTCAGCGTGATTGCACAATTAGTCCTGGAAGACCTAGAGGAAAATATTCTTTAAAAAAAATCGACTTTCATATGCCTTTATTTTTTCAGATACTTTCATTCCAATCCCAAACAGCAAATGCCATGATATTTTAAGTAGTTTTAATCTTAGAGTAAGAATAAAAAGAGAGATCATTATATACATATTCAGCCACTGCCAAGATTACCTCGCAGTATAAGGTCGATCGTACCACGATGCCAAGCCTGTCCAGATACTCCAATGTTTATACGAATTTATATTACGGTGGATATGTTTAAACAAGATGCAACAAAATTATCATACAAACAATAGTAATGTTTCTCCAATATTAATTTCTAAGTAGTATAAAGATATAACTTTTATTGCAAAATACAAGCTTAAATACCCAAAGCCTCATATCAGATCACACCAGTAATAAAAGTTTTAATTAGATATGACACCTCTGTATTTAACCATCTCACTTTCATTGATCCGGGATTCTTATAGTCTAGTACAAAGGTCTACAGCAGAATGTTACAGGGTCACGTGACCGGTTAGGCGAGTGGGCAAGGCTTAGAAACTTAGTAGCGGTTCGTGGAATTACAATAAACTTTAACATTGAAGAACTTAGTTTTCTAAAAAATATTTTAACCCAGATGTTAATTTAATTAAAATTATCATTAGGTACCGAGCTTTTCTAAACTTCGTTTATGTTTTAATGTATTATTGTGTAATTATTGATCCGGTTCAAATCTTCTAATTATATTTTGCTTTACTTTAAAAAGCAGCGTTCCAAATGTGCGGTAAGAATAGGAGAACAGTGAGTTTTTAAGTTTTTTTAGGTTTTATTTACTTTATCTTAGACATTGCGAAACTAGGAGCTTTAAGTCTGGAATTGTCTTTTAATCTCTAAGTAAACAGCTAGATTTCCTTTTCAAGGGGACTTGGTAATATGTAATGGAAGATATCTTATTGACTTATTTTGCAAATGCCATGTTACCGATATAATTTCAAGACTTAATGAAGGCCCTTTACGCTCTGAAAATACAAATTATAATAAATTTTTTAGAAATATAATTAATTGTTGATCAAAAGAAATGTTCCTATAAAATTGTTGCAATTTTACAGCAAATAATAAAAACAGATAGACGCCCTTGGTGGAATTCTAAAAAGTGGTTTTAGCATAAAAATTCATTTTAGCCTTTGTAGAAAACATGCCCAGCTTCAATATAATCGTAGGAGCATTACAGAAATATGTACAGTCTTTGCCTCTAATTTTAAACACACTGTATCGTAGATATTTAATTAAGGATACATTTTTATAGGAATATGTAGTCAAAGATTCACCCCATGAAATATTTTACCTTACTTTTGTGACACCCTGTAATTTTTACTTTCGCCTTTTAGTGTGGTCCATTTTAATATTGGAAACCTACAAAAAACGCTTACATGAAAATAATTTTATTCATAGTAGCAAAATGTTGCAAAAAAAATCATAACGTGCAGTCTTAAATACCCCCAAATACCCATTTTCAGTTAAATCTATACAACTGTTATTGGCATCCCCATTTTGAATATTTATTATTAAAAATGTATAAATTGCACTCTTAATGTCGATTTTTAATCAAATCTGCATAAATGTTACTGAATACCGTCAGATGACGACTTTCAGTCAAATCTACACAAATGTTGGAATTTCACCGCCATGTTGGCACCGCCATCTTGAATTTTTAAATGTTACCCAAAATTCATGATTTGCAGTGTTAAATACCCCCCCCCCCCCAAACGGTGAATTTTAATCAAACCTACAAAAATGTTAAAATTAGTCTGTCTTTTTGGCGCTACCATTTTTAATTCTTAAATATTGACTAAAATTTAATAACTTGCATTCCTAAATACTCCTAGATACCGATTTTTCAGTCGAATCTGTACAAATAACAAAATTCGCTCGCTATATTGGCGCCACAATTTTGAATTTTGTTGTGCGTTCTTAAATAATCCCCATAAATATTAAATTCCGTTCGACATGTTGAGGGGCTGTTTTGAATTTTTAAATGCTGACACTCTTAAATTTCATTTAACCTACACAAGTAACAAAATTCCTTATTGGCGCCGCCATTTTGAATTTCTAAATGTTGACTAAAAAATTCGGATATTTTTATATCTGAAAGTGTATGCATGTCAAATTTGAAATTAATCGGTGATGTGGAAGTGGTGAAAAATCCATTGCAAGATTTGAACCAGACATGCACATTCAATCAGACGAGTAGTGAAGCCAATAAAAGCGTTTTAAAAACAATTGTTTTTTAGATTAAACATCATAATAAATAAATAATTAATTTTCTTGTAAACTTATCCAACTAAATGGTTTGATTTTAGATAGTGAAGTGGGGGAAGTAAAACCTCGCGCGCAACTGGCAACAAATGGCCAGGGCTTGGACATGGGCCATCCCCACTTCTGGTTTTATCGTAAACATTGGTCGATGGAATGTGAAAAGTAGTGATTTTGGACGAATTGTGATCTCTACCTTCATTTCTTTCTAGGTTTTAATAGTTACCACTCAAAACTTACAATTTATATATGATAAAAACTGAATGCTATACTATGAACCCCTGGTCTTCTAGATATTTACACTTCGATTCCCAACATCCACTATTTCAAAAAAAAATCTGTCGTAACAGGGCTTGCAGATGGATATATCTACATAACAATAAATAACCAAATTTGGATTTCGAACGTACAATTACAAGAAAATACATCAAAATAAATACAAGGATATCATTTATTAATATACTTAAACATATCTTAAAAACGAAAAGCCTGAAAACCTAGTGCGGTATTTATCTTAATTTTTGTTAAAATAACTGCTAAAAGGCGAAGTTTTCATTAAGGTGCACTCCTTAATTAAGTACAGATAACAAGGCCTAATATATTTTAATTTTAATTTTATTATACATAAAATATATTTAAATCCGCATTTCTGTCCATTTAACTCCATAAGTTAGAGAGAGACCGAGATACCCCAACAATGCGTGTTGCGTAGTATATAGTTTACTGCTTGAAATATACACAAAAAAATAGTGCTTAATTCTATTAGATGTAAAAAGCTTCCACTTTTTATTTTAACTGGTCCAGCAAATAAAAAAGGGGAGGGACATTAAACTTCTGTATTAGATTAGGTATAAAAGCTAATCAACTACCATCTATATATGTAGGTATGGAAACTAAGCCATTTAAAAAACAAAACCATTTAACATTTCTAGAGGTTTCGATCCCCAAACTCTTCTTCTAGTGAGATAATTTAAACTTTCTCATTGCACGAAGTTTTCCCGGCATAATTTTAAAACGATATCCATTCACTGAGTCGGGAACAGATTTTATCTGTAAAGGACAAGGCGCCATCAAAGTTGCAATCTTAAAATCTTGTTAAAGTTACTTTCTTTATGTTTATGTAGTTATTATTAGTTGACTTGTTTTTAATTAAGTAATTGTCGCTGAGTTACCGGCTGTATCGATTAAAAAGTCATTGAAGTACATTGACGGGCCGTGAAACGACTCAAGCAGAATTTCAACTCATGTCTAGAGAAGATTATCTTTTAAAATAGGATTTTAATGATTGTTGCCAAAGCTACAATATTTGCCTATATACAGATTCTTCGAGCCTTTTATTTCCTTGCAGCCTCTGCAATATGCCAGGTTGAACACGTAGTGGTAATTTGCTTGTTAATTTTAAACTGTCACGCGGTTTTCCCGAACAACACAATATAATGGAGAAATGTAGTCCCTTGACGACATTTTGCTTTTTAGCTTACTTTGACATCCTAAACAAATTTACAGTTGCAGAGCTTTATTCGAGGTATCTATCCACTGCTTTTTTATTTCAATTTTGTATGCCTCAATAAAGTGTCGGAATACGAAACCATGTCGAAAAATTCTACATAAATAAAAATGTTATGGCTAAATTTACATTGATTTTTTGGTAAAAGTACCAGCAGGAGTATTTGTATTTAAAGAAATTATTAAATAACAAATAAAATATGTTGCTAAGCGCCCGCAATGAAGTGTTTTGCACGCATTTTTGCATTGGTTTCCTATAGTTAGCAATTTACCTCGAAAATAAAACTTTGTTAAAGCTAAGCAATTTCTTGAGAAATAGTGCCCAAGTCTTTTCAAGTCAATCGTCATGTTTCAACAAGAACAGCCGGGAACATTTACAGTCGCGCTTGCATGCCTCTCGTAAGGGAGAGGATCAAAGCTACTCGTCGTGATTTGGACACACATGCCGGTAAACTTCTACAGGTACACTTAAAATTAGCTTCGACGCTTGATATTAACTCACTTACAACATTGGATAAAATCACCTTCCAGCAAGCAGAGAGAATTTACCAGTTCGAAACTCTGCGCAGCAAACATCAGCCAGTACAGCCGCTATAGAATACGGTAATCAATTAATCCTCTACTTCATCAACAAAAGCAGATGAATCGGTTCTCTCTAAGGGACATAGTTTTGCTATTGCTCCAAGAACCGACAGCATCCGAAAACTACCACAAGAACAGGCAGATGCGGTTCGATATGAAACAGCAAAAATTCTTCGCAGCTCTAAACCACCAAAATTCAACTTGTCAGCCGCAGAAAGAACAGCCATAAAGGGCCTTAAAGACAAAGAAGCTGTTATAATTCTACCTGCAGATAAAGGAAATGCAACGGGGGTTATGGACAAGAACAACTACGTAGAGAAAATAGAGACATTACTTCAGGATGATAGCTAGAGGACAATACGAACAGATCCAACTAAGGAAATTGAAACAAAAATTTGCCGCCTTATTAATGTCTTGGATTTGGCAGATTTAGAAAAGAAGAAATTAAAGCCAAGCGGTTCAAAGATTCCTAAGATAATGTACCGTTACGTCCTATCGTAAGTGCAATAGGTTCGTCATCTTACGAAATAGGTAAATATTTAGCCAATATCTTAAACCTTTTCACAGAACGATCCAATTCTTATATCAAAACCTCTAAACATTTCGTAGAAAAGCTTAAAAATTTTACTTTAGATCCCAGTGATATTTTAGTCAGTTTCGATGTCGAATTCCTGTATACAAATATGCCTATTGATGATTCAATTTCTATAATATCTGACACATTTTAACATACAAACCTTAATCCAATCTTAATTAAAATTATAAGAGAATGCTTAACGTCCACATATTTCATTTTTCAAGGGAGCATTCTCCTGTGGTTGCAATTTTTAGAACATCTAAACCAACATTATTCTAGTATAAAATTCACTATGGAAATTGAGACAGATGGTGCCATTTCCTTCGTTGATGTGTGAGTACAGAAGTTAGG